>OZ012660.1:95351713-95951713 GCA_963942545.1 Oxycera nigricornis | reverse complement strand
TCAGACAGTGCCCCGTCAGTACGAAAACGACGGAATTCAGGGTTTCGCGGCTTATGTTGAGGAGCCGCTTAGTGCGCTTGGAGCACAATGCATGCCAAGTTTGCCTGGTTGTGCTACAGGTTTCTTCGAGCAGCCAGGCCCTATTCGCAGCCTCCACGTAGTGCTGCTTAAATCCTAGCTTTATGGAAGCTAGAGGTTGGCCGACTGCGGGATCAAGCGTATATTCCTGAAGCTCGGTGCCAGCTCTCGCTAAGGAATCTGCTTCGCAGTTTCCAGGTATATCACTATGCCCCGGTACCCAACAAAGAATCACTTCACAGTGAAGCGACATCACGTTCAGTTGTGAGCGGCATTCCATCGCAATTTTAGATGAAATATGCACGCTGGATAATGATTGGATGGCAGCTTGACTGTCAGAAAAGATGTTTAAATTTCTTTTGGAAATTTTCTGACTTCTCAGCCAGTCAACTGCCTTATAAATCGCAATGACCTCTGTCTGAAAAACGTTGCAGTGGTCTGGTAATCGTAAGGATAGTTTCAGGCCTAGCTGTTCTGAGAACACGCCACAGCCAACTCTTCCCTCCATTTTTGATCCATCAGTGTAGATGTCGACCGATTCCTGTATCCCATCTCTTTCTGTGGTCCAGTCCTCCCTATTCGGGATGACTGACCTGAAACCATGGTGAAAACAGGGAATCGGAGATGCAAGGTCCACTTTCCCTGACGTTGGCCCATCCCTCCGTAGTATTGTTGAGTGACCAAAGTTCTCCTCACGGCAGAGTCGCAGGGCTTTTAATCGAACAGCAGTGCACTTGGCCTGCTGTCTCGTAAGTAGCTCTGTCGGAAGCCAGTTTAATAGCATGAATAATGCCTTTGTCGGGGTAGTCCGTAGAGCCCCGGTGATTGCAATAGCCGCACTCTTTCTGACCTTGTTTAGCAGGTTTACATTTGATGCTTTCGCCATAGCAGGCCACCAAATAACTGCGCCATACAGAAGAATTGGTTCCACTATCGCCGTATAGAGCCATGATACAATTTTGGGTTTTAATCCCCACCTTTTCCCAATAGCTCGTTTGCAGCAGTAGATTGCGCATGCAGCCATGCGTGCTCTTTCTGCTGTGTTCGCTTTCCATGCAAGTTTAGAGACCAGAATTAGACCTGAATATTTGACCTGATGAGATGGGTTGAGACTTATCTCATCGAGTTTAGGTGGGAGAAATCGTGGCATTTGGTACCTTCTTGTGAAGAGCACAAATTCTGTTTTCTGCGGATTAATTTTTAGGCCGCACTCTTTGCCCCACTGGGTAAGAATATCCAGGGCAAAGTTTAATCTTTCCGATAGCGTGTTAACGAATTTTCCCGATATTGCTATTGCAACATCGTCGGCATAAGCTACGATATTAGTAATTGATTTCTTCTTCAAAAACTACTACGTGTACTACTTCCTTTTAATTTTGTGTATCTTTATTTGGATTCGTGATTGATTTTCGACCGAAATCGTTCGGCCTTCCTTAGCGATTCCGAAGATCGAACGATTACGGTCGAAAATCGATTACGAATCCAAATAAAGATACACAAAATTAAAAGGAAGTTTTCTTTTATAAAAACACAACAAATAGGCTACGACTTTGCAGCCAGTCGCTTCTATTTTTGACAGGAGTTCATCCACCACTAGGTTCCATAGAAGGGGTGATAGCACCCCACCTTGTGGTGTGCCTCTGCAAACCCTCCTTCGTAAGGTACTGTTTCCTAGCGTGGAGTTGATGTTTCTGCTGCTAAGCAATTGACCGATGAACCCTATCAGGTTGTCATCGGCATTGCTTTCCCCGAGTGCTTTACCAATAGCCTTATGGCTGATATTGTTGAAAGCCCCTTCGATGTCTATAAAACCTGTTTGCGTGTATTCTTTAACGCTTAGCGATTTTTCGATGTAGCTGGTGAGCGGGTGAAGAGCTGTTTCAACCGATCTCCCTTTTGTGTATGCGTGCTGCGCATTAGAGAGTGGTTTCAGAATAGCTCTCAGATGAAGCTCTATCAGTCGCTCCAGAGTTTTTAGCAAAAAAGAGGCGAGACTGAAAGGTCTGTAATTCTTAGGTGAGGAGTGGGATGTTTTACCCGCTTTAGAGATAAAAACTATTTTTGCTTCTCTCCACTGCTGTGGAATGTAAGCCATCCGTACACATGCTTTGAAAATGGCCTTCAGCCATGGCAGTGCTATATTGATACCCTGCTGGATCTCAATAGGTGAGATGTTATCCATGCCAGGGGATTTGAACGGTTGAAATGAGCTGATGACCCAGCGTAGGACTGTAGCAGTGGCGGCTCGTCAGATGAGGCAACTTAGGCGGCGCCTCACCTTATATTTGTACTAATACAATAAATAATTCAATAAGCCGCCAAGCTACTGTGCGCTCCCATCCCATCATTAAATAACAAATTTGCACACCCACATGTACTTATATAGCAGTGTAACATACACGCTAGTGTTCTAACTTTCCATATGTATCATTCGCTACTTCTTGCCGATACACAAAATTGATCATGCGGCAAAACCGTCGGAGCCTCAGTTTCGCTGCTTTAATGGGATATTTTTCGTTTCTATGGCTAGAACTGAGGCGACGAAATGTTCGCCTCTGCTCGAAACAATGCTCTCAGTGTGCAACTTTTATGCTTGCTGGAAATGAAAAGTTGTTGATCGATTTCCAAAATTCAACACTGACAGCACTGATTGTTATTTGGAAAGAAAATATAGTAGGTGTAAAGAAAATCGCAAAAATCGGTTTCAGAGTGCGATCGATGTTCGTGTGTAATAATCGTATTTTTTAAAGTGATTTGATTAGTGTTGGAATTAAAGTTTTTAGCATGAATCCATTGCATGATATCGTGTTATCATTGATAGAATTGCCCTTTTCAAGGCGTTCTGCCAATGAAAAACACGAAATCATCCACACAAATAGGCCCACACCTAAGATAAGTATTTTAAGTAGTGATAAAAAAGATGGTCGTCAATATAAACGCTCTTTTCAATTAAGTTGGTATGAAACTCACAAATGGATTTGTGGAAGTACCTTCAAAGAACGTTTGTATTGTTGGCCATGCTTATTATTAGGAAAAATGAAAAGCGTCTGGACTAGCGATGGATATGCCGACTTTAAGAATTTTTCGAGAGCAGTTAAAATGCATGAAGCATCTCGAGAGCATATTCAAAACTCGCTAAGTATTGTGCGGATGAGTTTGAACATGACAACAATTCAAGATGCTCTAATGGAAAACGCTCGTTTATCTAAGATAGCATACAACGAAGATATCCGCAAAAATCGGTTGCTGATGAGTTATCTAATCGATACAACAATTTTATTAGGGAAACAGGAACTTGCTTTTAGAGGGCATGATGAATCTGAAACTTCTCTGAATAAAGGAAATTTCAGGGAATTATTTAACTGTTTGATCCGTCGTAACAGCGAACTTGTTAAACATTTAGAAGGAAAAAATGTTTTCACAGGGCAATCCAAAACGATTCAGAATGAATTGATTTTTTGTATTGAAGACTATTTAAAAGACTACATAAAAAAAGAGATATCAGATGCACTGTTTATTTCAGTAATAGTAGATGACACGACAGACATTGTGGCAAAGGCACAATGTTGTATAACAATAAGGTATGTGAACAGGAACGCGGAGCTGAAAGAACGTTTTTTTTTTGGATTTTTTGATGTTAGCTTGGATTCAAGAGCTAGTGCACTTTACAGCTTACTAGTTAGTGTCTTGGAACCATTTGCATTCAGACAAAAATTAGAAGCACAATGTTATGATGGAGCTGCAGTTATGGCTGGAAATTTGACTGGTTTAAAAACAAGAATCAAATCTGTCGCACCTCTAGCACTTTATACTCATTGTGCTGCACATCGTTTGAATTTGATTTTGCAACAAGGCTCGAACTATATTAAAGAAAGTAGAGTGTTTTTTGCAACTTTAAAAGGTTTACCAGCTTTTTTTCATAAATCATACAAACGTACATCTATTTTGGACAGAATACTAAAGAAAAGAATTCCCCAGTCTTGCGACACAAGATGGTATTCTAGATCGAAAATTGTACATTTTACCGCAAATAATTGGGAGAATCTCAGACAAGTTTTTCAAGACATGATCGAGAACACAGAGTTAGATTCGGATTCAATACATCTCGCAAAGGGTTACTTAAAGGAATTTTATGATTTTGAGTTTGCCTTCTTGACATTTGCATTCAAAGAAATTTATTCAATAACTGACATCTTTTTTCAAGTTCTTCAACTTAATAATCTTAAAATTGATTTTTGTGTTTTACAATTAAAAATAGTATTAGATAGATTGAAAGAGCTACGAATAGAATCAGCAGTGAAGTGTATTTTTCAAAAAGCGGAAACTTTGACTGGATTGCCCCAAAATAGATATAGCTGCAAGATGAGTCCATCCGATTTTCTCGAGAAGTGGAAAGTATTATTTTATGAAATTTTGGATTGCATTATGTTCCAAATTAAAGTAAGGTTTGATGACTTTCACAAACTAGAGTTTATATCACTATTTAATACCTCCAAGTATAGAGAGTTTTCAAAAAAATTTCCTACTAATTTAATGAGTTCGCTACAAAAAACCTTCCCAAACATGTTTGACATGGATCGTCTTAAAAACGAGTTAAGTATCATTCATCTAGATGCACAATTTCATGAAATTAGTTTTTCTGAAATGCTTAAGCTTTTAAACGATTTAGGGCTGGTATCAGTATTTTCCGAAGTACATAGACTCGTAACATTGATTTTAACTATCCCAGTCACAACTGTGCAGGCTGAAAGAGATTTTTCATGCTTAAAGCGAGTTAAAACTCATTTGCGAAATACAATATCTCAAGAGCGGCTTTCCGCTTTGTCAATTATGTCAATTGAAAAATAACTTTTAGTAGAACAAACTGAAATGAATAGCCAATTTTATGATTTAATAATTGAAAAGTTTGCTGCCTTAAAAGATAGGCGAATTAATCTAATATATAAGAAATAGTATACGTTTAAGTAAAAAAACCTACATAATCCTTCATAAAATTGTTTGAATTGTTTTTTTAATCGATAATGATCGAAAAGGATACAGATGTTGTCAGTTTATTTCACATTTTTATTTTGCTTGATGTCGAAAGTTGACCATAATTGCAAAGATTTTCGCATCTCAACGTTGAAAAAACGTATGTATAAAATTTTAAATGTATGTTATGAATTTGAAAGTTGAAGGGAAGTTATTGTGAATTGCATCAACATTTATAACACTTCCATAATGTTACTAGTATTAAGCAAAATTAACACCTTGTTCAAATCTTAGCCAAATATTGAGAATATGATGCATTCGTAACAAACTATCCCTTATACCGTCTGGGAAGTGTACGAAGAAAATGAAAAACCAATTAGAGAATATATTGCACATGAACCGTGCAACCGAAGAGTGATGGATGACTGGTTGGAGAAGACGGAGGTGGTTTTAGTCGGTAAAAATCCGACATACCGATAAGCAGGAGCGAATCGGTATCTTTTGAAGATTTCCACCTCCCAACGACTAAAAAAAAACTATGGATATAACTCTAAACAAACATATCGTTTTCAGATAACTTTAAAATCAATTCGTACCAAAATATAATAATAACCTCCGTTACAGTATCATTTTGAATGGTACCTTGAGCCAGCCGCAAGCTTGATTTTTTTTTATGATTTTCAGCTTGTATCGAAAATCATTTTACCTTATTTTTCGCCTCACGTACTTATTGTGCCACGAGCCGCCACTGGACTGTAGGAGCCTGTCATTTACAGGCACAGTAGTTGGAATGCAATCCGGGAGCGTGTGTGGATCCGCTTTGTCAGCCACACCCTCACTGCCCGGGAATGGCGTAACCACGAGAACGGACAGAGTTTCAGAGCTGGATTTCGTCCAGACTGCATTTGCGTCCTTAACGGACTCTAAAAATGAGGGGGAGCTCGTCATGACTTTTCGCTTGGATTAAAAAAATTCCCATCTGACTCCCTGAATATTGAACTTTCCCTTAGACATGAAAATTTCTACGATTGCTGTGTATCTTGCCAATAAAATACATTTTGAGATGCGTGGGAATATATGTTTTTTCATACACCAAAAATATTAACAATGAAACTGACTTCTCATTTTGTGAATTAATCTCAACCTTTAAAAAAATTATTTTCAATAGTAGATGTGCTTTGCGGAGAAAGTTGTAAGTTTTCGGGAAATTCATGACTAACGTGTTTTTCACGGGTTTTTAATGCAAAATTTTTAGTTTTTGTGTGCATTTTCTAGCTAAAAATGTATTGATATTGATTTGAATAATAGTATTTTCAAAGCTTCTTTATATTTTGGGAATATGTTTATTACTCATTTTAAATAGTTAAGAGCAGACATGCTTTCGGGAGCAAATCAAATAAAAATCGTCATAAAGTAACGGTTTTTTAGCCCAACAACTGTATTTGCACGAATAATATGATAATTGAATAAATAACTTCATTGTCTTTTTTAAGATGGTCAATCTTTTTTAGATTTGAATTTTTATTAAACGAAAAGAACGTTTTTTATGTTTAGATAGGATTTCATTTTTGAATGAAACTTCGTTTATGTAGCTCTGAAAATCAGATAAGTGCGCTTGACACAGTAGTAATCGAAACAAAAATTCAAGAAGCTGGAAAATGGTTAAAGTAAATAAAAAAAAATATTTTTAACCTTTTGATTATGTCCTAATCAGTCCAAAAAATTATTTACATAAGTTTATTATCCTGCAATTGGATCAGAATCAATAAATCAAGACGATTGTCATTTTCTTGTATCTCTTGCATTACCATCTCCTCCAAGACACATTAATCTCACGGATCTACTGATGCGTACACCGTAAATCAAATAAATGTAATAAATATCTAGAAGCCTCACCACTTCAAGAAATTTGTGCACTATGTTTGCGAAATACCTGAACGGAATTTAGATACACAGATACAAAATTTCGTCCCTCGATTGCTGACTGATCTCACTCCAATGCACACTTGGTCCTCGCAACTTCACACTTTACTAAATCCAAGTGATTTTCTCGCGTTCTGCATCTTGGCTTGCAACAAATATCTGCAGCATGTATACGCGCAAGTATCTGTGTATCTTTTTTTCTTGCATTTTTGGCGAAGTAATTATTCGAAAAAGTTGGCAGTTAGTATCTAGCTCGTCTGTCATTCAGTGGCGGAGGGATGATCATGTCAGTGATAAGTTTGTTAAACACCATCAATGCGGGGCTAATGTTTATTTTGTCGGTTGCTTGCATTTATTTATAAACAAGGGCCGATATCTTGTGGTGTTGTAGACGATGACGATGTCGATGTTGATGTTGGATGATGACCAGGCTATGATATGTAATAGCGGATTAGTACGCACTTCAACATGATTTTAATGGCAACGCTAATTAGGCATGTGTCGAAATGTCGAAAATGGCTTGTAAGATACTTCCTCTTGAGAAATTAATGAGGTGATTCAAAGCTTAATGATCGGGAACCTATATGATAATTTTTATGGTCGTTTTTCAGTAGTTATGAAGAACATGTTGCAATTTAAAGGATTATTCCAAAAGAATGTGCTGCAAACGATTAATTTGTTTTGCATTAGCAGTTGAAAGTAGAAATCAAAGCTATTCCCACAATGCTGTTCCAGGTTGCATATATCGACGAAATGAATTGATATACATATAACCTTGCCGTTGGGAAAAAATATCAGTTTCTTCAAGTTATAATCAATGTTACGTGGAAATAGCGCTGGCACCCATAGCTGCAAGTTTTGAGGAGCACTGCATAAAAAGTGAACATTTAAGATTTGTGAATGCTATTGGGGGTCATTAATGTCTTCAAGGGGGAAAACCACTGTAGGATTTTCAAAAAATCAATTTTTTTTGTTGCTCTAAAGTATACCTTATCATCATAGAAATCATGTAGCAAAGTTTCATATATTGGAAAAATATCTGTTCGAAATTTTAAATTAGCGCGGCGCTTATCACTGCTCTTTCGGAGCGCAATCCGCACGTTTCCCCGCGCGCTGCTGGTATTGAAATTTAGAACAATTTTAAATATAAATCTTTCAAAACTGTACATGTGCTCTGTTAGTTGAACGTTAGCAGAGAACGCTAAAGTACGTATTTTGCAGACTAAAGGGATATCAAATTTATTCATGATTTTTCAATAACTTAAGCTTTAAACGCGTTTAGCTCGAAACAACGTTTATCAAACTGGTCGGACTCGTTTCTCAAAAAATTTTTGTTCAATTTATTTGAAATTTTTACAATATGTTTCATGTTTTTATGTTGCGTATTTCAATTGTTATTAACAATTTTCGAGCGTTTTTCTCCGTATTTTTGACATTTTTTCCAAAATGACGCCATTTTTTCAAAAATCAATTAAAAAAAATCCTACGCACTTCTCTGGCTGTTATTACGCATTATCGATTATTATTTGTTTGATAACCATAACCTTAACAATTCAAGAGAAGCCGCGAAGCCATGAAAAAATAAGGCGTTACTGGAGAAATGCTAGGGAACCGCCATCTTGTTTATTCAAAGTTCTGAAAAAATTCAAAGAGGATGTCAAATATTTGTACAATATAGATCTTTTTATCAAATTTCGATATGGTGTTTGGTTTTTGAGAAAAAAATTCCCAGAAAATGCCTTTTTTTCTATATCTGCAGTGGTGTTCGCCTTTAAGGTACCAGTCCACTTTAGAAGGCGAAAAAGACTATTTTTCAAGCATTTGTTTCTCAGAAACTTTATAATATATTGGCATGAATCTTTTTTATAGTATTTTTTCGTATTTAGATAATACAAAATAAGTATAATTTTTATTTTTATTCATTATCCTTTTTTATAGAAGGCGCTAAAATTAAGCTCCGAAATAATCGTCATTGCACGGCAGGGAGATAATCTATGGATTGGTAGATCTGAAACAAAAAAAAATTAACAGCACTTAAAAAAGAAAGGTCTTTTACACTGTAATCCACCAACGTTTCCAAAAAAAATCAGTTCAAAAAAAATAGCGGACTTGTGAAAAAAAATTCAAAAATCGACCTTTTTTCATAGTTTTTTAAGGCCAATTTTTCTTCTTCAATTTTTTCCACATATTCTGGTTGATTACGGTGTAATATACTCTAAAAAATAAAACGAATCAAAGTTTACAAAAATCGGTTCACTAAATCCGGAGATTATCGTTGTTTTGCGAAAACCGCGTTTAAAGTTTTTGTTTCATTTTGCTGAGAAATATTGTTTAAAAAATGAAAAATTAGACATATTTCTAAAACACACAGTTGATATGTAGAAGTCTAAATAAGCACTAAGCACAAGTACAAAAACCGTAAATGTAATGTATAAAAGAGAAACCGGTATTTTAGAGAAGGGGAATGAAAGACACGCACCGCGACCGACAGCTGATCGAACACCTAAAAAGAGCCGAAAACGCGCACACACTTAAAGTCGCCATTTATTTATAAAACTTTCGAGTTTCGAAAAGATTTTTCTGGAACTCATTTTTGAAGTACTAAAAACTCGTAAAATGCAAATAAAATTTCATTTTTCGAAGATTATAAAGTAGACTATTACTTCAAAAAGTGAAAAGAGAAAATGTTTCTAGAATTGCCAAAAAAGCAATTCATTGTAAAAAAGTAGTTCGTTGAGAATCATGCTCAACGTGTTTAGATCATGCAAAATTTTGCAAATGTTTTATTCGAAAGATTCCCACTGGAAGGAAAAAAACACCTAAGTATTGTGCGCTTAACTGCGCTCGTAATGCATTATCGCTCACGATAGGCCCTGAAAATGTGAGTCTGACAGCAAAATCTATGGTTGGTGAGTGAAACTGAAGCTGCGTGTTCCAGGGAGAAAGTTGAAAGGGTTTTTCTTCGCGTTCAACCTTTTATTTTCGAAACAGAAGTTGGATAAAGTAAAGTGAGCAATTTTTGCTCGTTAAATTGTCTTGCCTTGCCTCATAAATGCAAAGGCAGTGAAGCAGTGAAGAAAGTATTTGATAAATGTTGAAGGTAGATCCTTGATGAAATACTTGGATGTATGTTGTATTTTTGTTTATGTTTGGTATTCTCACGTATTTATGTATCTTATGGTGACTGCAATTCAGGCAACAAACAAGAAAAAATAAGAAAAAAACGACGCGCAACTCTATTTCAAAACTTACCTCACTTGCCAGAAATCAGCAAATTTGTCTACACGATAGAAATAAACATATTGAAAGTATCAAATAATTGTTTCTTGTGGCTTCCAACCAATATTCAAATAATATATAATAATAATATTGAATAACAGTTTAATAAATTATTGCACCAAACTTGGGACCCGAATGTAAAATCAGCTGACAAGCAGCAAGCAAAGATGAACCTTAATTTTATTATAAACTATTTGTAATTAATGTTGAATTATCATCAATCAGACATTGAAATCTAGATAAGGTCTAAAAACGCTTCGTATTAATTGCTATTAAAAACTCGTGCTTAAAAAGCTGGAACCAAAATCTTAGAGAAAATTTTCCCAATGATTGGCTAGGCTGCTGAAGAGAGGTTTACCATATAAATAATTTTGGAGACTACATTTAAACTCAGATTAGAAATTTCATTTTAATTGTAACCAAGTCGCATAACACATGTTCAAATACCTGTTGATGTGCCCTGTGCCTTTCCATGTCCGGCAGAATACAAGTATCGAATTATAAAGGATAATGTGTGAATCGTGGCGCAAAGCATTTTGATGGCATTAAAACATATAACACACAAGGCTCCAATCGAACTGCGAACGACACAGTTTGCAGAAGGATACTCATACTTTGTGTTAAAAGACTGATGTTGTAGCAAAACTATCAAAAATCAGACAATAAATAAGGTACAATAATGACGGACTTTAGGATTTCGATTGTTCCAAATCGTTTGAATGCTGTGCGAAATGTTTATAGTGCCAAAAACGAAGTGGAGAAACAATTATCAACAGCATAAATATAGCTTGAGTTAAGGAGTGAGATCAAGATCATTGGTATCCCTAAAAAAACAAAGCAAGTTAAGAATGCATAATTAAAAAAATCTTGACCAAAATGTAGGAGCTGGTTCCTACCCTTTTTTTTAAATCGAACGAAAGATGTTATAAGCCTTCCGCTGAGCATAATCTTTAATAAAAGGTCCCAATACATAAAGATGGCCCCGTTAATTTAGCGTCAAACTACTGACCAATTTTCCTACTTTCGGTCTGCTCCAAGCTACTGGGAAAACATATTCATAACTTTATTCTCTACACTTTGGTCATCTGATTGCAAAAGAGCAACTTTGTTGCAAATTCTTTCGATTCCAGACTGGACGTCCATGTTATTTATACAGATTTTGCAAAGGCATTAGATACACTGTCTCATATTCTCTTAAATAAATTAGTCACCCTTGGCTTCCCGGACTTTCTTTTGGGTTGGCTATCTTCCTATCTTACCGACAAAGCTGCCGTGTAGTTTTCAACGGCTGCACTTTGTGTCCGTTTTCTCCAAATTCAGGTGTCCCTCAGGGCTCAACTCTAGGACCGTTTCTCTTTCTACTTTTCATAAATGACCTGCCTTATCGCTTCGCTCACATAAAAAACTATAGCGTTTGCCTCAACTTGCAAGCTAACATCAACATCTTGTCTAGCTGGTGTTTAGAAAATGGCCTAACGCTTAACGTAGACACATGTTTTATGATGTGTTATTCTTTGAAAAAAAAACACCATTTGACGCCATCTACCATATTAACAACAGTGAATTGAAAAGAGTTAACACTATCAAAGACCTTGGAGTTATTTTCGATGAGAGACTTCGCTTTCATTTTCACTAATCCCACTTAGTAAATCGTGCATCACGTATGTCTGGTTTCCTACTTCGAACTTCCCAACACTTCTCCTCTATCGAAACCTTCCTCACACTGTATCAAACCCTGGGGAGAAACATTCTCGAGTATGCTTCGGTTGTTTGGTCGCCTTATCATGCTTGTGATCGCACACTGCTTGAGTCCGTTCAACGTAATTTCACACGATCTTTGTTTTATAAATTCGGCCTACCATATACGGAGTATCCTGATCGGATGAGAATTTTGAAACTTCCCCCACTTCTTGATCCCAGAGTACTTTTCGATCAATGTTTTTTGTATAAGCTATATACCGGCCTCATCATGTGTCCTGCATCCGAAAGCAAAGCACTTCGCGTTCCTTCCCATAACACCAGGAGTTTCAACTTTTTTAACCCCAGCATTGCTGAATTAGCTGTATACTTTAACTCTCCTTTGCAGAGAATAATGAGACTGCATGATCCACTTCAACTTGGTCCTATGTCCTCGTCTTTTTATTCTTTTAAACGTACTTCAATTTCAAAACTTGAAACACTGTAATTTTAATGTGTAATAGGATCTAATCTGTTCATTGAATTTTTCTAAATAAATAAATTATAATATAGCCAAGACGAAATAAAGTTTTCGACGAAAATCCATGCTTTATTCGAATATTTGACAATCAGTGTGATTGTGCTCATTTTCAAAACCCAATTCAATCAAGTTAGGTTATCCTAAGCGTGTTTTAATAAAACGAATACCGTTCTCTATGATTAACTTCAGGTGTTCATCTCATACAAACAATTTATCTCAGCACTCTTCCTTCTGTTTATTTGAATCCTCACCGTAGCAAAATATATTGAAACAAACAAAATCCTACTCCTATGACATTTGTTTTCTTGTTACGAAAGTAGCAATTGTCGAAATACAATTACAAGCATAGTTTCCAATTCAATAGCTTCTGTTCTTTCGTTCGGAGCTGAAAACTCAAGAGATCCTTTATTCTCATGAATCATTTTGCAGCTTTTATTCCAAGTTCTTTTTCAAGAAGGCGATGAAAGGTAACGGAAGTGTATAAATTGACCATGTCCATGTTATTTCCATTCAATATTGGATGCGTCAGGACAAAATTCAACGTCATGTTGCATCGTTAGCAATTTGCTGAATGTATTGATACCTGACACTTATGATGTAGGATGCATTGTTAAATCAAGCTAAATGGAACCAACAAATGGATTTGAGTTTGCAGTTTCTATTTGAAAATTGACGAAGGTGAACTGTTCCATGGCATCATGAAATAAAAGAATCTACATCTTAAAAAAAGATAAACGAGACACGCAAAGAAATTCATGTTGATATATTGAATCTCTTTGAATGCAAATTTCTAAGAAAATAGTTTTCTTTCATGCTTCGAACTTTTCCGGGAAAAGCTATTCAAAGAAAAGCTTTTGATGCAGAGTCGTACAGCATCCTTGGTGAAAATCTTTGGTGTTGATAAGTTCACTTGTTCAACGCCAGATGGTTTCTAGCTTTTCTGATATGAAAGGATGCATTGTGTGCTATGGTTAAATTTTTCTTTCTGAATGAAAGCTATGAGAAATAAAAAATTGTCGTTTTTGTTTGCATATGATTTTCTTTTGATGCTGATTTAAAGATACTTATTGTTTAAAATCTCATATTAGTCCGTAAATGTGTAAGGGAACCACCGAAAATATATTATAAAACTATGCTCTGGACGGAAGATTTTTTTTGTTTTGTTTGTAAACATTTACGCCGCGTGATAAACTCAATTAGAAAACTTAACAAAAGAATAAATCGTACTATGAAGCACTTTGCGTCACCTTATGTAGTGTTTTTGGTCCTCAAACTGATAAAATAATGATGTTGTCATCAATTTACTTCGAGTTACAATATTTTTCGCGAATCATTGTTTTTCAGACCCAAATTAAAATGAGGTGATTGTTTATTTTTCATTGACGCCAGCTTTGCTTTTCTGAAAATGTTAAAATCATGATATCATTCACTTATTTCCCTTCCGATTATTAGCATATACATAGTGCTTATAAAATGATTGTCACGTAAAATTGAAAATAAGAATCAATGAAATTCCCTGTCCGATTCCCTTTGAATGATGCTGTCATGGTATACACAAAAACCGAAAAATTCGAGAGGTATCATTCGTCATTATGGCGAAGAAAATTAGCACGGTTTTTCATAAATGGCAAATTTATTTCACATACAGATTTCTTAAAATATTATATCGATTTTTACGACTTCGTATCCAAACTTTCCAACACAAATTCTTTCGATTTATTTCCATATATAACTTACACTCATGAATGAGTTGCAAACTTAATGGTTCCGTAGTATATCACAAAGCATCATTAGATTCTTTCAAAAATACTTTGTTCTCTTCGAAATTCACAGAGTTTTTGAAACAATGTGAACCCATTTGAAGGGCCAAAAATTTGTCTCATTGCATTGACAAAAAACTCACCGAATTCCATTGAAATGTTTCACATATTCATGCAAAAAGGCGGACACCACGAATGCTGTGCGGTCTCTTCACCACACATTCACTATTCTCAAATATTCACCCTTCTACCGATTTTCACTGCTATTTCCATCGTTTTGGCGTGCTTTGGCACAAGTTGAAGCGGGAGGATAATAGGAAGTAAAAAATTTCCATGTGAAATTCAGGAGCTTCGCTCGGCAGCTATGTTGCGTTCTTGTTTGATACCAAGTAGCCAACATCATCGCCATCATCATCATCATCCAGCAACTGTGATGACTATAATAAATTTTAGAATATCCATCGTCCATAATAGTCGACGTTGTTGTTGGCAAGTATGTCTTTCAAGCGAATACCAAAAATTCCAAAGATCCTGTCTCCAGGGCACTACATAACTTTCTTTTCCCTTTCTCACTTGGTGTGACGATTTTTCACAGTCTCAATTTTCATCGTTAGCTTATTTGGATGAAACACTTCGACCAGAAAATATGTGAAAGGATATGGTTTTCATTGAATTTGTATGTATTTTATATCATTTTTGGCTAAATATTAGGTAAAATTGAGTGGAATAATCTTACTTGGTAGGTTATTGCGTTCTTTCTGATAATGGACATTTACTATATATATTTTGTGAGCAAATAAAAGTCGAAAAAAAATTTTCTTCTTTATTTCTATTTGCTAAAGAATTCGTACCAATTTTTTTAAAAAAAAATTCAAACATTTGAGGTTGACATTTAAAAGAAAAATTTATTGAAAATTGCTGCAGCTGTTTCACCAAACAACAATTATGCTGATGAATAAATTCATATGAAACCTAGCCTTGAAGCAGGAAATTGAGGTGCTATCAATAAGTTGAAAAATTGTTTCAAAAATTAGAAAATCGAGAACTAACAGCTGCACTATTTCAGTTTATATAATGTCCTCGTCAGTTTAGTGACAATATTTCTTTCGTCGAATTAAATAACGAATTCTATCAAAGCTACACTTTTCCTAGAACAATTTCAAGTTGCGGAACCTTGAAAGGATAAGAAAAAAAATGATTTCTATACAATAAAGACAAAAAAGCATAGAAAAATATGTACCGGATAAATGCACATTGGATCGCAGTGTCACCGTCTCATTTAATATTATTCAGGCGACATTTTAATTAGTGACAATTAGTGTCTTTTGTTAATTTGTTAAACTTGTCGACTTGTGTCCGTTGAATTTCTTAACCATTTTTGTTTCATGGAGTAAATCAACATATACACATAAGTTCTTGATCTAATACATACGGGAACTCAAAGGATTGATTTTTCAGAAAGTGTAGGTTGTGCAGTTTGGTCATCATTTTATTTTTTCCTAAGAAAATAAGTTATTGAGAGCTAATTTTGTTCAAGTTCGAATCACTGATACTAATTATAATTGCTGGCAGTATGTTTGATTGATGACAAAAAGACTCAAATAAATACAAAAAGGACTGAAGCAGCTTTTTTAAGGGATTAAGTCGAAAATATGACTATTTGCAGGAAGACATGGATTATATGTACAGTAGGTGGCCTTTGAATTAGAAACTTTTGCAAAAAATTTTAATTTTCACAATACTGAACATTTTTTCTCAATTTCTTCGGTTTGGAAAACAAATCTTTGTATACTAGAATACCATTCATGTACCGGGCTATGTAATGCGTATCATAAAACCTTTTACTCGAGTGTAGGAAGGTAGGTAAAAATACCGTTCCTGATGTGTGGTGCATACAGTAGTTTTATGGACTAAGTTGAACAGTTGGTATTCGGCTGTTGCACTGTTTGCATTAGTTGAACGCATGCGTTGATTTGTATTTAGTGTGTTGTCTTAAATAATTTAATTTAAAAAACAAGAAAAAAATCAAAAGACAAGGAGCGTTTGTGTTGGTCCTTCGTTTGAACATAGTTTTTTGTATAATGGGTCGCAAAAAGGATATAAGCAGTGAAAAAAGGAAGTGATTTCGTCCTTACTTACGAAAAGTGGAGTAAAACAACGAGAAATAGTCCAAATAGCGAAGGCCGCGGTGTCCAAAATATTTCAAAATATTAAAGAAAATATAGTTGTTGCCAAAACTGCCGAAGAAAAAGAAAAACTACCCCAAGAACGGACCGAAAAATTATTGCAACAGCTTTATGACATCGCAGAGCATCACATAAAGTACTAAAAAAATACTCTCACCGAACAAGGAGTAGATATATCAGGCAGAACCTTACGACGCCGCTTGTAGGAAGCAAATTTAAAATGCAGGGGTCCGGCGAAAAAACCAAAATTGACAGCAAGAATGAAACAACGCTGAAATGCTCGATTGCAGTGGGCGAAACAACAAAATAACTTCACAGTTGACGATTGGAAAAAGGTAGGTTCATCAGTTCAGTCCAGCAACAAGTTTTTGTGCCTTTTTGAAAGTTGATAGAAAATATTGAAAATTCAATAAACGTTTAGGTTATCTTCAGTGATGAATGCCGTCTAGACGCTGTAACGGAAGGAAATCTTTATGTCAGAAGAAGACCTTCAGAGAAGTACGAGGAGAAATGTTTGCTGAGAAGAGTCAAGCATCCACGAGCAGTCATAATTTGGAGCTGCATATCAGGAATGGGTCCGGGTCCTCTCTATTTTGTTACGGAAACAATGCGGCAAGATCAATACAAAACGGGTTTGGATACTGCCCTCCGATCGCATTTTGAGTGTTTGAAAACCCAAGAAGCGTCATATACTTTTATGCAAGATGGCGCTCCATGCCACACCGAAAAATCCATTAAAAAGTATCTCGCGGAGCATGAAATTCCCTCACTTCCCTGGTGTAAGGAGGATGAACTCATGGGACTTAAACCCAATAGAGAACTGTTGGTCTATGCTAAAAACGAAAGTTTATAGCTTTTCAAATCCAACAGTTGAAGTATTGAAAAAGAGAATCGAAGATATCTGGAGAAATGACAAGGATATTGAATCCATGATTCAGAAATGCATTGAAACTATGTACGACCGTTTAAAATCAGCAATCAAAGCTATGGAGAGAGTTGCAAAATATTAATTATAAAGACGTATTCTGTACGAATATGGTATAAACTATCAATAAATATAAATATTTAAGCTCAAGTACTTCTTTTTAATGTAAAACGAACCAAAGTATTGAAATTTCACGAAGTTCCTAATTCAATGGCCACCTACTGTATGTGCGTCGTTTCTGCAGTGTATTTGGCCTACAGTGAAGCAATGCGCATTATCTTTGATGATATGGGGTTGTTTTGATATCGAATCTGCAAGATACATGTCTAGATTTAAGGGCCATCGAATATAACAATTCCATACGATACAAAATGGAAAATAGATTATTGAAAATGGATCAATTTTTATGGAAGACACAGACCCAAAATACAATTTATAGCTATGTATAGACATATATACCACCCGAAAAACTGAAGCATTAAAAAACAAGCCGCGGGGTGCGATCCTTGAGGTCCACATGGTCAACTTCCAAGTAATATCTACATAAACATCAAAAACATTAAACACAATATTAATTTCGAAAATAATACTACTTTAAATAATAATAATGCGAGGTATTCAAAGCAGTAACAGGAAAGAGTTAATATTCATCCTATCATCAACGGGAGGGTCCATTGATTAAGTCTGGTTTTTGGTCGATGGGAACAGATTGATTTGATTGAATATTCACGCGGATCAGTCAATGGGGGCCTTTTCTACGTTATTGTTATTTTCATATCGATGTTTGAAGGACAAAAGAGCGCTAGCAAAAATGAATGGAGTTTTTGTTATTACGCCCAGTAAAGAGATTTTGTCGCGTGATGGCTATTTTGAATAGTTGCCTTCAAAATTGCCATGACTTCGGCATAATCACTGAATTTATATTTTTTCACGATTTTACAACAATGAGATTAATAATTAATTTTGAATTTCTGTTGGTTCTAAAAATATTGAATAAGCAGTCAAAAATAGGTTCAATTGCATGTTAAAAGTTAAATGTATTACAAATGATGATGGAGGAAGTAATTGAAATCTTACGACTACTAAAGAATAAATCTACTAAAGATTACAATTTTTTATTTGATGAAAGCTTTTTAAAGCATATGATCTTGCAAAGTATTGACTAAAAAACATTTTACCATTCAAAGCAAATTTGATTGAAATTTTGTTGGTTTTCAAAATTTAAGCAGTTTTTTTATTAAAGCTAAAACACTGTTTAAACTACTAAAAATCTGCTCAAATTATGCAAATATTATAGAACTTGGATTGAATTTACAACAATTTCCTTAGAATAAAAAATATAAGGTAATATCATTCGTATGAACCCTCTATACATGATAACTTTGAATGATTTTTTAATTTTTAGTTTTTTCATAATCATGGAAAATGATTTTGCTGGATTCTCTCAAAAACTAATAAGAATGTATAAATTTTATAAAAATTTATTACTGTGCTGTGCAAATCAGGTTAAAAAATTATTTTTTATGAAAAAACGCTAATTTTTCGTATTTTCTTTTATTAAATTAAAAAGCGGCTGAAGTTTTTTTCTGTAATGTTAAAAACATCACAAAAATGTTAATATACGTTCATTGACACCTTGATGATGGAAATATTATATCTGGTTCATGAGATATAGTGAATAACAGAAATGACCTTGAAGGTCATGATGACAGTTAATGATTTTCTATTTTTTATTTAATTTTTTTTCGTGATCATGAGAAAAATTTTCGATTGTGTTTTTACAAAGACTGTTTGGCGTATATAAATTTTATAAAAATTGATTACTATGTTCCGCAAATCAAGTTAAAAATTTATTATTTATGAAAAAAACTCAATTTTTTGCACTATTTTCTACATTAAAAAACGGCTGCAACAATTTTTTTAAAGATTTGACAGATTCACGAAAAGTTTAATACGCGTTTATTAACACCTTAACAATTCAATCGTACGTTTGGTTCGCGAGTTATAACGCATTACAGAAATGACCTCCAAAGGGGCAAAACAACAAACCCCCCCGACCGAAGTTTCCCAAAAACTAATCAGCTCTTAAGATTGCAAAGACGCTTCGACTGACACCTCAACATAGTCGATCGGACTTTGTTTACGTGAGTTATGCTCGTAGAAAATAGTGTGCACGAACGTACATACGTATTTTCGTACGTACACACACACATACATCTCCTTTTCTAAAAACACTTAATATATACTCTATAAACCTCAAAAAACAAAGTTGAAACTCTCAATTTCGATTTTCGAGGCGATTACAAGTACTTCCCATATATTGGATGGTTAATATATTGTACATTGACGGAATTAAATCTTATCGACTATGCGATTTAGTGGATCGAAGTGTCTGGATTTAACTATAAGCTTCAAACAGATTTGAAATCGTTTTTCAATATAATGGAAACAAAGTGCCCCTCTATTTGGTACCATGCATCTGAAAAGATTTTCATATTCCAAAATGAAAATTCTTAGAGGTTTCAAAATATCAATTTGACAAAATGTTGCATGATCTTGAGCTACAAATGCTCATAATGATGATTTGTTGACAATAACAAGAAAAACACAAACCATGGGCTTACAAACCCAAAAACTTTGTGTAATTCTTACTTTATAATTTTCTAGATACTTGTAACGATTCGAAAGGATAAACATAATTTTTTTACAATGTATGCATGAAAAATTTCATGAACCAAAGTAACGATTTATCATTCAAAAACGAAGTGAATTAAAATAGAATTAGTTAACATCAGACATGTATCTGACACTAAGGACGTTTGAAATTAGATTGAGTATGTGCCCGGGATACTTTTCGTTGTTTCTTTTTGTCAGAAGATAAATTACATGAAAACAAGAAATAAATTCAAACTTCAGCCTTAACATCAACAGTACAAACTAAATGCAATTAAGTACGAGCCATCCATTAAGATCAATATTCATTCAAGGACTTAAAGTTCAACTTGAAAATTGCAAATTTCGTTGACTAAGCAAACTTTCCAATCGTTATAATGGCTTCTATCATTTTCCTTACTTGTATTCGATCAATACTGTTAGTATCGTAATCAACGTTTCTATGGCTCACGCTTTATTTGGAATGGGTAATTGAACGCAATTTACGTTCAATATTTCAAATATCATCCTTTATCGATAGAGTTCAATTTGGCCATTCCGAGAATATGCATCAAAACTAGATTAATGAAAAGGACCTTTGCAGGGCCTGCCATTCAAGTAAAGCTACAAATCTGCTACTATCCACGTTGAATCTTTGGCAACTGATGCACGCGTTCAGTAGTACACATTTTGAATGTCGTGGAAAATGTTTCCCTACTTGTTCTCATTGCTCAGACCGAGATATTGGTCCTTTTGAATTCCAATAATAGTGAGATAAATCGAAAATGTTATGCAATCATTCTATTCTCAACTACTGCATGCCAATATCATCATCATCAACGTTGTTCTCATTGACATCGTCCTGGTCGAGGTCGGGAGATATGATATTGCAATTGAGTTCAGCTTGCAGCCCAATCGTAAAAGATGATTTGATTCACTATGAACTACGCATCGTCCTGTCATCGTCCTGTTTGTTAAGAGATCTCCGCTATTTCCCAAACATAATATAGGGTTCTATAGTTGCTGCGTTTAGTTCAGCTTAGGAGAAGTTGAAATATAGCGTACATAGCGTAACATATGTAGTTCAATTGTGCATTGAGTGGTAATATAGATTCAATGTTTTAATAAACGAAACAATTAAAGCATTGTACACTAATTTTTAAGAATATTGACAATATGAACATAAAATTCCTATGTAAAGAGTTGAAAAGAAACGAAAGAGGTGTAAAATGAATAAACAATCTCATTTAAAAGAGCTGATGAAATGTTCCGAATTCAGCCTAAAAACTATTTTCAGGCTTCAATTTGAATTAGAATATTGCAATCACAATTTGCTTCCTATTTTCTAGAATTTTATTTCAACTTCATAAAATTTCTTAAAGATTTAAAATAGTTGTCTATTTATTCATGACTACCTTTCCACTAAATAAATTTGACTATAGATGTCTAAGCAGCCTGTTTAAACTACACAAATTTTTGAGTTACGAAAACATGATGATTGATTATCATTTGTTGAAAATAGTTGTAGTCCTTCGCAATCATCCATTTTTCTTTATTTGTACGACAATTTGAATTTTTGTGCAAATGCTAAGAGCAAAATGTTCAAAATGTATTCAAAATACAGGGTGTTTTGTATTCGGTGGCATAAAATGACACCACGTATTTTTGGAAGTGTCTCGAGAAAAAAATCGTATTGGAGGGGGTGGTAAATCCGAAGGGGTTTCGAGATATAGGAGGGGGAAGTACCCCGCTCCATAACCACGACCTGGCACTTGTAAATCGTCATAACTATTTTATTTTTAGTTGTAGTCTTTTGGAAAAAAATGCGTTCGATAGCCTGTCAATGTATCTTTTTAGAAATGTATTAACTTGTGCCCCCAATGCTGCCAATTTTACACGAAAAAATGAGAAACTTAAAACAACCGGAAAAAAATTGCTAATTTTGACTTTCGCGCTCGTGTTAAACGCTAAAGCGATGTCCTAACCTATAAAAATTATTATCTTGACAGAAAACCTTACTTTTTGCTTGAATACTTCCGAGGAAAAAGGTTGCCGATTTTTCTTTGTTTCCTTCGAAAAATAGAAAACTCATAATTTGTGTGATCCCTCGGAATTAGCCAAACGTCATAAAATTTTATTATCTACCTGGCATAATCCCACAGTGAAAAGATTTTTGAGTGATTCATTTTCTTCATGCTATTTTTTGGACCTGATTTAGTATTGAAGTGTTTTTAAGCTGAGATAATTAAAGTCCGACGATTTGAGGATGACATAAAGTTAATGTTTAATAAGTAGCACCTAATAATACAAAGGGGTATAAATGTTGTGTCGAAATGCTGCATAACTTAGTCGAATCGTCAATTGAAAAGAATCAAGGAGTGCTTATTTCTAAACATATACAATCATGGCTAACTTTACCAACGAAGAATATGCTGACATGCATTACATTTAAGGATTTTGCAATGGCAATGCCGCATGTGCACAGGAGGAATATCAAACGAAACGAGGCACCCGACCCGACGATTACCGGATATAGGAGATCCAAGAATAACCAAGGCCACTTCTACATGGCGTAGATTTAGCAGAAACATGTGAGCAGGCGTACTAGGGCGTAGGCTAATTGGACCATTTCGTTTGCCAGATGGCTGAATTCTGCCGGATATCTAAATTTTTTGGATAACGAGTTGCCAGCTTTATTGGAAGATACACCAATAATCAATTTGAACAGCATGTACTACCAACACGATGGTGCTCCAAACCATACTGACCAACAAATCACCCATTGACTTGCCTCAAACTATCCAGGAAGGTGGATAGGGCGAAATGGTCCAATTAGGTGGCCACCCGGTCTCCAGATCTAACTATCCTTGATTTTTATTTGTGGGGTGCAACGAAGCGAGAAGTGTACAAGACACATGTGTCATCAGTTCAAGAATTATATTTAAGAATTGAGGCAGCTAGTGAAAAAATAAGAGAGGAACTCATGCATTTCGATGTAGTCACAGAAATTAAGAAAAGAGCTCTTCTTTGCATTTCTGTGGAAGGAAGACACCTTGAACAGTTTATGTGATCACAAGTCATTCTGCTGTTTAATGATAAGTTCAAAATAAATTGTAACTTTAGATCTTTAGTTTTGATTTTCCATAATAAAATAAGTCAGCAAAATTTCACAAAATTTTAGTTTTCTATTTTTCGAAGGAAACAAAGGAAAATCGGCAACCTTTTTCTTCGGAAGTATTCGAACAGAAAGTAAGGCTTTCTGTCAAGATAATAATTTTTATAGGTTAGGACATCGCTTTAGCGTTTAACACGTGCGCGAAAGTCAAAATTAGCAATTTTTTCCGGTTGTTTTAAGTTTCTCATTTTTTAGTGTAAAACTGGCAGCATTGGGGGCACAAGTTAATACATTTCTAAAAAGATACATTGACAGGCTATCGAACGCATTTTTTTTTTCAAAAGTTTACACATAAAAATAAAATAGTTATGACGATTTACACGTGCCAGGTCGTGGTTATGGAGCGGGGTACTTCCCCCTCCTATATCTCGAAACTCCTTCGGATTTACCACCCCCTCCAATACGATTTTTTTCTCGGGACACTTCAAAGAATACGTGGTGTCTTTTTATGCCACCGAATACAAAACACCCTGTAGTTCAATGGACCATGAAATTCAAATTTTGCTCTCGATTTTCTTCAAACATTTTAATTATGAATTGAAAACCATATTCTTGAAACCCATTAATGCATTCAGGTTTTGTAGTCCTGATATTAGCATTTCGAATAAATTTAAAAATAATAAAAATGTGTTGGTTAGGTTAAAATAAAAAATCAAATTCGTATATTGTATCCATATTTTTCAGTTCTTAATTTGTCAAACTGCTTTCAGTAAAGTATTAATATTATTATATGAAACGAAACAATAAAAATTGAGGCATACTTATCAATTTTGCAAGGAGTAGGCAATTCATTCGACTGATAACAAAAAAGGAAAATAAAATAATTTGAAGCATATTTTGAACAAACTGACAAACCAAGTATAATTGAAATATTGTCGTGTTTAATCCTTCAAATTAAATCAACTTCATATTTAAATATCAAATAATTTTACTCCATTTCCTATAAGCTTTCCCATTTGTATCCATTGAAATCAAATCTGTTTGAAACAATTCACTCTGTTTTGTTGCTAAGAAGGTATCGATTTCAAAATAATTAATGGACGTTACTAGCCCTCAGCAGCAATTATAGCGAAATTAGCTCTAATTTACCTCATGCTAATTGCTCTGAACTGTTTGATTGTGAGGCGAGGAACATATATCCCTGATCCAATGGGAACAGGGATATATATTCCATATAGTTTAGTGATTGTATTAGGAATATTGGTAAGACCAAGATTAATTTGATTGAATGATCACATTGAAGGATGTATTGATTAGCATGATGAAATGCAAATTGAAGAGAAACTAGGACAGCATAAAATGCTTCCAAAAACATTTAATATATTTTGTTCAAGTATAAGAAAGACAGGTTTTCTCGGAAAACATACACAGAATCATTCAAAATTTCATTAAAGCATTCAATTTATTGCCACGATTAATTAACTTGTTTCTAGCCGTTCAGTTCCCACCCGAAAAACTCTATTTCACTCAAATATGATGCTATAAACAAAATATGGCTACCATCTAGCGCAAATTAATTTAAAATAATTTATCCACTCACTCCCTTGTGACTTATTCGGCTCTTCTTTCGCATTTAGCTATTTAATTTGGATTATTTCCCGGGGATATTTTTCACGTTTCAGCCTCTAAAATGTCTTTAGCAAGTCAAGAAGACCTACCTTGCCTGCTAAGCGTAACAATAAATTCTCGAATAGATGTAACTGATGGACATTTTGAAGTAAAAAGGATAATTTTATAAGGGTCCCACGTGCATTATACATCTCATGGGTAATTTTCGTTGAATTTATTTGTGGTTGATTTATTTGTGAATTTAATTTGTTCCGATGGCCAGTTTCGTGAGGGATGTAAGCTGTGCTTCTTGGTAGGTTCATATCAAGGACGTTGATAAAATATGCAGGAAAGGTTTGTTTGGAAAACTGAAAAACATTTTTCATTGAAGAAAATCATTTTCGGGAGCCAATTTGCTTTTGCTAATAAAGTTTTATTAATGTTATCAATTCTAACTGAATGGCACAGTTCCGTGCACTTTTCCATGGCTTGTGTTTTGAGAAAAGTTTAATAAATAAATAGTTTTATCTCTAAGCAAAAGTAAATGTGTTTCCCATAAGATGATAATGTCATTTTACTGGGATTTCTAACTGTTGGTCTTAGTTATCTGTGGTTTCCTTTGAACCCGTTTTCATTTATAAAATATAAATCATTTTTCTTTAAAAATTCAGATTTATTTTCCGAAATACGGAACCGATTATGCAACGATTCCATCATCAATAGTTTCTTGAATAGTTTCGATAGGGTTTTTTTCCTGTCATTTCAAACTGTAATATAGGTTTGAAATCTAATAAAAAACATTTTTCAAATTCTATATAAAGTTTATTTCTTCCACAACGAGAATTTACAGTTTTGTTATGTTAACCAATCAGAATGGATTTAACTTGCCTTTTTGAAGAGATTTTTAAAAAAAATTCAGCATGTTATTTCCTTCAAATTAGCTGAATTCAATTTATTTTTATTTAAAAGTAAAAAAAAAACAATTTTAGTATTTACGTTAATGATTGATTAAGACTTAATTGGTTTTTGAACAATAAAAAAAGAACCAATAGAGATAATTTTGTAGCTCATATAAAATAGTATAATTTCGGGAAGAATAGACAAGCGAGTTAGATGGTCTAAGTCATCTGTTAGATGGTCTAAGTCATCTGCAAAATTTCCACTTTGAAGACGCTTTGAGGAGTGCTGTTACGTTGCAGTAGTCACTTTAGTTTTCAGTAAGTTAAGTGGTGCTAAATGCTAGAATAATTTTTCTCGCATTACACTAGGTCAAAAGTTGAAGTCTTCTTTAAACTAATCGCATAACGTAGATGTAGGTTCAAAATTACCATCTTACAACTCACTACAATAGATGTAGTTGAGATTGAAAAACAATCTATTGGATTTTTTAAAACATTTGCTTGAATGGACATGGTGGTCTGGTCTATTTATCTTGGCGTTTTAAGCGAGATGGACCATGCTGATATGAATCCTTTTTTTTCTTTAAAATTATAAAGACACGTGTGTGATTAGACAATATTCCCTTTGGAAATTGTGGATAACATTCAAGCACTGAAGCTTGAAAAATTAAAGTAAAAATCAATTATTTCTTTTTTAATCTTTCTAGGATTCAGTAAAATAGCTTATTATACTTTTCATGTATTTTAAATTATAATTAATCGTAAAAAAATATCTTATCTGCAATTTGCTTTAGAGCGATTCCATGTCAAATAAGACAACTTCGGAGCTTGAATTCTTTCGACTTGGCTCAAAATTAACATATTTGTTCTGCATGTAAAGCCATGAAGATGCTTCAAGTTTCAGCTCAAAATAATAATAAACTTCGCCCAGCGTGATTTTTTTAAGTTTTGACTGTTTTTCTTCATTTTCAAAGAATGTTTCGCATTTTTTTATGAAAAGGTCTAATTTGCTCGAAAAAACATCGAAAATATGCTTTTTGACATAAAATGGCTCGCTGAACACAATCCCGTCCCGTGGTGAGAAAAATTTCAAAAAAGCCGCGAGGTGCGACCCTTGAGGTCCACACGGTAAACTTCCCAGTAATATCTACATAAACATCAACAACATTACAACAATGAGAGGTAATAGTAACAGGAATGAGTTAATATGAATCATATCGTCTACGGGAGGGTCCATTGGTTATGTAAGGTTTTTGGTCGATGAGGACAGATTGAATATTCACGCGGATCAATCGGTGGGGGCATTTTTGGTGTTGAAAATTTTTGTTGGTTTTCAAAATTTAAGCAATTTTTTTTAATTAAAAGACTATAAAAACTATTGAAAATCTGCTCAAATTATGCAAATATCTTAAAACTTTGATTGAATTTACAACAATTTTTTTAGAATAGAAGATATAAAGTAATAGCACTCGTATGAACCCTCTTTACATGGCAACTTTGAATGATTTTTTTTTTATTTTTAATTTAGTTTTTTCATAATCATGGAATAAAATTTTGCCGGTTTCTCTTCAAAAACTGATAAGAATGTATAAATTTTAGAAACTGGATCACTGTGCTGTGCAAATCAAGTTAAAAAATATTTTCTATGAAAAAAACCATAATTTTTCGCATTTTCTTCTATTAAATTAAAAAACGGCTAAAAATAATTTTTATAATGTTAAAAACTTCACAAAGATGCTAATACACGTCAACTGACACCTTAATGATGCAAATATTATATCTGGTTCGTGAGATATAGTGAATGATAAAAATGACCTTGAAAATCATGATGACTTTTAATGATTTTTTATTTTTAATTTATTTTATTACGTGATCATGAGAAAAAGTTTTGATGACGTTTTTGCAAGCAATGTTTGGAGTACATGAATTTTATAAACATTGATTACTAACACTTGACAATAAGGTCAAAAATTTATTGTTTTTGAAAAAAAAACCTAAGTTTTTGCACTTTTTTTAAAAAAAAATTGAAAACCGTTCCTCAACCGCTCAAAAATTTGATAGATTCACAAAAATGCTAATACGCGTCGATTGACACCTTAACCATGCAAATCGTATGTTTGGTTCGCGAGATATAGCGCAGAAATGACCTTCAAAGGGTCAAAACAGCAAACCCCCCCGACCAAAGTATCCCAAAAACTAATCAGCTCGTAAGATTGCAAAGATGCTTCGATTGACACCTCAACGAAGTCGATACGACTTTGTTTACGTGAGTTATGCTCGTAGAAAAAAGTGTCCACGAACGTACGTACGTACGTACGTACACACACACACACATACATCTCCCTTTCTAAAAACACTTTATACTCTATAGACCTCAAAACGTAAAGAAAAGTTGAAAATTTCAATTTCGATTTTCGAGGCGATTACAAGAACTTCCCATATACTGGGAAGTTAAAAATGTGGTCTAATTGCGTACCTTGAGGCCCACACGACTAACTTCTCAGTGGGGCGAATAAAAAGGCCATAATTTGATTTTATTATCAATTATTATTATTAATAAATGCTATTATTAATAATTATTATTCTAAATTATTATAATTACTTTCGTTATTTTTATCATTTTTTTATCCAGCCATAAAATCTTTGGTAGAGGAAGACGCCTTCACCATCTGGTCGTCCTCTACTGACATCTTCGTCTCTCTCCTGGTGCTCCACTTCGTCCTTCAGCTCGGCCCCGGAATCCATAAACATTATTGAGGGTATTTAATTATTATTAATAATAATCATTCGTTATTAAAAATGCTTTATCGTTCCTGAATAATTATAATTGTCTTTATATTTACAATTTCAAATAAAAAATTATAATATTTGATTGCTATTAACAATATTAAATTATTTATAGCAATATTCAATGCATTAGCGTCACTACTCCCATTACCCAAAACCTGATAATATTATAAGTTTGGAATTCTATAAATTAATCTTGATTTTTTTTAAATAAATTTTTTTTTGCAACTTTGAACAAAATTTTGCTAAAACACAAAATAATAATATTACTATGAAGGTATTTCAGTTCTTTTCGAATTAATAGTGCTTTTCAACAGTTACAAAATGAGCATTTTTAGTCGTTTTTTCAGTTTTTTTCATCCTAAATAAAAAACGGCTTGACTGATTTTGTTGAAAAGTAATTCAGTTTTAGGTTATGTAATTACGCGTCGAATGAAACCAGTCCCACGTCAATGAGATATTTGGTTCTTGAGATAATCGAGACGAAAAATAATTCCGAACGCACATATGCACATCCGCACATACGTACATGCACATACACAGACATCTCTCTAAAAACAATGGATTTGGATTACAGAGACCTTAAAACGTGGAGATATGTCAAAATTTGGGATTCGCAAAATCAACCCCATTAGGTAAAAGTTTGATGAATCTATATAAATAAAAATGAATCGCCAAATGTGTTGCTAAGCGCAAAACTCGAGAACGCCTCGACCGATTCGGCTATTTTTTTTAAATATATTTTCCTTTAAGCACAAGGATGGTTCTTACGGAGAGAAAAACTTAAAAAAAAATTCAAAAAATTAATTTTAATCTTTAATTAATAAAATAAATTTTTTTCTATTGGACTGCGACAGACCACTAACTTTTGACAGAACGAAGTCTGTCCGGGCAGCTAGTTTATAATAAAAATTACAACTGGGCAAAAATAATTTCATACCTTTCAAAAGTTGCAGAATACACTTTACTTCAAGATGACGTAATTTGTTGTTGGTTATTTCAACATCCGCGCCGTCTACAGGGTAAAAAGTACGAAAAATCGTTAAAAAAAGTCGATTTTCCGGCAAAAGCATTAATTTTCCGATTCTATACCCATTGAAAATTCAATTATGACATTTTAATCTTTTTTTTCACCTGTTTGAATACTTTGTACATCAAACATAATGCGTGATTTCAAAAAAGCTCTATTGAATGCAAATTTTGTAAAATTAAGCATATATTATGTGTGTTTATATGTATGTAAAAAAATTATGTTAGTTAGATATATGTGTAAATGTTTAATTTATTTATACGTTTGTGAATGATGCATTTTAATTTTAAAACTAATTATTATTCGTATCAATACAACCTTAATTATTATTATTAGGATGAATTTTATCAATCATTTTATTTAATAGAGCTTTTTTTTAGCTCACGCATTATGTTTGGAGTACAAGGTGTTCAAATAGGTGAGGAAAATAGTCAAAGTGTCATTTTTCATGTAAAATTGTACGGGGAGTCCGAATCCGGGAATTGAGTTATAATGGTGTCAAAAATTCAATGATTTTTCCGAAACATCGACTTTTTTAAAGATTTTTCATATTTTTTGCGCTTTAGATGGCGCGGATGTTAAAATAACTAACAACAAACTATGTCATCTTAAAGTAGAGTGTATTTTGCAACTTTTAACGGGTGTTAAATAATATTTGCCAATTTATCAAAATTTTACCTATATAACGGCTTTTTCTGCTTTTCACGATTTTTCGGAATTTTTCTGACCATGAGATCGTGTTTAGCGAATCATTTTACGTCGGAAAGCATATTTTAGATGTTTGTTTGATCAAATTAAGCCTTTTTTTAAAAAAAAGAAATGCGAAAAATACTATGATAATAAAAAAAAACAGTCAAAACTTTTAGAAATCACCCTGAGCGCAGGTTTACACATTTTGAGCTGAAACGTGTGAAATCTTCATGGCTTTCTATACAAAACAAGTGGGTAAATTTTCAGCCAAATCGAAAGAGGCCATGTTCCGAAAATGTCCCACTTAACCTTCATCAATTCATCGCTTTGAAAGATGATGGTCGAATTTCTTCTTGCAGTGATGAGTTAGATGGATCAGTTAAATAATTTTCAATAATTTAAACTCTTCAACTGTCATCGTGAAGAATATAATTAAATTAATTAAAAGAATGTCTAATTGAGATACTTTGAAAATATTTGTTTACCTCAGAGACAAATACAGAACGCAAGAAGGTGTTTCTAAAAACCTTGGTTCATCTTTCTCGGACTTAGCTTATATTAATGAGGCTGAGTTAATTAATTTTTAAGGAAATTCTGTAAAGAGCCCTGGTTTTAGATTGAAATATACAGAGCCATAGATTTTGTCTTGGGAGAATGTTTAATCAATACCGCAAATAAGAAAGAATGTTCAATAACAATACTGAATGATTGAAATGATTCCATTTGTTAAAATCACTATTTTTTAATTAATGGAAATGAAACAAATTTCAAATGAATGAATAGATTTCATTTTTTTCGTGATTCAACTGTAGACCAAACACAAAGATAAGACTAAATCATCAATGTGGACAAATATGAATGTAAAATACAGATTAAAATAACACCTCCGTTCTTATACTCAATCACATTGATCAGCGTGTCGTTAGCAAATTAATTTTAAACTTTATCATTTGTTGACATTATTGCCATTTTCACTTTTCACTCACATTAATTACGTATCCTGGCCAAACAATCTGCCACCCCATTTCGGTGGGAGGTTCTTCTTGTTTTCCGCATCATACCAAACTATCGTTCACCTCACGTGCACACATTGTCGCGGAAGATTAATAAAATTAATGCAACCATTAAGTGCAAGCTGCGGTGACATGCATGCATTCCGCTTGAATGCACCAAGATGCAGTGCTTCTCCAGCAAATTTCTACACCATACACAAACGCTAAAGGGATGCGACATTGTACTATGAAGATGATACTCCTATTTATAGCAGGGAGGCGCTACAAATCACTCATTTTATCGGCAATAAATTAACCAAACGGTAGGTGAACATATCGATCTTCTCCACAAGTGGATCTTGAAAGTCATCTCAAAATAGTTTTCGCAGTTTTAAGATATTTGCCATGTGAAATTTGCTGTTGTTTAAGGGAAGTATTTGAATTATAAGTTATAAATAGAAAGATGTCGAGTGTGTTCAATGGAAACCAGCACCTACTTCAAAGATGGATTATGACTTACCAACTATTTATAAGTTTTTCTTTGTATTTAAGCTTTAATTTTAGGCTTACGTTAATAATATTTTAAAAGCAATCTATTCTAGTTTCAATAATAAAATTTATTGTATTCTTTTGCGCAAGAAACAAGTTCAAAATTATATGAATGATAGAAGTAAATTTTAATTGATTGACCATTGAACATGTCCTTACATAAATTAAGTGTGGTATATGGAAAATATTTTGTTTGTAGTCATGACAAAAATACTAAGGAATTTTGAAAACAGAAACAAGTTTCATAGATTCCTTCTCAACGATTACATTCGAATGGAAGATTCATTTTCCTTGTAAAGTACAATATTACAAAAAAAACTAACATTCTTGTTACTTTACTACTTTATCAAAACTGACGTATTTATATTCCAGCTAATTATATTTGAACGGAGAATTTTCAGATGATTTAAATTCACTGGAATGCAGTTTTCTTTTAAGTAAAAAATTCATAGAGAAAATTCAATTGAAATTCCATTTCGTTGCTACTTTGAAGTTTACCGGTAAAGTTTTTTCCTATTTCTATGAGCTCCACTGTAAATTTATTAAAAATTGCAAAGCAAATGGAAAAGTATGCATGTTTCTCTTTTAACAGTATAATGAATAGTGATTATTGAAATAATGCTGGAGTTTGATTAAAAATTTGTGTAACTTCACAGTAATCGGGATATGCAATAAGGGACAAAACTCTCCATACACCCTGAAAATTTCATAAATTTGGAAAATATATATGGGAATTTTATATCCAACTTTACTGAAAAAGTATTTTTATGAACAGAAATTTAAAAATAAATAAACGTTTATTAAATTATAACTGTAAAAACACCAAAACAACGAATTTCAGTAAGGACAAAAGTGTACTCTGGTCTTCATCAAATTGCTTAACTGTTGTTTTTCCGGAAAGAACCGTTATATTTTCCATGAAAAGCGTGAGTACGACCTAATGACTAGTTTTTTCGAATAATCTGTGTGCAAAAGAAGTGAAAAATGAGCAAGCGTAAGGAAGTAAGTGTTGAAATAAAAAAAATTAATTATTGCTGAGCATAGAAATGGAAAATCATACCGCGCAATTGGTGCTTTATTTAATTTATCTCATGCAACTGTCCAATACATTGTCCAAAAGCATGAAAACACAAGATCAGTGGAAAATAAGCCAAGAAATGGACTACCAAAGAAACTTTCCAGGCGGGATATCAGCATGATCTTACAAGAGGTGGACAAAAACCCAAAGGTAACCGGTGTGCAACTGGGGGAACATGTCGCTAATACTTCAAATAAGTGTGTTCATCCTTAAACCATCCGAACAAAGTTACACTCCAATGTATATGCAAGTAGAGCTCCTCGTAAAAAACCGCTAATATCTGATAAGAATACGCAATTTCGACTTGAATTTGCAAAGCGATATCTAGGAAAGGAGTTAAAGTTCTGGGAAACTGTCTTTTTTACTGATGAAAGCAAGTTCAGTTTGTTCGGTAATGATGGCAAAAAAAGAACCTGGCAAAAAAGGGAACGACATTGCAACTGAAGATTTTGATACCAGCAGTAAAACACGGTGGTGGCAATGTGATGGTGTGGGGTGGAATTGCAGGTGGTGGGGTTGGCTGATTGGTTTTTATAGACGGTAGTGCTATACAATACTAATATAAAAGACTGTTAGAAGAAAATTTGCAACCTTCCGTGGACGACTTTGGTCTTGGACAGCATTGAATATTCCAACAGGACAACGATCCGAAACATCCTGCACGCTTTGTAAAGAACTTCATTACGCACCAAGCCAGCATCAACGCCATGACAGTTGCAGGCTGTTATGGATGCCAACGGTGGACCAACAAAATGTTGAAATATAAAAATTTATTGAATAATGTGGAATTTTCAGTTCAACTACATAGTGTATGAAGACTTTTTTCCTTACTGAATTTCGTCCTTTTGGTGTTTTTACAGTTATAAGTTGATTAATGTATTTTTTTTAAATTTCTGTTAATAAAAATACATTTGCAGTAAAGTTACATATAAAATACTCATATATATTTGCACTTTCTACTAAATTTACGAAATTTTGAGGGTGTATGTTGAGTTTTGTCCCCAACTGTAGATACATGTTGATTACAGACGAAAATTTTTCAAAGAATCCGGTTGAACGAGATTAAAAACGAAACTATTGGGAATTCAATTATTGTTAATTTAAATGGGAGATTTTCACTTGTAAAATACGAGCAAATGCTATGAGTTTGCTGGAAAAAAATGATCTTAAACACTGTATGTTAAATTGTAAATACCAATCCCTCAGTTTGCCGTAAAATCAGCTGTGTTTATATGGCATAGATGATGTATTCATTCTTTTGCAGCCTATAACGTGCGTTAACGCATGATATGCACAGTTATGCCCTTTATATACTGATGGTTGTTGTCCACGTAAAACTAGAAAGAAGACTAAGCAAGGAATTTCTGTATTGTTAACTCTTTTTCATTATGACTGGAATTTCATTCAATTCAATATGTTTTTAAATTATTCACGTTTGATTTGCTAGGTATTAACCATTAAAAAATTATTCATATAAATTTGTAAATAAAGCTACTCAAAACAACAAAAATGCCCCCGTTCATCATGAATCCTTTTTAGAAAAACGCTGGCACCAAACTTTAGAAATCGGTAAAGCAATATTGTGGTTTTAATCGTGTAATTTCATACTAATTTTTGCTAGATTCTACTAAAGGCTTCTCATTTTAGACTATCATATCCTTTCCATTTTCAACTTTGCTTCAAAATTCACAATAGTTTACGATCAATATTTAATCACAGCTCTTTGATCAGCTGTTTTTGCTTGTTGACGGCCGTTGACATTGCACCAGCAACGCCTCTACCTTGCACGAAGTTTTTCCAATGTAACTTGAAGTGGAACAAGATGTTCGTATTCTACCATTTGTATAGTACACAATATTATTTATAATTTTGCTTAGTCAATAATATGCTTCCAGCATGAGCTATGTTGAAAGTACACTGTGCAACTCGCTTAGATAATGAGGAGAAATGACTTTTAACTTATAAGAGGAAAAGTAGTCATAAATAATATTAAAAATAAGCTTACAGAATTTATCTTAAAGACTGTATGGTAAAACAATAAAACTTCTTTTGTATATTTGCAAATGCTAAACTATTGCATATTTAAGGCACTAGTCCACTTTATAAATTTCAAAAAAATTGATATTGTTTTGTTGCATTTCTCGACTCCTTAGACCTATATTAATATTTTTCGAAATTCGAAAGTTGAATAAATGAATGGCGTTTGTGGGTGTGTGCGCGTTTTGGACTCTTTGCAGGTGTTCTATCAGCTGTCGGCCGCGTAGCGTCTCTTTCATTCCTTTTCTCTAAAATGCTGGTTTCTCCAATATACATTATATTTGCGGTTTTATTGCATATGCTCAGTGATTATTTAACTTCTACATATCAATTGCGTGTTTTTGAAAAATGTCAAATTTTTCATTTTTCAAAAAATACTTATCCGCAAAATGGAGCAAAAAATTTGAACACGTTTTTCGCAAAACAACGTTTTTAAACACGGCAGAGAGACAATCTCGGGATCTACTGACCCGATTTTCAAAAACTTTGATGTGTTTTTATTAACTTCCCAGTATATGGGAAGTTCTTGTATTCGCTTCGAAAATTGAAATTGAAATTTTCAACATATCTTTACGTTTTGAGGTCTTAAGAGTATATTTTAAGTGTTTTTAGAAAGAAGTATGTATGTGCGTGTGTGTATGTACGTACGTCCGTCCGTACGTACGTATGTGCGTTCGTGGACAGATTTTTCAAAGAGCGTAACTCACGTAAACAAAGTCGTATCGACTTCATTGAGGTGTCAATCGAAGCGTCTTTGCAATTTTAAGAGCTCATTAGTTTTTGGGATACTTCGGTCGGGGGGGTTTGTTGTTTTGCCCGTTTGAAAGTCATTTCTGTCATGCGTTTTATCTCGCGAACCAAACATACGATTTGCATGGTTAAGGAGTCAACCGACGCGTATTAACAATTTTGTAAATCTGTCAAATTTTGAAAAAAACCGTTAGAGCCGTTTTTTAATTTAAGGAAAAAAAGTGGAAAAAATTATGTTTTTGTTTTCATAAACAATAAATTTTTAACCTGATTTACGAAACACAGAACTCAATGTTTATAAAATTTATACACTCTAAACAGTTTTTGCGAAAAAACTATTAAAAATTTTTCTCATGATTACGAAAAAAATTAAATTAAAAATAAAAAATCATTAAAATTCATCACGATTTTTAAGGTCATTTGTGTCATGCACTATATTTCACGAACCAAACGTACGATATGCTTTGATAAGGTGTCAATCGACGCATATTAACATTTGTATGATTCTATCAAGTTTTTGAAAAAATTGTTCGAGCTGTTTTTTTAATTTAAGGAAAAAAGTGCAAAAATTAGGATTTTTTTCGTAAACAATAAATTTTTAACCTAATTTACGAAACACAGTAATCAATCTTTATAAAATTTATAGACTCCAAACAGGTTTTGTAAAAAAGCATGCAAAACTTTTTCTCATGATTACAAAAAAAATTAAATTAAAAATGAAAAGTCATTGAAAGTTGCCATGTAAAAAGTCTTCATATGAATGATATTACCTTATATCTTTTATTTTAAAGACTGTTGTTAAGCCAATCAAAGTTTATTAATACTTGCACACTTGGAACAGATTTTGAAATTTTGAGAGTACCGTGTTTTAATTGTAATATAAAAACTGCTTAAATTTTGAAAAGCAAAATAATTATTCAAATTTACATTTGTGGTAATGAACGCTTTGAATTGTAAAATGTTTTGTAGTCAATACTTTGCTGGATCATAGGCTTTAAAAAGCTTTCATCACGTGAAAAAAAGTAATTTTTTAGTAGTTTTGGTCTTTAGTGTTCGTAAGATTTTAATTACTGCCTCCATCATCATTCGTGAGGCTATTTAGTTTTAACATGCAATTAAACCGATTATTGACTTCACATTCAACCACTACCACGCGACAAAATCTCTTCAGTGGGCGTAATAACAAAAACTGCATTAATTTTTGCTAGCACTCTCTTGTCCTTCAAGAATTGAAATGAAAATAACAAATAATGTAGAAAAGACTTTGTAACCTACCCCCCCCCCCTTCCCGATTAATCTGCGTGAATATTCAATCACCCCCCTTATAGAGATTCGAGATTGTAATTCACAAAATGACGAAAAAATCAGAAAAAAATTTTGGCATTAAAAATCTGCAAAAAATAGGGTCGGTTTTTGACATTTTTTTTCACAATTCCGCCAATTGTTTTTAAACTGATTTTTTTAGCAGTAGGGAATTACGATGCGTTTTAAAGTCCCGTTAAATTTTTTGTTTCAGATCTACCAACCCATAGATTAGCTATCCTCCGTGGAGTAACCATTTTTTCAGAACTTAATTTCAGCGCCTTCTTTTAAAAGGATTAATAAATAAAAAAAATTTTTATTCAAATTTGAAATAATATTATAAAGAAGATTCATGTTATTATATAATAAACTATCTGGGAAAAAAATCTTTACAAAATGGTTTTTACGCCTTTTAAATTGGACTGGTACCTTAATATAAGTTACATTTTAATAATATACTTTTAAGTCGTTTTAAGATTTGAATTTGAAAATCATAAATATTTGATAGTGTCGCCGAATTTTCTTCCAAAAAAAAAATGTTTAATCGATGAGTTTTTTGAATTTTTTATCCATTTTATAAAGGTATTGAAGATAATCGTGTTTCAAATGAGGTTTTTGCCTACCTGAGCTGTGCGATTGATTCGAGCCATCTAATCTTTACTGTTTTCCCAGGAACCATATTTGAACAATGTTTTTTCAGTATAAAAGAATTTGAAACCCGTTAAGTTTTAGTAAATTCAAATTCATTCAATTAATATTAATTATAATCGGTGACGTTGATAATTGCTGCCCAGCATTTCCACCGAAACGAGAAAAGAATATTCTTAAATATACTAACGGCGGCACAGACTTAAAAATTGCTTTATGCTTTCTCGAATTTATACTTTTTGCATTCTTTCTTCATTGTTTCAAGTAATAATCAATCCAATGCAAATAAACTAACAAATATAAAATACATTTTAATAATATAATATAATGGAAAAATAAAAACAGTGCTACATAAAAATTACAGCAAATCAAAATTAGAACTACATAAAGGATGATAGGTATCTGCTACTTTTTTTTCCACTACATTTATATCTTTTCCTCGTCGTGCCTCAGGTATATCAATTTCGAATGTTTTAGAACAAAGCAACAAAAAGATAACAGCATCTCTGTGAGATCTCGGGATGAGAGATATAACATACAGAACGAGTCCTTGAAGCGACTGTGCAACATAGACCAAGCGTTGCCAGCCTTTCCATATAAATTTCATAAAAGCAATATTATTGGCTGTAGGCAGTACATGGCACACAGCCAAAAGAGGTTGTTCGTTAAAATTTTCCTCGCAACAACCAACCTTTTAAGTTTTTCATCTGCCACGAATGTTTTGCCGTATGCCTTGGAAAAAAATATTTTTCCTCATTTTCGTTTTAATATTTTTTATGTTGTGTCTTTTTTCGCAGTTGTTGTTGTTGTTTTGGCTGCTGTTTTGCCTTGGTTCTTATTCGTTTATTCACTGCTATGCTCATGCTTCCACTTGGAACGCGCCTTCGTGTGTCTAGATTACATTCGATCCTTGTTGTTTGGAATCACTACACACAGGTTGAATGGGATGCACTATTCAAACTCCTTCAGTTCGAGGATTCTTCGCTTTGGAAGCTTCAGGATTGCGCTGCATGTTATTTGTGCTCTCATCAGGCAGGTTATAGCCACGCGTAGTTGTAGTGGCATCATGTCGCATTGCTCCGTAAGTTGCAAAAGTGGGCGCCTGAAAGTGCACCACCCCCCAAACCTAGCACGTTTCTTCTACACACGGAGGAGCTAACCCATTTTGTTTGAAGAAACGAGGAAACGTCCTTGTTTCAGGTCTTTATGCTATTTGCTTGCCTAGCGTCTATGTGTACACACTAAAAACTTAGGACAAAAAGATTTTATAATGAGATCTAATGATGACAAACAGAAGCAGATACGAAATAATAATTTCAAAATGGGATGCGGAGATTTTAAGGACTGCCAATATAGGCTATGTAGCCGATTGCAGCTGACGAAAATTCATAAAGGCTTTTCAAAGCTGATAAAACGTTAGTATTCTATTGCATTATAAATATCTTTATTGAATTTTCATTCGTTATGAGTTACGTTTCTGAATATTCTTTTTTTTTTAATTTTAAGCTGGTTTATGCTCGAACAAAGGCTACGAAGTTGTTCATGCTGAAAATTGGAAACATCAACATCCATGACTTATATGCTGAAAAACTTTATACAAACATTTCCGCGTATAACCTGGGTATTTTAATTTCTAAAATTAAACTAATGTTTCGGTCCCTTTGCAAATTCCATGCAGTTCTAGTTTTTGCATAAAATTTCAACAAATCTGAACCGAGCACTGAATTTCCAAAATAAACATATATGTTAACTATTTTAATATCAGCAATTTGGATCAACATACTTAAGAAATTATGTATCTTTACCAAGAAAACAAAAAGAATTACATAAATATCATATTTAAATGAGAAAAACTACCAGTAAGTTACGTTACAAGGATTTAATCGGACCATTTTGATTAACTACTCTTCCATACAATTACCACAGAAATAACAACACTAACATCGTTCAAACCCTAATTAACTGCATGGTATTTCCATGCATATATAAATCTTCAGAAGTTTTTTTTTATTAAAAAAAAACCACCAGTTATTCCGTCTCCACAACTTCTTTTTAACGTCAGCCATGCATGCTCCATTTAAACTGAAGTGAATATGAATATAAAGCGAAAATGGAGTTTTTGTGTCACGCAGAGTGAAAGTAATACACGCTCCCCTGGCATTGCACCATCGTCCTGTTGTTGGAATTCTGCATACAGTCAACTCAACATATAAACGTTCGCATAACATACAAACGCGAAAAGCCAATTTTTATGTTTCAATTGTTTGCAAAAGTTGCTTTTATCAGCGCGAAGTTATTTCCTCACGCTCGTTGACTCGTTTCTAGTTAAGTGTTTCGTAAAAGCTGATTATGACATTATGACATACAGAGGAAAAAAGTAGAGACCAGAAAAACAGAAAAAAAAGGAATAGGAAAATAAAGTTAACGACTTGGAGATGTGGCTAACTTTAACGATGTTGTGCATTATGGGTTACCGAAAGGATTTTGGGTGGCATTTATATTTTCTGGTTTAAAAAAGAGAGATAAGCAATATCGGGGATATGGTTTCCTTGATTAAGTAGAAAAAAGGGATATTTTGTGGTCAAAAAAAGAAGATTAAAGCTAAATTCTCTTTGTTAAGTTTTGCACCCAACGTGGGTCTTATTTCATACATTTTTTTGAAATTCGGGTTTGAGTTTCATGCGTGAATGAAATAAACTATAGAAACTTTAAACTAATCGCTTGCTTTACTGCATTGTTCATGTCTATTTATTATCACATAACAGTTTCTGTTCGCCAAGATGTTTTGACATGTTTCGACAGTGCTAGATCCTGATAACCCTTCAAACAAACTCCGCAAGGCCAATCGGCGGGAAACTGAAAAAAATGCATGAAAACTTAGTACTGCATCTTACATTTCAAAATTGAACTGGACAGCTGGGTAAGACACAATTCAAAACTGCCACCCTCGCAAGTTATTCTGGAAAAAAGGACGAGGTGCATACCAGCAATAGTTGAAGCAATGACATGTCAGAATGCTGTCAAAGAACAAAACAGTGAGATGATGTGAACTGTGTTGTAAATGATTTATTGGGTAGTTCTCTCAGCTTTTTTATACTCAACGAGTCGTTTTCGTTTTCGTCGTCTTCGACCTCGTCCTTATCCAGATCCTGACTAGTCCACGTCATCGAAGTCATAGTCTCGTTGTCGTAGTTTCGCTCGCAAAGTGGTCATGTCACGCCACTAACATTCCATACCATTCTGCCACTTGAATTTAATTTGCTTTTTCATACCTCCTTACAAGTCCGTTTTTTTGCTTTTAGTTTGTGCCTTTGAACGAGCTAGAGAATACGAGACGTAGCTAGAAGCGACAAAAATAAATAGAGCAATTGAAATTTTTCCTAGAGAAGCGTGTCATAAAAAGGGACATTGAAATGCTTAACCCAATTTGAGATTTTAGAGTGAAAATTTGTTGCCGATGGGATAATTTGATAATTTTTTTATTGCAGCAGATTTGAAGAATTGGATTGTTAGAATTTACAAATTTAAAATGAGCTTTTGAAGTGGGTTGAAAATGATTGTTTTATTCCGATGTAAAAACTTTACAGTTCTATGATTGAACGAAATTAATGCAGCGTGCAGGTTGGCAATATTTAAAGAAACCTTTAATTTCAATACAAGTTTGGAACAATACCTTTCAAGATGGCATAGCTGTTTGCTTTGCAGTTACGCTTAAAAAATTGAAACTTTTGCGGTTATCTGGAATTCGTTGTTTGAGCCATTGTTAATTTTCCATAGATGTAAATTCAAATAGTAAAAATAGGCAAATAATTGCACTGGTGCTTGTTGGAAGCTTAGCTTCCGTTACATAGGTTCTAAAGAAATATGAGCGAGAGGAACGAGCCCAGAAAAAGCGTACCGAACGAAAAAACGAACGAAAGTAAGACGAACGCTATATATATGTAAGTACGCTTAAATGAGCCAGTGGAGTGAGCCCAGAAAAAAAGTACAGAACGAAAAAGCGAACGCAAAGAAGAAGAAGAAGAATGTATCGGTCACCATGCGGTGCGTTATATATACGTTTACACCTATATAGTGTACTATCATTACGTATTGTGTTTATGCGTGCACGCTTTTCCTTTTCCCTCTTATTCACGCGTACGTGTGCTCGCTTGGAATTTTCCTCCTAGTGTATCATGGTAGATGCATTTCATTTCTTGTATTATATTAAATAGCAGTGAGCACGTGCGCGTCTAAAAATTCATTTAATTTTTTTCTCTCTTGCATCTCTCTGTGAAAAAACTATCAGTTGTGTCAATAATTGGCTCAAAATTATTCCATGAATCATTGCTGTGCATAGTTGAAATGAAATAAGCATTGATGTGTAAAAAATTAACATTATGCCCAGCAGCAGTCAAGATGAAAAATTGATGAAAAACTATTGAAACGGTAAACGATTCAAAAGTGGTTAAAACTATTCCAATTCTTCATGAAACAAAATCCAAGAAAATTTTAATGACTACTATTTATGAGTAAATTTGCACAGCTTTTTCAAAAAGTGTTTCAATCATTGTAAGGAAAATATTTCCTATCTAAAAATTTATCTTAAAATTCAAAGTGAGCACAATACATAGCAATGATGTGCAAATATAAGAGTAGAGAGGCTGGTTCGGTGAGTAGACCACCCGACTCTTGCTTTCGAAGTAGAGGGTTCAAATCCACGCTCGCTCTGTTTTTGATTTGGAATGTCACACATTCGTTACATTTTTCAGTTACCACAAACCTATTGTGTCTTTTTAACTTCCCAGTATATGGGAAGTTCTTGTAATCGCCTCGAAAATCGAAATTGAAATTTTCAACATTTCTTTACGTTTTGAGGTCTATAGAGTATATATAAAGTGTTTTCAGAAAGGGAGATGTATGTGTGTGTGTGTATGTACGTACGTACGTACGTATGTACGTACGTATACGACTTCGTTTACGTGAGTTATGCTCGTAGAAAAAAGTGTCCACGGACGTACATACGTAGACACTTTTTTCTACGAGCATAACTCACGTAAACGAAGTCGTATCGACTTTGTTGAGGTGTCAATCGAAGCGTCTTTGCAATCTTAAGAGCTGATTAGTTTTTGGGATACTTCGGTCTGGGGGGTTTGTTGTTTTGCCCCTTTGAAGGTCATTTCTGTCATGCATTATATCTCGCGAACCAAACGTACGATTTTTTTGAACAAGGTGTCAATCGACGCGTATTGACATTTGTGTAATTCTATCAAGTTTCTAAAAAAATTCTTGGAGCCGTTTTTTAAGTTTTTAAAAAAAAGTGCAAAAATTAGGTTTTTTTTTTTCAAAAACACGAAATTTTGAACCTGATTTTCAAACCTAAGGAAGCAATGTTTATATAATTTACATACTCCTAATAGTTTTTGTGAAAAACCAGCAAAAGTTTTTTTCATGATTACAAAAAAAATTAAATAAAAAATAAAAAATCATTAAACGTTCAAGGTCATTTACGTCATTCTTTATATCTCGAGAACTAAATAAAATATTTCCATCATTAAGGTGTCAATCGACGCGTATTATCATTTTTATGATGTTTTTATATTTTAAAAAAATTGTTAAAGCGTTTTTTTCTTCAATTTATGAAGAAAAAATTCGAAAAGTAGTGTTTTTTTCATAAAAACATTCATTTTTAACCTGATTTGCACATCGTAATAATAAATATTTGTAGAATTTATAAAATTGTATCAGTTTTTGTAGAGAAATAAGCAAAAACTTTTTTCATGATTACAAAAAAAATTAAATAAAAAATAAAAAATCATTCAAAGTCACCATGTAAAAAGGGTTCAGGAATCATAATACCTTAAATCTCTCATTCTAAAGACATTGTTGTAAAGTCAATCAAAGTTTATTAATATTTGCAAAATTTGAGAAGATTTTCAATAGTCTTCACAGCACCATGTTTTAACTTTAATGAAAAAACTGCTTTGTAACCTGTCCCCCCTCCGATTGATCCGAGTGAATATTAAATCAAACTAATCCACGAAAATCTTTACGTAATTAATTGACGCTCGCGTAGATATTACGATTAATATGAAGTCATTCCAATAACTTTTACGAGAAGTACTTTTTTATTATTTGGAGTAGTATTATTTCCATAATTATTATTGTGTTTAATATTTTTAATATATTTTTAGATATTACTGGGAAGTTGACCGTGTGGACCTCATGGGTCGCACCTCGCGGCTTGTTTGGATTTAATTCAGCCTAAAATTTAGAGAATTCTGCAGAAAATAGAGTAGAAAAACTTTAAATTTTTTTAAAAAGTTTTTTTTTTACTTTAAGTTAATTTGTGTGAATAAAAGCTATAAAAAAATTCAAACATCGGTTATAATGGCCAAAAATATTTCATTTTGTCTGTCCAAAATTTTTCAAGAGCCTTGAATATATGTTCAAATTGTTTATTCACAAAGTCTGTTTTGCGGTGAATGCAAATCGTTATGTAGCTTTGTTGATTTGTTATTGTTTATTATTAAATTTCAGCCCTAAAAACGATATATAAACTGGTTGGCAAACCAAAATTAGTAAAACCTGCAAGCAAAGTAGATAGTTTTCTTAATGCTTTTTGCATTAATTTAGTCACTCAACAAAAACTGCAAACTTAAACAATATACTGTTTCAGTTTGCATTCAACAAACTTCAACCAACCTCAGGAAAGCACTATTGGATAGTGCCAATGTAGTTTAGAAACTTAGCATAATCCTAAATACCCTGAGAAAAGTTGCACAACATATAAGTTTGCATGTACAGTTGCTTCGCAGTTTGTTCTTATTTGCCCAATGCCATTAAGTCTCTCCCCTCAGAAACTGATTGTTATTATAAATACATCTGCAAATAATACTACATTACCTAGATTACCTTGCTGCTACCTGTCACGAAGGAATGAACAAACTGAAAACTATTTCTCCTTTGACAATGAAAACGCTATTAATACTCCACCGCAAATCCGCAATATCTAAGGCACGGGTTAAAGGAACGGATCCCTGAAGTGGTGGGGCAAATATGCTAAAAGCAAAATAAATAGGGCGACATGCATTGATCGTGGTCGTAGTGTAGACCCTTAATGTTTCAATTAAAATTCCCTTGTTGGATGTACGAGCGCAAAATATAATAACAAATTCTTGCTTTCGCTTGGCAGCGTGTTCTATGTATATATACAGAGAAGGGCTCAAATCACACATACATATCTACATTAGTGAATAAGAGTATACAATCCATTTTCCAGTCTGCATGGAAAAGTTGATGCGATATAAGTACTACAAGGTTGCTACCTGTTTGCCTTTAATATCAATCCGGCCTAATATTTTCCTTGTGTCTCGTGTATTGTAACCGTAGAATACGTAATTCTGCTTCCTTTTGAAACTCTTACGCACGAGATAAAGTATTTGTAATATGCTAATGAATATTTAAGAGGTAGTATTTACATTGTTCACTATGCCGGGAATTTCGAATATGCGATAAAAAGTAATGATAGGGGTTTGGGGTGGAGGGAAGGTTCAAAGCAAGGCATTCAGTGCCGTTGCCTGCGTAATACTGTGTAAGCCTACATGGGGTGAAGTTTTGCTGGTATTGCCATTTCTAGATTTAGCGTGAAACATTGAACCTTTAGTTCTTTAGATGTTATCATCATAATACCTTTTGGTATATCTGGAAAACTCTTCTTCAATTTTAAGCCTACTGAAAAACTTATCATAATAATTAAATTGGCCTGAGGCAAGTATTGGGATTGTTCCTGCGTTTTAGATCTGGAAAAACACAACAAGTTTGATTATTTTCAGCCAAAATATCTATCAATAGTTCAATATGAATGCATTTAAAATCGTTTGTGCCAAAAAGGCCGACCATCCAAATCGACAACACCAAAAGTTGCGTGAAGGATGATTATGAGCCGTTTCGACCCACCTTAACTACCCTGGCAAGTCTCTTATTGCAGATTTATATCAGCAAATTGCACTCATATTATTTATAAGCTAATATTTACGTGAACACGGCCGTCGTGATGTTAAATGTCGTCTATTGTACGTATAATTGGTCGCCTGGGCAAACCAAATATAAATCCTACATGTTTTGACTCTTTTGTTTGACTTCTTGCCTGTGATTTAACCATAAAAAAAAATTTGATGAGATATTTTTTCTTGTCTTTCTTGCAGGATATAAAGGGAGGCATTCCGGCATCAGTTGCTTCATCAGCTCCACTAGGAATCATTCCAGCAATTCACCCGAAAATCGACACAAGCAGTAAGTACTGAATAACAGATACGTTTAATTTTTGTTCAATTGTGCATCGAGAACTATTGTGAACTTTGATTTTCTCTTCATTTTGAACCTTTATTTTGAAAACCAGAAAAAATGCTTCAAAAAAATATTGAAATATATCAGATTTAAATGAAATCTCATTCAAAAACCAGTAGACCAAGAGCCAGTGACCATTTTTCAGTTGTCATTTCAAAAGTCCTGAAAATTCACTGACTCAAAGTTTAAGTTCCGCTCGACAATAGAAGCAACTTCTGGCAGCTCCTAATGGCCGGGGTAAATTACCCTAAAATTTTAAATAGGGAAGAAAACAAGCCGCGACCCTGAAGGTCCACACGGACAACTTCCCAGTAATATTTACAGAAATATTAAAAATATTAAACACAATAATAATTATGGAAATAATACTACTTTTAATAATAAAAATATATTTCTCATAAAAGTTATTGGAATAACTTAATATTAATCGTAAAAGTAAGTAAAATATATGTATTACAAATAATGAAGGAAGTAACTGAAATTTTTCGAATACTAAAGAACAAAACTCCTAAAAACTACAATTTTTTATTTGATGAAAGCTTTTCAAAGTATATGATTTTAAAAAGTGTTGACTACAAAACATTTTACCATTCAAACCGTCGATTATCACAATTGCAAATTTGATTTGATTTGTATTGGTGTTCAAAATTTAAGGAGTTTTTTTATTAAAGTTAAAACACGATTCTGTGAAGACTATTAAAAATCTCCACAAGTTATGCAAATAATAATAAACTTTGGTTGACTTTACAATAATGTTTTTAGAATAAGAGATTTAAGATATAAAAATTCGTAGGAACCCTTTTTCCATGGTGACTTTGAATGATTTTTTTTATTTTAAATTCAATTTGTTTTGAAATCATGAGAAAATATTTTGCTGGTATCTGTACAGAAATCGATAAAAGTTTATAAATTTTATAAACATTTATTATTACGATGTTAATTTTATCAATTATTAATTAATTTTTTTATGAAAAAAACATTAACTTTCAATATTTTTTTATTAAATTAAAAGAATGGCTTTAAAGATTTGTTTTCAATTTAAAAACATCATTAAAATGTTATTACGCGTCGATTGACTTCTTAATGATGAAAAGATTATATTTGGTTCTCGAGATATAATGAATGACATAAATGACCATGAAGGACTTTTAATGATTTTTTATTTTTAATTTTTTTTTTTTTTGTAATCATTAGAAAAAAATTTGATGTTTTTTTACAAAAACTGTTCGGGGTATATAAATTATATAAAAATTGATTACTGCGTCTTGAAAATCAGGTTAAAAATTTGATGTTTTTGAAAAAAACTCCAATTTTTTGCACTTATTTTCAAAAAATTAAAAAACGGTTCCAACGATTTTTAAAAATTTGATAGAATCACGAAAATGTTAATACGTGTCGATTGACACCTTGACAAAGCAAATCGTATGTTTGGTTTGCGAGATATAGCCCATGACAGGGTTGACCTTCAATGGGTGAAAACAGCAAACCCCCTCGACCGAAGTGCCCAAAAAACTAATCAACTCTTTAAGTTGCAAAGACGCTTCGATTGACACCTTAACGAAGTCGATACGACTTTGTTTACGTGAGTTATGCTCGTAGAAAAACTGTTTGCGAACACACGTACGTACGTACGTTCACACACACACATACATACTTCTTTCTAAAAACACTTAAAATATACTCGTAAGACCTCAAAACGTAAAGATATGTTGAAAATTTCAATTTCGATTTTCGAGGCGATTACAAGAACTTTCCATATACTGGAAAGTTAAAAAGAATTATTTGAGTTAAAGTATCAGTCATGAAATTTATGCAGATTATTACTAAAAGTATTCTGAATGTATAAAAAATCCGCCAGAACATTTTCGTCCCTCCTAATTGTTGACAGAACGCTATAAATATTCATAGAAAATATTTTTATTTTTGTTATTTCATTAGTCTTCAAATTTTAACACAATACTGAAAAAATGTACAGAAAATATGTACAGAAATGCCAGATGCCAGAAGTATATATCATCACTTACTATCTGCCAGAAAAAGAAACGTTCCCGAGCGAGATAGTTAAACTCATATCTGTCTGTTGAAAAGAGAGCGCATATTGGGCCTCATTCAAGATGGATTGTAAATGAAATGAAATACAACAATTTCTTGTTAAAGTTTACTGGTTAACTCATAGAAAATATACATTGCTGTAAAATTACGCTGTCCCTGTGACAGAGGTATATAAGTAACACCGAAGGTCACTATGAAAGCTGTAAGACCTTTTGAAGGTACTATTCTACTTTATAAATTTGCATTTTTCCTCCAGAATTTTTTTTCGAAATTCGAAAGTTTAATATATAAATGGCGACTTTGAGTGTGTGCGCGTTTTTGGCTCTTTGACTCAACTGACCGGCCTTCGTCACTGGAACCATCAACTTTGGATATATTACAAGGACACACTGCAATGGAGCAAGAAGGAAAACGCATTAAAGAAAATGAACTACTCGAGATCGACAATCAAGAAGAATTGAATGCAAAATGTTTCTTTTGCGGAAAAAAACGAAAACAGCATCGTCGTAAGGTGCAAAAAAATTTATAATACACAAAAAAATTACTTTGGCTATCCTTATCAAGAAATATAGCGACCTTGACGATACAGAAGAAATGTGGCAACGTTTTGAAACTTTAAATAGATTTTTTTATCATAACATCTGTAAAATGAAAATCGTTAATAAATGTAAGGCACTTGAAAAAGAGACTCCAATAACTGATTGGCGTAAATATCGTCGCTATCGTGAATTAGCGCTTAATGAATTAATCAGTTTAATTGAAGAAAGCATCATAAATTCGAAACAGAGTTACTTTTTATCCCACCTATACTCTTTTTACATGGCATCGGTAAAAACAATTGCTGCAGAAGACTCAAATGAATATGAAGGTGAATATCATCAATTAGAAAAAAAATGAAAAGAAGTATCCAAAAAGTTTAAGAAATGTCGCGATGCATAATAGAATTGTTATAATGCCAATTAATACTAAAATTTCACATTTATTATTCCGACAATTAGAAGACTTCGAACTTTTGCAGAAAGCAGCATTACTTTTAAGAAGAAAGGTTTTAAAAATGAGTAAAAAACCATTTTCAAGCGAAATTAATGTCCAATATTTTATAAACGGCGAGCGTTCAATCCCTAACTAATGGCTAATGAAATAGCAAAAATAAAAATATTTTCTATAAATATTTATAGCGTTTTGTCAGCCATTAGAAGGAACGAAAATGTTCAGGCGAATTTTTTATACATTTAATATACTTTTAGAAATAATCTGCATACATTTCATGACTGATACTTTAACTAAAATGATCCTTTTTCCTACCCTCTTTAAAATTTTAGGTTAATTTACCCCTGCCATTGGGGGCTGCCAGAAGTTGCTTTTATTGTCGAGCAGATATGAAACTTATCCTATCTTAACTACCTTGACTTATCTTCCGTATGCTTTATTTTTTTTGAATCAATGACATGCCGTTAATAGCAAAAAAATCTGAACTTTAGCAAACTTATCACCATCCAAAAAATAGTAGAAAGTACAAAGTACTATCAGAAAATGTTCGAATTCTCTTTTGATCTAATGGATGAATGAATTACCAGTTGAAGAACTTTTAACAGACAAGTTAACCATAAAAACCATTTGAAAGGAAATTCAAACCATCCTTTTTTCTCGAATTACCATTTTTTCACGGTAAGTGAAAATCAAAGCGAGCGTAAACCAAAACCCAATGTGTCGCTTGTGAAATAGGGGAAAAATTCAAGAAAAATTGAAAACATAGTCAAAGACAAACATACCAAAAACTTTTGGGTACATTGTTTTCATTCGGTTGACGTTGTCTTTTCTTTTTTCCTTGCCAAATTGTCGTTCTGCTCATTTATATCGTTTTGCCTTTTGATTTATATATTTTCTCAATCGCTGCCTTGAATCAACAAGATATCCTTGTGAAAATCTTGTGTCTGTATTAAATTCACGAAATAATGTGAAATTGATGATTCGATTTCGTCAAACCTCAATTTCAAAGAAATTTGAGCTTTTTGCCGCTTGGCGACATGAGTTTGCGATAGGCTTTTTCATTTCTTCCTTACCTTCGATTTAAACAACATTTCGATTAAAGATTCCGTTAATGAAGTATTCACGGCTTCAATTATTTTTTCTCGCAATTATGAATGTAAGTTACTATTCTCCGTGGAATACTTCCTTAAAATGTAATGAACGGTTTGACTGTTAAATGGAAAAATTTAGGGTATCCTTTGGGGTTGATCTGCCTCTGACAGTTTAAAAAACCAACAAGTTTAGATGTTTTGGTCTTGGCCTCAACAGTTTCCTGATATTCATGTTATATCTTCATTATTTTAAAAGCATTGTAGCTGACACGTGACAGTAGCTTGTTATGAGTTAATTTAATAAAATTTCAGTTAAGGTAGTTTAATGTGAAAAAGAATACAGGATAATTATTTCAAGGCGAGTTTTAGTAACGACGCATTTATTTTTTCCCTTAAGGTGGATTTAAGCTTGGAATATCTTGTGAGTCAAATTAGTTTTGTCCAAGAAAATGACTTAGATAAAAAAGAAGCTGCTTACAAAATCTGAAAATTTTTTTTTGAGTTTTTCGCAAATGGTCGCAAAAATAAAAATATTGCTGCATCTGGAAAATCAACTTCGAGAACTTTGCAGTCAAAAAATACTATGCGAAACAACAATTATGCAACAAATGGTGTTGAAAATCTCTGACGCTGAGTTTAGGAAGTTCAATACTGGAAAGCAATGCGAGTAGAAAACTAATTTGAAATTATAAACAGAAAAAAATCATGATTAGAAAAGCTTAAAATGAACTTTGCTGCAGCAGGAATCTTTCTGAAGAATAATGATTTGGAAAGGAACAAATCTGGGGAAAAAGAGAAACCGAAATGGCTCTTCAAGCTTAGGAGCTTTTTTGTTCTTGGTGATAAATCTTGAATTAAATGCGGGGTTCATTTATGTAGACAATGATGATGATTCCTTCAAAACAACTGATTTTTGTAGAGTGAATCAATTCAAAGAATTGTAAGGTTTTTCGATTAAATAAATTAATTAATAGTAATTGAAGTATGAATGCCTGAAATTCGTACAAATAAAACGTATTGTTTTTAAAAGCATAGAAGTTTTCAAACAAATAAAACAAAGATAAATTACCGAATTTTTTGGCTTTGTCAGCTTCCAAATCTTATGGTATTTAGTGTTTAAAAATGGTTTGTAGCATATAACCACCGCAACTTCGATTTATGACCGTTTTGCACCATTTTTTTCAGCATAGCTTTTCTTATTTCGCCAGCGACGTGTCGAATGTTGGCTTTCGAGTTATCAATAATTGCTGGTTGATATTCATAGACAGGTGATCTGAGGTAAGGGAGAGTGGGGCTGAAAGTGCCGATTTTAACAAATCCTTAAATAAATCGGATAAGGCGAATGCTACGGTTAATAATTCTATTTTATCTTAGGTAGAATTTAATCTGCATATTAAATATATACTCAGTTTTTATGCTTTTCGAATTGTTTTGTTTTGAGAATTATTTTTTTAAGCAGCGATCGTAAGGCACTACTGACCCCACGCTGGGGCAAGTTGTGCCAGAGCCGAGGTCGGTTGTGCCGTTCATAATTTTTGGCCTTTTGCTCTGGACTGTATTGGCCTGACTCTTGTTGCTGATAACCTGATGGACCTGGCTCATTTCCACAGTCTACATTGATTGATTGCTGAACATCTGAAGAATACGTTTCATTTATACAATCAACACTGCATCGGCGTAGCTGAGGACCAGGCTGGATTATTGACCGACAATACTCAACTAAGTGAACCGTATAATTTGACTCAAGGAGATCTTCGGATGTCCTTGTTTGAAGGACCAGCGAATAAGGGTTGCGAAAGTTGATTATCCGGCATGGGGCGATCGGTGATGAAAGACGATGCAAAGTCTTCCTCTATAAAAACAGCCGCATCAAAGGGCCAAATATTAATCTTTTTAGACACGTTGGAAATATTGATGGGTGTTGCTGCTAAGGGGAAAGCGTATTTTACTACGCCTGGTATTTCGTAAATTGAAATAGTCCAATAAGTCAACTCTTTATTTTCTTCACATACCGTAGTGTAACAAATTTCTAATTCACGTGCAACGGTTTTTAATTTGCGCCCGTCCTTAATGACCGCATCAGCAGCCATTTGTAGAAGATCCTGGGAAGTAGTTCCTCTTTGTGTTTTCCAGTTGTTTGTTCTCATTCTATCAGACAAAACAATATAGGGTCTAAAAGGTCAGTTGGGGGTTAGTTGTGCCGCGGCACAATTGACCCCAATTCAAAGGCACTTTTTACCCCGTTTCAAATACATTTACTTTTTATCATATGCTAAAAAAACATTCTGTCCAAAGCGTTAAAATTGCATAAATTAATATTTCGGGATAAATTACAAACAGTATAGTAAAACTCCCATATCCGTAATACCAAAAATGCTTACTTGAGACCAAAAAGTATGAACGAAAAAATATTTACTCACGTAATGCTGAAGGAACACTGCACACACTGCCACTAGGTCCGCGACTCTGGCGCAACTCAAATAGCCGCCGCACATGTGCTAGAGTGCCAGAGTACCGGATATAATACGAACATTATGTTAACTCTTTTTCTTTTTTCGATATTTGCATCGGAACAACTTACCCCCGGCACTTTCAGCCCCGCTCTTCCCTACCTTTACCAAAAAAGTTGTCTTTGTAGTGCACGGGCAGAGTCAGAAAATTTGAATCTTTAGATACACTGCTATTTCAGTGCGCACTGTACAAGCTCGTGTTGGATGAATATTTTCTAAAAGAGTATATCAGCAGGTTTCTAAAGTGTTTTGCAGTTTGTACCTGTTTGAATTTGTTTATTTTTCTAGCAATGAAAAAATTTTTGTTAAGAGCAATGCATTTCCCTGACATTTTGTGTCACACAGATTGGCAAATTCAAATAATATCAACAAATGGCATCTATTTATTACTAGCTTGTTTCGATCGGTGATTCTTTTAAAATTACGTTCTGTAATTAGTTTGGAAATGTATGGAAAAAATAACGTATTTTGATCTCAATAATGGTCTAAATCACGAAAGAAGCCAAAACTTTGTAGTTTTGTGGTAATTTAAATGTGATATTAAATAGACACCTCAACTTATTCGATAGAACTTTGTTTTCGTGAGATATCGATCGTTCTAAAAAGAAATTATCCGAATGTGCGTACCTAAGATTTTCAAAACAATTACAACAACTTTCCTATATACTGAGAAGTTTAAAATCGGGTGCTCTGCAATATTCGAATTGTGATAATTTGTTTACGAAAAATCTACTTTGAGCTCACGTTTCAAATCTGCGTCGTCGATTCGACGAAAATCAAAATATGTGTATCAATCGTTTTGATAATTTCTTATAACGCAAAATTTATGAGCATTAAACTGGAATGGGTCTTTGGCAAAAAGAAGAAATTGTTACAAGGTGCCAAATTCAAATACTTTGGTTTGGCGATGCAACTTTTGAGATCCTAGACAAGATTTTAACTCAAACAAATATTATGCTGAGCTCTGCAACAACAAGCTGTATTTTGCTATTTATTCGCATGCTGCACAAACAAAAACTACATCATTTTCGTTTAATAGTACGTTATTATATGTGTATTGAACGTACCTTGGAAAATGTACCGCAAATAGTTTTCAATGCTCCTGAGTCATTAAAAAGCGTCCTAATACATATTCATTAGAAAATCAGTCGATAAACAGGTAGTGAGTGTGTCGTACAACAAATTTCCAAGCTTTCACATGGCTAAAATCTAATGTACTTCGTGGCGTGGGAATGCATCTGGGAGTTTCCCAGTCGGTAAATAAAAACCCAAAGAAATACTACATAGCAGGGGTTGCTCTCTCTCTAAATTTTTTCGTTCAAAAACTCCACTATTGATGGTTATTTAAAATGGTATAATAGACACGAAAGCTTGCGTTCAACGTGAAAAAAACGACCATAACTTTTTTGTTTGCTTTGTGAGTGGCAACATTAAAAAGAAAAGCGAATATTGGAATTTTACTCGCATGTAGGTTATATATGAAAAACGTTGCTCGTTTTTTGTGTGCTTTGTGCAAAACATTTTAGTTTTAACCCCAGCGAGTTCCGTGGAAAACATATGAATAGAAGTGAGTTTTGTTTGCATGCCTCGCATGTTTTCAAATCGTAAATGTTTCGCCAGTTGAACAGTAGCTTCCAGGTTGAATTGCTTCTAGCGTCGTCCTTTCCAGTCAATGATTTTTCCCGTTCGGAGAACTTATTCCACTTTATGATTATTTACATGGCTCGCGGAAAACTTTCACCATTCAGCTGCCAAGCTATTATGTTTGTATTTTTTATTTGCCAATGAAAAAAAAACGGCAATTTGTAAGGGGACAAGAAGTAAGCGGGATGTAATGAAAGGAAAACGATGAAAAATGTATTCCCGGTTATTCATTAGAGTTTCTCGAAACAACTGATTATTAGGAGGAAAACAACATTTTTTTCACAAATATTACCATGAAGTATATAATATGTCGTAAGTTCTTGTATTGCAAATATGAATACGTATAAATTATGTTACATCATTATTTATAACATTAAATATTGAAAAAGACAAAAAGTATTTAAAAAAAGTGTTTCATGTTAACTGTAACAGAACATCGAAGACAAAATAATTTCTTTAAATTGATATTGGTTGTTATAATATTGAATACTGTTCGCCTTGAAATATGTTTCAAATTCTTTCAAATTGGCGTGCATTCTTCATTCTTCGATTTGAATCTGGAAGTATCAACGAATGTTTTAAACAATTTCTTCAATATTTATTTATCAATTGGACCAGTAATATTTTCTTTTTTGGTGTCGTTGTTAGTACTTAATCTTTCGCTGTTGAATATTGTGTTACGTGGCTGCGTTTCTCCGTTTCATATAAAAAAAATCTAGAAGTACTTTCTAAATCTCCTTCAATTTCCAAATACATGAGTAAAACTGCTTACTAATCAAAATAATGGAAGTGTGCATAACAGGCTTCTGGCAGCAGATCATCCCAAAAATTAATTCAAGATGTTAAATTTCAAACAAATAGTTTCGAACTCTTGTTCGACGATTTGTGAAAAATTGTCAGATTCGTCTTCATTATTTGAGTTAGCGACGGTATGCTTTTATATGGTTGGCATGTTCCCCTGCAGTTTTATATACTATTACAAACACACGATAGGATCTAGGATAATATTAAAAAAGGATAATATTGAAAGGAGAAGTATTAACAGCGAACGCAAAATAAACGTTGTTGGTAACTAAAAGTCAAATGTATTCAACATCATTCCAAAAAAAGGCCTCACGATATGCACCTGGTCAAACCACAATGCTAGGCTAACGAAAGGAGAGCCAAAAAAGTACTCTTGGGCCTCGGACAGATTAAAAACAAGCCGTGAGGTGCGACCCATGAGGTCCACACGGTCAACTTCCCAGTAATATCTAAAAAGATATTGAAAATATTAAACACAATAATAATTATGGAAATAATACTACTTCAAATAATAAAAATGTACTTCTCGTAAAAGTTATTGGAATGACTTAATATTAATCGTAACATCCACGCGAGCGTCCATTGATTGAGTATTCATCGGAGTGGGGACAGGTTACAAAGCAGTTTTTTCATTAAAGTTAAAATATGGTGATGTGAAGACTATTGAAAATCTGCTTAAATTTTGCAAATATTAATAAACTTTGATTGACTTTACAACAATGTCTTTAGAATAAGAGATTTAAGGTATTATAATTCGAATGAACCCTTTTTACATGGTGACTTTGAATGATTTTTTATGTTTAATTAATTTTTTTTTGTAATCATGAGAAAAGTTATTGCTGGTTTCTCCACAAAAATTGATAAAATTTTATAAGTTCTACAAACATTTATTATTACGATGTGCAAATCAGGTGAAAAATGAATTTTTCTATGAAAAAAACACTACTTGTCCAATTTTTTTCAATGAATTTAAAAAACCACTTTACAGATTTTTTTAACATATAAAAACATCATTAAAATGATAATACGCGTCGATTGACACCTTAATGAAATATTATATTTAGTTCTCGAGATATAATGAATGACGTAAATGACCTTGAACGTTTAATGATTTTTTATTTTTTATTTAATTTTTTTCATAATCATGAAAAAAACTTTTGCTGGTTTTTTCACAAAAACTATTTGGAGTATATAAATTATATAAACATTGATTACTTAATTTTGAAAATTAGGTTAAAAATTTAATGTTTTTGAAAAAAAAACCTAATTTTTTGCACTTTTTTTAAAAAAATTAAAAAACGACTCGAAGAATTTTTTTAAAAATTTGATAGAATCATATCAATGTTAAAACGCGTCGATTGACACCTTAATAGTGAAAATCGCATGTTTGGTTCGTGAGATATAGCGCATATTATGGTTGACCTTCAAGGGGCGAAAACAGCAAACCCCCCCGACCGAAGTATCCCAAAAACTAATCAGCTCTTAAAATTGCAAAGACGCTTCGATTGACACCTCAACGAACTCGATATGACTTTGTTTACGTGAGTTATGCTCGTAGAAAAAAGTGTCCCGAACGTACATACGTACGTACGTACGTACGTACATACACACACACACACACACATACATCTCCCTTTCTAAAAACACTTTATATATACTCTATAGACCTCAAAACGTAAAGAAAAGTTGAAAATTTCAATTTCGATTTTCGAGGCGATTACAAGAACTTCCCATATACTGGGAAGTTAATAAATTCAAGACCTACCGAAGTATTTTGTTTTCAACTTAAGGGTGGTTGTATGATTGGTTGGTTGTAGTTGCAGCCTGCCTTATCCAAAGATGGCTCACTTAGGCCACTAGAGCCCCATTGTGATACCACAAAAGATTGAGACGGCATAAGAACCTTTAGGATGACGAGAACCATTTAGATTCTCGTATGAAGTTTGCTACGCAGTTAATATTTAAACTGGATACTTTCGTGAGGCGGTCCATGACAGGTGAGCCTATGGTTTGCACACATTTCCTAGATAGTGCTGAGCATTCGCACGGAAAGTGTTGGATAGTTTCTTCCTTGTCTTCCGATCTGCAACTTCGGCAGAAATCGTTGAAAGCAACATCCAGTCTTTTTACGTGTCTGCCAATCAGACAGTGCCCCGTAAGTACGGACACGATGGAACTCAAGGTTTTGCGGCTCATGTTAAGAAGCCACACTGTGCGTTTGGTTGGCCTACAGATTTCTTCAAGTAGCCAGGCCCTATTTGCAGCCTCCACGTAGTACTGCTTGAAACCTAGCTTTATTGAAGCTAGAGATTGGCCGCTTGGGGTGTAAGCGTATACTCTTGGAGTTCAGTGCCAGCTCGTGGTAGGGGATCTGCTTTGCAATTTTCTGGTATATCACCAGCAAAGAATCACTTCACAATGAAACGATATAATGTTTAGTAGTGAGCGGCATTCCGTTGTAATTTTGGATGAGGTATGCACGCTTGGTAGTGATTGGATAGCAGCTTCACTGTCAGAAAAAATGTTCAAATTTCTTATAGAAACTTACTGGATTCTCAGCCAGTCTACTGCCATGGAAATCGCAATGGCCTCTGCCTAAAAAACACTGCATTGGTCTGGTAGTCGGAAGAATAGTTTCAGGCCTAGCTGTTCTGACAAACGCCACATCTACTCTTTCATCCATTTGTGATCCACCAGTGTAGATGTCAATCGATTCCTTTATCTCACTTCTTTCTATGGCCCAGTCATCCCTACTCGGGATGATTGATGTGAAACCATGGTGAAAACAGGGAATCAAAGCAGCAAGGTACACTTTCGTAAGTAGCTCTGTTGGAAGCCAATTTAATATAAAAATTAATGCCTTTGTCGAGGTAGTCCATAGAACCCTAGTGATTGCAATAGCTGCAATCCTCCTGACCTTGTTTAGCAGGTTAACATTTTATGACTTCGCCATAGCTGACCACCAAATAATCACACCATACAAAAGTATTGGTTTTACTTTCGCCGTATAGAGCCATGATACAAGTTTGGGTTTCAATCCCCACCTTTTTCCCATGGCTCTTTTGCAGCAGTAGATTGCGCCTGCCGCTTTGCACGCTCTTTCTTCTATGTTCGCTGTCCATGCGAGCTTGGAGTCCAGAATTAGACACAAATATGTATTTAACTTGGTGAGACGGTATGAGGCTTATCTCACCGAGTTTGGGTGAGAGAAATCGTCGAATTTTGTACCTTCTTGTGAAGAGCACAAATTCCGTTTTATGCGGATTAATCTTTAGACCGCACTCTTTGCCCCACTGGGGAAGAATACCCAGGGCAAAGTTTAGTCTTTCAGATAGGATGTTAACGCATTTGCCTGATATTGCAACATCATCGGCATAAGCTCCGACTTTGCAGCCAGTCGCTTCTATTTTCGACAGGAGTTTGTCCACCAATAGGTTCAATAGAAGGGGTGAAAGCACTCCACCTTGTAGTATGCCTCTGCAAGTCCTCCTTCTTAAGGTGATGTTTTCTAGTGTGGAGTTGATGTTCCTGCTGCTTAGCAGTTGTCCGATGAACCCTATCAGGTTGTCATCGACATTGCTTTCCCCGAGTGATTTTTCAATAGCCTTATGGTTGACATTATTGAAAGCCCCTTTGATATCTAGACAAATCACTCGCGTATATTCTTCGACGCTTAGTGATTTTTCTGCTTCATTGAAGGCTGATGTCAAGGTCCCAGCGGGTTCCTCAAGATCACATATGTATTCAATCTTTGGATGTCCACTTTCAAGCGTAGACTCGAATATTGATTGGTATTTGACCCAATCTATCCTACTTTTGTTAGTGAGGGTTGGATTTATCGGAAGATCAAAAGTCACATCAAACCTTATATAAAGATGGTCAGAAAACGAGCACTCATGTGATACGTGCCATCCCTTGATAGCGTTATACAAGTGCTTGTTCGTTCGAGCGATATTCGGAACCTCTCTACGGCTTGCCGTAATGAAAGTAAGATCCTCACCTTTGTTAACTGCGGCTAAGTAATGCAATAAAAGATCTCAAGAACAAGTTAACTAATGGAAAAGATCGTTTTAAAAACGAAACAGGCATTCTTTTGGATAAACCAAAACCAACGTGGGTATGGAACAACTAATGAAAAGAGCGACTTCAGTTTTGGCACTCTCAATAATTGAAATATGAGTTTGATTCGGCAATCTGGTAATCTCTTAAATAATTCAGAATATTTTTTAACTCAGTATAAATGCATGAAAATCTGAAACATACAAAAGTACTACACCTCAGCAGTATACAAAAAATATAATTGGTATTTCAAACCTCCAAATAATGAAAATAATTTCGCACATGGCTCAAACATGATAACAGAAGCTATTCTTCCAGTTGGAGTGTTGTCCGAAGGCGTATTCGAGTAACAAATTAAAGATTATAAACCTTTGCGATAACATCGTATTCGTAAATTTTTAAACAGGACAAATTAAATGTAATGGACATCATCAGATTTTAATGTATTCAACGTTCGAAACAAAAGGCAGAAAAAAAGTAAAATTATGTCCCCCAGAATGCCGAAATGAACGTAAAGTGGACAGTGATGAAGATGATAAATAACATTTTATGCAAATAAGCTTTAAACAATGGATAATTTTGTTTCTAGTATCGTTCAAAATAACAAAAATAAACATGTTTGCTTATTTTTTTGGTTTTTCAAAAATTGCCATTTACAAAATATTATTAATATGAAATGAAATAAGTTCCACAATGGTGGTACAACTTGTCACAAAATAATCTGCTTCTAGAGAGATTGGATGAGGCTTCATTATTTCCTTATTGAAAAATAAATCAATCAGAAGTTTGAAGAATTATTCCGAGAAATGCAGACAAAAAGACGAAGGAGCACAAATAAACCAACTAAACAACCAAAGGATTCAAATGTAGCTAAAGAAATCAAATTGCACAAGATACAGAGTGAAAAATAATGTGCAAGTTGGTAGATATTTCAATAAATAAAACAAAGTTTTATTTAAAACACATGAATAATTTTTTGAAAATTGATTTAGGAACAATTTATTCATTACAAAGTTTATGAATACCATCAATTTTTTTAAGTTTATGAATAATATCAAATTGCGCATACTATTTTACTTTACTTTACTTAAAAAAAATATCAGCATATTCACTACCAAATTAAGATAAAATTTTTGATACATTTTGGCATTTAGAACCTCTGCTAGTTTTTCCATAAATTTTTTTGGTAGTTTTATATAAAAATATTGTGTCGACTGATTTTGTCCGCAGTTTCAATTATTGTTTGCATTTAGAATAATAATGCGAAATCATTTAATTATCATAACAGTTCAGTTATCATTTCTGTTTGTTTTTATCAGATAGAAGAACTTATTGTGTGGATTAAAATCCACAAATAAATTTAAGTAATTGTTTGATTTCATCCATCAATTTCTTTCGCAAGAACATATTACCATATATGATTTCAAGTCTTGATTTTTTCCTGCTCTTCAATGGTTCAAACTGTTTTTTCGTTTTTTTTTTATTTTTACTTACTTTTTTATATTCTTGAGTTTTATGTTTTGAAACTTACTGTTCATAAGGCAAAATAAATCAAAATATTTATTGAAAATTATGTCTTTGCAATTAGCTTAGTTATTAGCATCCCGTTCAAAAATTTTAATTGTAAAAGCTTTTAGGGATATTTGAATCAAAAAATACGAAAAATCATTTTCGTATGATATCTGTTTCTGTTAATTTCACTCTTGAATGGCTGCAACAAAAAGTCGCAAGCATTTAAACTCAAATAAAAAGCCTCAATATCAGAAAAGAATATTAACGATAATTCAAACGCATGAAATGGTGACATCACGTTTTGTCAGGCGCTTTGAAGTGCGTATCGGCCAATAACAACAAAATTTTCACCGAAAAAAAAAGTTCAGTCCATTCATAGAATGAACTCGCAAACCGAATGAATAACGTAATCCCTTTCCCCACCAACTCTACGAAGTTGAAATTCACCATGGGGTGCAAGCTTCGGAAAAGGACATAATTAGGATAAGAAAAGAAAAAAAATAACAGCACAACATCCCCTTCGCAACCGGCGAATATTTCAGAATGAATTCAAAACGAAAAGATATCAAGGAAGCAAGGAGTCCTTTAGGAGCAAAAGATATAGCCACAACATTGAACGTGGAGCCCCACCAGGACAACGACTATTTGGAGAAATCAAGAAGGAGTTGAACGGGGCGCTGAAAACATGCGCAACATTAGTGATGCTCTTGTAAACATATGGGAGCTCCACAGAGAGTGTTTTACCACTTCCTAATTTTTGAAATCCTTTCAAACACTCACTCAACCCCTACATAGAACCCGAAAGCTATGAAATCGTTTCAGTTCAGATTTTGTCTTCTCAATGGTAGCATATTTGTTGTCGTATTGTTGAAAACACAGCAAAAAATTACAGAATTCTGTGGAAAACAAATGCAAATTTTTTTTTACAAGTCCTTATATAAAAGGCGAAAATTTTGCAAACCATGAATCAATTGTATCTTTTATAGTCATATTTTCCTGAATTGTGTTTTTAGTCTGCAACAGAAACAAACCAAGTGCAAGTGATATTTTTTGAAATTTTGAATGAATTGGTTATGAATGTTTCGAGAAAAAGTGTGTATTAGTCGATTTAGAAAGTCTAGTGTTTGATCACGAAAATTTTATCCTGGCATTTGTTAGTTTTTCGGGAAAAACGTGAATTTAACTGTTGTTTGAATATTTTTGCTTAATTGATGTACTTTTGTGAAGTATATATAGTAGAAAACACTTGAATATCTAGTCAATGTTTAGAAATTTAAAGAAGAATCAAATCTGAACTAAGTTGAATCGGAAAAACTGAATAATTAAAAGTGAATAAAAATTCAAATTATACAAGTTTTTGATAAAGTCTGCAAATTGTTTGCCTGCCATTTCGAATTTCATGGTAAAGAACAATATATTTTTGTATGCTACGAGAGTCGTCTTAGTAAATTAAGTGGAAATTCCATCTGATTTTCCCGATCATATGTGGCCAAGAGATAATTGAATAAGTCAAGCATCAAGTGATAAATAATGTTGAATAAAACAGATTGAATTGAGAACTTATCACATAGGATAAATAGAGAGTCGGTCTTATCAGGCGTGAAGTGTTTTTTTGGAATTAAGGATTTTGTGGCAAACGCGTGTTAATTGCAACACATTTTCTGTTTTCTATTGATTTTTCATCTAAGTTCCAACAATATTTCGATAAAGCATTATTACACGATGTTGGCTATGCCGACTTTGATGATGCCCGCACCGACCATGGCCTTAAGCAGTCAACCAATGACTGTGGGTGCACCGCATAAACCATACGAAACCAAATTGTTGGCCATACATCAGTCACATTTGCAGCAATCACACTCGCAACAGCAACAACATCAGCAGCAGCAAGTTCAGACGCATCATTTGCAACAGCAGCAGCAGCAGACGCACAGCCAACAATATCAAATCCAATCGCAACAGCAAAGTCCTCAGCAGCTATGCTCAACTCCAAAGCAAGGTATTGTATTTGATGATAGATTTAGGGGAAGCAGTTTGGTATCTGAAAACAATTTGTTACCAAAACCAAAAGAATAATAGTAGATGTATTAAAAGCTACCTTTGATGCCAAAACCAGTTAAGATCAATACTCTCTACAAGCAATTGAGGTTCGTCTTTAATAGAACACTTTCAACTTTCATTTAACGGAAATCCGGGATTGGTTTCCATAAATCTTTCACAGGACTCATAACTGCCATGGGGCGGTACATCTCCCATTTCGCATCTATCATTACGCTAGGGTAAATGGAATACAACATGCAGTTGAAATAGTTCCCGGAACCACAAAAGCAATTCCCCTTGCTGCCAATCCTTGATCCAAACGAAACTAAAATATCCTAGAAGCAATGACTCTTAATGCCTTCCTGATGAAGGGATGCCCATTTTCAAGACTATCTTTTACAAAGCCCCATAATAACGTAACATTCTTTGCCAACGACCGTTCGTTCTGCTATTCGCACCCGACCAATCCTTGGACTTGGTGCGATAATAATAAATTTGCCTTGTGGTTTGGATGGCTGTAAGGCAGAAAACTCTCAGCCACCACACTTCTTTAACATCTCATTTTTGTGTTGTCGCAATGTCCTGCTCGTGAATGATAGAGGATGGCTATCTTTTTTCCATTGATTTCAAAAGATCTATTGAGTTTCAGCTTGAAAATGTTTCGATCTGTATATTCGTTGGCAAAAGACGTATCCTTATCGTATACTGAGCAGACATGCATCGTTCAGTGAGGATTTTTTTTTTTGGAAAAAACTGTCGTAGAATACTGTCTTTGCTTTGGATTTCTGGATGAAATATAATACTTTTTGGAACAATACGATTTTATTCATAAAAACTTTTCATGTATGCAAAACATGCTTTGTAAAATATTTCCACAGTTCACAAATCGTCCATTAATGATTCTCGGAATCAACTGGGGATACCAAAAAAAAAAATTAATATAAATTGAAGTCAAATAACACTGTCACTTGTATGTAGTAATACACACTTGAATTACTTTGCTGAGAAATCTTCCGTAAAACGAAATTGTTAAAGTCGTTGATGCACATCTTTTTGATTCGATTCCATCGAAAAAATCTCTACTTTTCAGACAATTTAAATTTATGCTGCCATCCGCTTCATCCGCTTGACCAAAAATATTATCAAAAAGGGTTAGTCTTGGGTCAGTGACCACAAAAAATATCAATAAATTATTCATGTGAAAATAATTCGGTTCTTTTGTCAATTTTCACACAAAAACCATGACCTGGGAAAACACTTTGGCAGGGCACATTTTTGTAGAATATTAATGAATAAAAGTAACCAGATGATGTGATTAAAAATTTGAATGCAAAATAGAGTTGAGTATTGATATAGTACAGTTTCTGCTTTGATTATTCTTTAGCTTTATAGCATCTGCCAAGATGTAGCTCACATCGTTTGAATGATATATTAGAGGAAAAGATGACATATTTTTAGCGAGGACGAAAATTCATATGAAAATATTAGCCATAAAAATTAGAATTGATGGAATTATAGATGTTTCAAATATTGCACGAAAAATTATATACCATAGGATCTGAAATAACACTTAATCTTCAGTTTTTGCTATATTTTTGGTGGACTTTATTTTAAAAAAAATTCATAAAATTTATAATGAAGCGAAGAGTTTGCGATTTAGGTCAGCAAAGCAACTGAAGTGATTGCATTATTTCCAGATCAATGAATAGCTTCCAAACAGAATTATTCCAATTTCATAGTTCAACATTCATTCATCCATCTTAGGAGCTGACGTTATTTTTATTAGGAAGAACAAACAGAGCTCGAAAAGCTTATCGAATCTTTGATTTCAGCAAAATGAAAATTAATGTTATGATTTCGATTTAGTGACATAGTTTAATTAATTGTTGATATGCTTCAATGTGAGTTTGATCCGTTGTAAGACAAATGATTGGATTTGAAACGCGAAATATAAACTTGCAGTATTCAATATTAAGGATTGAAATATTATGTGCCAAACATTTTTTTAAAATGAAATTAGATATTCATTATTAGGCTAGTTTCTCTAGCAGTCAGAAAATTTGATTTGTAATTCAATCGTTCAAGTCTCAAACATCAAAAGCTCCACTTAGACTTGTTGCAAAATTGTTCAAACTTATTTTTTTAAATTTTTAGAAATTTAGGACCATTATTTTTTGATCTTTAATCGCTCCCGCTCCGAGTACAGTCATATTTACAAAAAAAATTACTAAGCATATCTTGTAAGAAGCCTTCGTAGAAGCCTTGATTTATTTAGCATCGTTAAGAAGCTATGAGCATTCCTGAATATCTTAATTGATTTGTTTTTTTCGTGATTTCCGAAAAAATGCCTTGCCGAAATAATAAATAATTTCAAAAAATAAAAGAAAAGAGCTTTATTTAAAAAAACAACTAAGAAGTCCCTTTAATAAAGTATGAATTTTTTTTGGCAAAATGCAAATGTTTGCAAATTTTAAAAATATTATTTGTCAATTTTTGCATAGTTTTCCTTTACTTTGACTTCGAATAGTTTTGATTTATGCCAATATAAAATATACCCTTGGCAGGAATTATTGAGCTAGAAGCGTACTTTTGATTTCATAGGAAGAAGCCTTTGGTATTGTTCGTTTATCTTAAAAACCCAAGAAATGAAACTTCCGCTATTTTAACCACTAATTTTTATAGCACTATTATTACATGTTTAGGTGAAAATATAGCTCTTTCACAGCACAAATGTGATCAATATTTTCAAATTATTGCAACTAGTGTCAAAAATCTGGGACAAATATGCAATGTCTTTCTTTAACAGCAATAATGTAAAAAACCCACTAAATCCGTTAAAACGTTACCATGAGCTTCTTATTCAGACTGTTTATAGTACATTTCTAATTCCATGAGAACCGGACACGGCATATTTAACCTTGACACAATTTAAAAAAAATATTGAATATCATAATATAAGAAAATATGCTTAAAAAGGTATCATTCCAACGTTTTTAAAACTTGTAAATCAGTTAGAAACTTTTGCAATTTGCTAGAAATATTCTTACTATAATATAAACGCTTTATTTTTTTCTTTTAAAATTTTTTAAAAACTGCTTACAAAGAATTATTAACGACTTCGGCACTGTGTGAGTTATTTTAAAAATCACGAGAAAAATTACTATTTGAGGTGTCCGCCAGGAAGTCCATAGATTTGAAACGGTGCTAGTAAATAAATATATGCTTCTTCAGATTATTATAGCTGTCCCAATATATTTTTTATCGATTACTACACAGCAAAATCAGAAAAGTTCATAAAATTATGGTCCGATAATTTCAAAACTTTCTCCAACAAATTCAAAACAATTTTGCAACAAAACTGATAGGAAATTTCGGTGAAAAAGTTTAGGGATTCTTAATCAAAAATTTTCGTTCCATGAAAACTGTACTGCAAGCGACTGTGCTGGGCATCTCACATTGACATTTTACTATTGAAACCTTAAATTTGAAGCTGCAACAGCTTTTGACTCAATGCAATCGTCTGAGTCAAGTTCAGAGAGAACAATTTAAAAAGAACTGAAAAATCGACATATTCGACTTTCATTCGAATATTTTACTTTAATAAACTGATAAAAAAATTCTGATATTGAAATAAAATTCTCAAAATTTTAAATGATTCGAAATAGAAAATGATCAAAATTTTCGAAAGAAAATTATCGCTTGATTTGATTTCAAAACGCAATTGAAAAAAGTTGAATTGTATTGTCGTTGGTTTTGCAAAATTGCAAAATTACTTCTAGTTAGTGTCTGTGATTAAAAAATTCATTGAACAATTAAAGAAAAACATAAAAGACATCAGCCATTGAAAAATTTAGAAAAATCGATGAAGTTTTTTAAAAATCCTTTTTTAACCTTAACTGGTGTAATTCATATGACAAAACGAATATCAATAAGCACATGAGAGTTTAACATATTTTGTCATCTAAAAAGGTCTAAGAACCTAGTTTTTTTCATACAAACTGAAGAATTGTGTCCATGAAATGTAATTATTATAACTGATTTATATGGTTTCAGAAACATAATTATAGTTTTCATGCAGATGAATTAGCAAAATGAAAAATATTACATATATTTTTAAAAAAAAGTTGTGTGTATGCATACTTTTTCAGTCATTAAAAATGTATTTACGGAAACAATAATTGCGTATGCTTGAACACATGTAAAATTGACATTTAACCGATTTGGAAATTTGTTCTTTACGTTACATTACGTTACGTTACGAAAATTAGTATATGAATATTTGGAGCGCATACACAACGAAATACACAAAACCGAAAAGCATTGACTATAGAGCATTTTTTAAACTCTCCCTCAATTGTGCTTAATACGATTAAATCAAAGAAGCATTCAGTCATAAATATGCAATTGTAAAAATGAACTAAAACAATGTTCAATTCAGCGCCCAACGTGGGCAAAAATGTATGAAAAAAATTACTGTTTCGAATTCTTGCTGTTTCAAAGAAAATGGACGATACATATTTTTGATAATTTTTCGAGAACTATTTGGTTCATTTTCAGCAACCAAAACCTTGACATTTATCAACACAAAAAATTGTAGCATATTCGCAGGAATTGAAAAAAACATAATTGCTACTGATTGTTGTTTGCCTGTCTGTTTGTTTGTATGTTGTGTGTCAAATAAACTTGCCATCCAGTCATTTCTTTCGTAGAACAGAATGAAGAAGAGATGAATTCAATATTCATTGTATTGTTGTATGTTTTACGCGATACAGAATACGAAATATTCTGTGTCACAACAATACAAACTGTCACCGAACAACACAGAAAAAATGTCGCATAAATTCTATAGCGTTTGGCCAAAAATTTGGATTTAATGCGACAGACTGATGGTGACGTCTAGCATTAAAAATGCCATTCTCATTCGCAGCAATAGAAATTCTGTCGGCATCAATGTCTGCCGGCGACATATCATGTATTCGTATCACGGTTTTTTTTATCACTATTGGAAAAGCCACGGTTTAGTAATCAATTAACGTGTGAATGTATGTGGAAGAAGGAGGGTTATCTTCGAATTAACATTGCTAACCCAACTGTAAGTAAGTTGTCCTTGCAACACAGTCATTGAAAATGCAAAGTATGATGAGATCATGATTTTATTGGAATAATGTATTCACATCAGGACAAATCCTGTTGTATTTATATTTAAGACACTAGTATTGAAGTGCAAACAAGCTACTCTTAATAAATTGAATATTTGAGGGCAGTGTAAAATTTAAAAACCTTGAGATGTTGAATTTTTATTTACATTCAAAATTTATTTGCTGCTTAGAATGTACAAAATGTATCAGAAATAAAAAAACACAACGAAGATATAACAAATAAAAGACAATCAAAAATCACTAATTGGAGAAGATAAAACTTCCAAAACACTTCAGATTTCTATATAAGTTAGTTTATCATGGGTTAGAACCTCCTAGTCTAGTCAACAACTTCGTCTTCTAGTGTGATTCAGATTTCAACTATTCACAATGTTGACAGAAACTTGATAAAAAAATGCAACTCTAAATAATCTTGAATCAGAAATTCTAAATCGTTTCTTTTTTTATAAGACCACAATTCATTAAAGATAACTTATCCTGATGTTGTGTACACTAAAATAATAGTCTATTTGGAGAATATGGTAATGTACGGCAGTTGCAAAAATTCACCGTCTTTTTTAAGAGGTATGGCCACTGTAGCAGGTGCAAAATCATGTGTTTTTCAAATATTTTTTTATATGGAAATTTTATTTATTTATGAAAATAATTATAAGTACATAAAACTACAATATCGGAATATCGGGGAAAAAATTTATAAACGCATTTTTCAAACAAAATGACCGATTTTTCGTAGCTCCATTCCGAGGTGTTTTTTTAAAGCGTTCCGCGGCCGGACAGCTAGCAGCCACAATTTTGAACCTAGAGCAAAACAAAAAAAAAAACGTTGAACTAAATCACAATACCTAAAGAAGTACCTGATGAAATTTAGAAATATTGATTATTATTAAAATTGATTATTATTATAAATTGATTATTATCAAAATTTTAAGTCGATCGAATGAAAATTGTTTGAGTTATTTGTCCGGCCGATTTGAAAAACACCTTGGAATGTAACTACGAAAAGTCGGCCATTTTGTTCGAAAAATGCGTTTATAATTGTTTTCCCGATATTCTGATATTGTAGTTTTATGTTCTTATAATTCTTTTTATAAATAAAGAAAATTTCCAAGTAAAAAAATATTTACAAAACACATGGATTTGCACCTGCTACAGTGACTATACCCCTTAAGTTCATAAAACGAAAGATAGCATTTCAAAGGGCTAAAGGGGTCTGCCTGATTTCAAAAATATTAAATCCATGTTTCTGTTAAAATATGCCTTCGCATGCTATTAAAATTCCAAAATTGACTTTTCGTTGGTAAATAGAACTAATGGTCAAGAAAAGAAAATGCTGTTTTCATTAAATAGATAAAATTTTACGCAGCTATTTTGGGCTTTTTGAAATCATTCAGATTCACATGGTACGAAAATACTTTGAAATTTTAACCACCAAACAACAGTTATTCTACTATTGTTTGGTGGTGCTGCATCAGGTTTTGTGGAAATTGCTATTTAGAAGCAGGAAAGATGCCATATTAGAAATTTATTTAAATAGAATTGTGGGAGTTATATTCCATCATAACTCAGAAAATGCAAGAATAAGATGACGTGTACGATAAAATTATCGGTTATAGTTTCGAGTTAATAGCCTGTGAATTTCCCTATTAAAAAATATCTGAACTAATTGAAAGTGGAAAAAACAACGCATCCTTGACGCGTATGATAAGTATTAGTTGCTTCCTTAGAAATAAATTGCATGAGCAGCACAAAACTGATCTATAAACATCTCAAAACAGTATTAATGTAATCAGTGCATTTAAATTAGTCATACCTTGAGTACTTGTAAATATTATTGTCTGTCAAGAAAATCAAAAGGTTTAAAAAATTTTACCGAAAATCTGAGTTGTCCTTCACATTCTGTCGTCTTTGGAAAAACACAATTAGAAATGTATTAAATGCTCCTTTTGACATACAAAGACACACCTCTTGTTTGAATCCTAGATTGTTGCATTGTACAAGCGAAAAATTAAGGTGAAAGCTTACATACTCGTTAATTATTATAGTCCACTAAAATAAAATTTTATTGGGTTTTTATGTCCGTAAAACAAATTGAGCAATTATCACTACTTTTTCAGTTCAATGATCCAAGAACTAATATTCAATTTATCTTCAGAACATTTTTTCGAATATATCCTTCAACAAACATTAATCCTTTTATAAGCAATTAAGTTCTTTCACAATTGATGAGCAATTGGTGATAATAAGGAGAATATTTTCACTCCAACAGTATTAACGATCAAATACAAGTTAATTAAAATCATTTCTTCAGATTTACGTCGAGCCAAATACTTAGTTGCCAGTTGAAAAAGTAGATATATACTAGTCAATAACTAAGTGAACAAATTAGAGCCCTGTTAATGCTCAGCACTGGGTAACCATATATTAATTATTAATAAGTAAAGGCATACAAAGTGTATTGTATTGTATGTATTAATAAGTAAAGACATACAAAGATTGATAATTATTTCGCTTCCGTTGAAGTGGCTCGTGTAATGCTCGCAATAAATATTGTATTGATGCAATCTGAATAATAAAACTTAAGGGGTTACATAGGTCTTGTATTTTCAAAAAATCTCAATTTTTTTTATATGAAAGTATAGTATTTCAAAAGTATTCACACCAATTTTGAAATAAATTTGAGCAATATTACCGGAGTTATAGAGATTTGAATATCGCGTGTCTTACCTAGCGTATTATACGCATGCAGCGCGCTTCTGCCGCGTAAAATCAGCTCCTTTCTTTTTCATCAAATAGCACAACATCAAAAGAATGTTCTGAACCTCGCGAATGAGGCGAACGATATACTGTATGGACCTGGAATCGACGACTCGATGTAAGTTGCTGAAAAATAACTTTAATTCATTAAATCGCGACAAAATTTCGCGAACGATAGGACCGATATCGCTGAAACTTTGCTTTGTTCCTATTTCTAGTATTGACTCGTGCTTGAACGAAAAGATTTTCATTCGGTTGACTCGTTTTAGTTTTATATGGAAAAAAAATATTTTAAAAACGATGAGAATCGGAAAAATGTTAAATAATCTGAGACGAAAATTCATTTGCATCCATTTCAAAACTGTAAATTTCATTTTTTTTTAATTTGTTCGTTCAAACACGAGCTAAGGGCATAAACGATAAGAATTTTTTTTTGAATTTTTGATTTGAAATGAAGAAAAACTGCAGGAAAATTGACAATTTTCAAAGTTTTTGGCTGAAATTTTTTTTACAACTTCTTTACATGCTAAACTTTAATGTGTGTACATTTTAAATAAAACAAATTTTTTGTTTTTAAAATATTATTTTTTGAAAAAGTTTTTTTTTGTTTTCTTCAAGACCTATGTAGATACTACATACAGTGCTGTGCAAAACTTAATCAACTCACTACATGTCGGAATGAAAGGGAAAATTGCAATCAAAATATAAAGATTTTTTTCCTTTCTTATTTTTAATTTACACGTTAGCATGTTGCTTGAAGCTCTGCGATAAAAAAGGACATCAGTATTTTAACTGTTCTTAAAAACAAAAACAAAAATAAAATACACAAAAAAAAGGCTGTGCAAAGTCAAAGCAACTTTCAAAACGCAGCTACGATTCCCAGTCAGAACAAGAGATAACGACGTTTTTGTTTTTTCTGATGCTCGTGTCAATTAGATCAGTAAAGATTGTCTTCCCTTTGGGCTTAGTTGTGTCTTAAAAAATAAAATTGAAAATGCAGCGTAATCAATACGATGATAGATTTAAATCAAACGTAATCGCTATATTATTCCGGAAAATCGCAAATACAGATTGCCAAATCGTTAAATATAAACAAATCTTTAATTTCAAGATAGATTACGAAATATGAAAACACGAGTAGTGTGAAAAGTGTAAATTTTAGTGGAAGGCCGCGTAAAACTACCATTCGAGATGGCTTACAAATTAAAAAATTGATAGAAATAAAACCGTTTATCTCGTCAAAAGAAGTTGTGAAAGAGCTAGGCTTAAATGTCAACTCAAGCACTGTTCGCAGACGGGCAATTGAATTCAATCTTAAAAGCTATACAGCTTTAAAAAAACCATTGCTCACAAAAAGACATGCCAGGAAAAGGTAAATCGCTCGAACAACACTTTTAAACATTATTATTTTACTATTTATATCGTTTTATATATCATTTAGGCTTGAATTTGCTAAAAATTATCTTGACTGGTCAGTTGCTAAATGGAAGAGCGTTTTATTTAGCGACGAATCCAAGTTCAACCTTTTCAATTCTGATGGCTTATTCCGTGTGAGGCGTGAGAAGGGACAGCAACTTAATCCACGCTTCTGTAGGAAAACGGTGAAACATGGATATGTTTCTCAGCATTAGGTCTTAGTCCCTTTCATAGAATAACAGAAATTATGGACAGATTCATATATAAGGACATCTTAGAATCTAGAATGTTACCTTATGCAGAGTGTAATATGCCACTTCGATGGGTGTTTCAACATGATAATGACCCGAAACACGCATTGAAGTTGGTTAAAGAATGGCTTAGCTCTAAAAGTATTCAAGTTCTTGATTGGCCGGCACAATCGCCCGACTGGAATCCTATAGAAAACTTGTTCGGTATATTGAAACGGCGTGTGGGAACAGTAAAGTTTGCAAACAAGGACCAATTGTTTACAAACCTAAAAGCCGAATGGAAAAAAAATGACATATCAATTTTAAATAATTTAGTTGAATCAATGCCTCGAAGATGTGCCGCTGTTATAAAAAATAACGGCTATTACACGAAATATTAATAAAAGTTGCTTAGATTTTGCACAGCCTTTTTGTTGGTGTATTTTATTTTAGTTTTTTGTAAGAACAGTTAAAATACTGAGAAACTTTTTTTATTGCAGCGCTTTAAGCAACATGCTAACGTGTAAATTAAAAATAAAAAAAGGCAAAAAAATCTTTATATTTTGATTGCAATTTTTCCTTTTATTCTGACGTGTAGTGAGTTGCTTAAATTTTGCACAGGACTGCAGGTAGAAAAGAAGGAAGATATCACTTGATACCATCAATATAGAGTTAAATTCATTCAAATTTTTACTTGCTAGGCTAAGAAAAATGAAAAAAATGGGGGCTTAGACAAAATACAATAAGAATGTTATTGTTTCTGATAAAAGAAATCAATTTGGAACAATTTCTGATTGAAAATAAACCAAACACGATAAGAACCTCAACATGTTTTTGATAAACCAAACATATAATCAATGTGTCATAAATGAGTGGCAATCGCCCACATATGATACAATTTCATATATCTTGCAAATGATTTGAGTTATCTGGAAAAAAATCCAAAAATCAAATCTTGTTTGTTTCTGAAACAAACATACCATAAAACAGGACAGCATTCCCTCTCAAAGTGAGGATACTTACCTTCAAAGCTATTATATTTCGCGGAAAGAAAAAAATGAAAAATGAAATGAAAAATAATGTTGACTCGTTACAGGCAGGAATAAACATTTGAAATATTTTTTTCTTCAAAAATTAAATTCTAATTTGAATCGAGTTATGATGATGATTTTAATATTTTTTTTAGAAAATGTCAATTAAGATTTTAAATAATCAAAAAAGTTTGAAGCATGGCTAACGATAATTTTGCTGAGTCTTATCAAAAGAAAAGAATATTGACAGCTTCTTACACCATCAATAATTTACTAAAAAGATAAAGCACGAAACCTTTTATATTTCATCTATTAGAAGCAGTAACCATTATATAAGATTTAGCGGTTTAATTTAATTGTCTCTTGTGCACCAAAATCGCTTGAACACTAAAAATATATTCGACATTATTTTGACCCTAGAAAACAAACAGTGAAGATTTTCATAAAGATTATTAGCGGGTGAAAAAAAAATTCGATTAACGGACACGTTTAAAATTTAGTAAACTATGTTTAACTTGTTGCAAGTTGAATACTTTCTTTTCCTTCAATATAAAAAAATAGCTATTAACCTAAAATTTATCTAAATCTTTTAATTCTGTTTCAATCACTACAATGATAGTCGTTGGAGCACACTTATATGTTGTGCGTGTTAAAATACTCTATTCTTGAATCTAAGCAATACATCATCCAAAGTCACACCTATTTCCAACAATTACTTAAATTAACACTGTTCATAGAAGCAGTAGCAATTAAACCAGCCAATGTTCATCTAAAAAACGAACAGTTTTTTCAACTCACCCTAAAATATCATGTCAATTATGCTTAAAAAAAACTCGTACACGGAACGAAACGTCTAATTATCTTTTATGACAATTCACGCAACAAAAGATAACATTTCACATCAAGTCTGATTTCATTTACCTGTGAGTGTGCTCGTATTAATGAAATTTAAGTATTTTTGTTAGCGTTGGAAAGGTTTACGTGATAATTGTTGGTCATATTTAATTTTCCTTAAAATGTTGCATGATGGATTCGTTGCACAGATAAGGTCACGGAATCCTTATTGGAGACTTTGGACATAATCGGACGAACTATGATGAATAATTATTTTTTAGGTGTGGTTTGAAAAATGCAGACAATTTGAAAACGGTCTAACAACAATAACAATTTGAGATTTAAGACGGTTTTGATGCCCACATTTTGCATTCTGACGTGACACAAATAAGACAATCAATAAACAAATGGGAGTAAACCATTTTCAGTATTTTTGTCAAAATAACGAATGTGATTAGCATTGCGTATAACTTGCAGCTTCTCACGTGAAGTGATTTTTCAGGTGAAGCTGTAACCAAATACGGCTCAAACGCATGATTTTAATGGCCCAGCAAAATGCTCTTCAAAATCAAAAACAATTACAAAAACCATATATGTAATTTACTAAAAAAACTGTTCTTTTCAACGATAGCATAGGTCGGTTTAAAATTCAATTACTATTCACTCCGCTGTTTACGCTCCTGCCAAATACAATTTTTAAAAATGTGGTCTAAGTGCGACCCTTGAGGCTAACTTCCCAGTGGTGGCGGGGGGGGGGGAATAAAAAGCTATAATTTGTTTTTATTATTAATTACTTTTATTAATAATCGCTATTATTAATAATTATTTTTCTAGATTATTATAATTACTTATATTGTTTTTATTTATTTTTTATCTAACCATAAAAGCTTTGGTAGAGGAAGATGCCTCCCAGCCTGGTCGTCCTCTACCAAAGTCTCGGCAACGTCGTCCTCCTTCTCGTCTTCCATCTTGGCCCCGGAATCCACAACCATTATTGGGGGTATTTAATTATTATTAATAAAAATAATTCGTTATTAGGAATACTGAATAGTTATAATTGTGTTCATATTTACAATCTCAAATTACAACTTATAATATTTGCTTGTTTAGTAACAAAATAAATTATTTATAACAATATCCAATTATTATCTGCACTAGAGTCACACATACCAAATCTCATAATATAAGTTTGGAGTTACATAAATTAATCTTGAATTGTTTTTAACAAACACTTTTTGCAACATTAATCAAAATTTTGCTAAAACACACAATATTAATAATATTACTATGAAGGTATTTGAGATCTGCTCGAATTAAAAGTGAGTTTCAACAGTTTCAAAATAAGCAATTTTTAGTTGTTTTTCAGTTTTTTCACCTTAAATAGAAAACGGCTAAACCAAATTTACTGAAAAGTAATTCAGTATTAAGTTATGTAATTACGCGTCGAATAAAACCAGTCCTACGTCAAAAGGATCTTTGGTTTTTGAGATAATCGAGACGAACAATAATTCCGAACGTTCATCCGTATATACACACACACAGACATCTCTCTAAAAACGATGGATTTGGATTCTAGAGACTTCAAAACGTCGAGGTTCGCAAAATCGACCCCATTACAATAACTTCTCATAGGAAACTGGGAAGTTAACAATTTTTGTGTGTGTGCGAATTTCAAGTCGACACCTCCTTTCGCCTGTGAAACCAAACCGACCAAAATTGACACAACAGTAGGGTTACGTCAGACAACTTTATGAAAAACCTGCAAAAGGAGACACTAATAAGTACTGAAAATTGAAAAATATTTGAAGTTGAAGCGTAAACTTTTCAAGAAAAGTTAACAGTGAACGTATTTTGTCCGAAAATCATATATTTAGGTTCTTTATTTTATTTCAAAATAAGTACAAAAAAAATGAATTCCAGGCTTTGCCGAAAATTTCAAAGATTCTACTGAACATCCAACTCGGTTTGTCTTTTCGTATTGCGGAAATGCCATTGAAATTTTACTCGAAATCAAATTAATTTCCTGTCAGTCCTATTTTCCTTTTTTCCATATTCTCTGAAATTAAGTGTTTACTCAGTAGTCCTATTCAATTATTTGGCTCCACCACGAACAGACCGAAACGAATTGGTTTTATCTTTTATTCGGAAGATGATGATCTTCCGTAGGAGCGTCGATGTCTCCTGTAGCATTTAAAAACACATCCAACGACAACAAACAATGTACACAGAAGAGTTGATGGACGACATCATCCAGGACGAATGGATTTTCAGGTTGAAGCTGAAAAAAGACGCATTTGGGTGAAAGATACAAAACGCTACTATGCATCTGTGTATCTATGAGTGCTTCGTTACGCATTGTAAAGTATCGCTAGACGATGAAAGTTGATGGAAGGGGGGAAAGGAAGATGGTAAAAGCATGAGAATCGTTAAGGAAAAAAATCGAATCAAGGTGAATGGCTTTCTGGAGTGTACTTAACGTCGTCGGTTCAACTGGGATTAACTTAAAGCATCTAAACGGAAGTGAATAAATAAAAAGACAACATCTTTGGGTAAATAACCAAATGCAAAGTATGCTCAAGGATCGTAGACGGCAACTGCGTCTCATAGCATAAGGCATTTGTGATGCTTTTTATTCGGTCCTGTTTGAAATAAAAACCCGCCATGAAAAATTTTTGACGTAAATATGAGATGAATTGATGTAAATTGATGAACAGTGCAATGAAAAATTACGAAACTGTCCAAAAACCCACATTTCGTGGTTTGATTTTCGTTAGACAATTTCCTACATTTTGTGAGTCTTTTTTTGAGTCCTAAATTTATTGAAATAATTACAGTAAATGATTTCTTAAATTGCATGTGAATATCACAGCAAAATAATTGACACGCAATGGACATAAGAAGTCAATTAAAATAAGAGTTTTTTAACAACAATATGAAGCTTGTAGTTGAAAAATATTTATAATTTTGAATTTTCCTTGCCAAAAATTTCAGCCAAATCAATTTTATAACTTGTAAACTTTAGTTCAACATTTGTGTCATTGATCTGACAGGTTTTTTAAACTTTGCCATGAATGTTGGAAAATAGTATCTTAAGTCATAAATATTCAATAGGCCAAAATTAATAATGTTTGTGCCAGGCTTGAATGTTTGGACTGTTGTCTGTCAAAATCTTATATGTAAAAATTCAATTCATACTGCTTGTAAACTTATTTTTCCAACTGTATCATTGCAAAACGTTGAGCAAAAAGATACTTTCCGAATAATTTCAAAGAACTAGCAAACGCAGAAAAACACCAAATGATGTTAGCATCGTCCTTGTTACTGTCGTTTCACATTTATCCTGATAGCATAGCATTCCCCAGCATGACTACCGCCAGCGTGCCCGTATCTCTCTCGTCTAATCTAATATTCACGATATCTCCGGTAATTTAATTCTTAACTAAGTTTCGACCCAAAGGGAAAACAAACCAACGGTAACGACAACGACAAGGAACACGACGACTCATACAACGACTTTGACTCTGATGCCAACTGAAATTCCTCATCAATTTAATGTCGATGTCTAAACTTAAGGACATTGAAGAATGCAATAAACCACCACCCGCTTTACCCGAAACTACACTTTTGTTATGATTCAGGATTTAGATTCCAGTATCTCTGCAGACTGGAATACCAACAGGACTTTCCGAGATGAAGATGAACATGTCTGGATCAGGATTGGGTGGAGAGAAGTAGTATGTCGTCTCCTCAAACTACGGGTTTGACTCATTTCCTTGTGATCAGATCAAGCAATCGGTTGGGAGGTTGCTTATCACGCAATATCCATTTTCATTTTCTGTCCAAATACTAAATGGTACCCGAGCATTGACGCAAAGGTACATTACGATTGAAATGCCTCAACTAAAGATGGACCCGGATGCTGGCCAGCCAGGAAGCAATTCGCAGCAATACGAGATGAAGTGTTTTGTGTACAAACCCGATCCGTTCTGTTCATTTGTTGGATTCAGCTTGCGTGTTTGCTTTTTTGCTAGCAAACCATCTTGCTCACATCCTTAGAATTCTGTAGTTATCGTCTTTATGAGATCTTTATGCACGTACTCGAATTACGTACCTTTGCATATTGAATATCTGCTAAAAGCATTCCTAGGACATGGCTGAAGTGTGTACGTTACCTATTAGCCGGTGTTGTGGTAGTACAAACACGCAACTATTGAGCAAACATATTTTGCATATCTTCTGTACGATTCATCCTAAGTAAAGGAGATATTCTGAAGAAAGCAGGGACTCATTTTGGATGGCATTGATGATATATGCAGAGAGAATTTTTTTATGAAAATTTGCAAATTTTTGTCGGACTAATTTACATTGCCAGAGAAAAATCACTTGGATTCAATGAATTCATACAGAATTTTGTACTTGAAGAATTTTTAATTTGATTTTCTTTGATATATAAGGTACAAAACATAAAGACAAGATTATATTGAAAATATTATTTGATGAATTTTGTTGAAAACATACATATGTCGCGTATTGGGTCCGGTGCATTTCGAAGCAGAAAAGAAATGAATGAATTTATAATGAGACCTTCATTGACTACTCTAGTTTCCTATTCGCCATTAGATCCTTATCAATGCTCTCAAATTTTTACGTCATAAAACTATCAGCGATCAATCTGATTTACTACCCGTTTCAGCTAGCAACATTTTATTGGCTCTAATCGATTGCCATAAGAATTCATAAAAAAATATAGAATTCTTCGACTATAATAATAATGTGCTCTTGCCAAATCCTTGCTTATATAGTTTACTCACGCGAAACAACAATGAAACGAACCGCGAAAATCACGAATTGCCGCTCCACTATTACTGCAACGGACGACGTCAACAATGTTGAGGTCATTCTTGTCAAATTTTCAGAGCTCCACCCTCTGAACGATTCATTTCACCCCTGCGGGGGTCATGGTGCGTAAGTTTTCGTGTAAAATTTACGAGACATAACCAGGAAAAAAATGTTTTATTATTCAACTCATAAATATTTCAGTTGGTGGTAGAACTGAAAACAGGACAAGGCGTCCTTAATCACACCACAACTAAATGTCCAACAATGAGCGGATAGCGAAGAAAAATGCCAGCGGGAAATCTATGTAATATATATGTTGGTTGGAGGTACGGTGACGGAGGGTAGATGAAAGCTGTAATAATAATAAAAAAATATGAGAAATTACCCTTAACTTTAATGGTTGCGCGAAAAAATCTCCGTATAAATAAAAGTTTTAATTGACAATAACATTCCGGAGTGAAATTAGGGGCGTGCAACATTTACATATAAAACAATGGCTTGAGTTGAAAAAAGTTATAATTTAAAATATTATCCTCGACGTTATCCAAACTTACTCCACATGGAACTTTTTCGAGTGCAAACAATATGTTCGCTTATTTTCAAGTATACTCCAAAAACTGAATTCGCTCTACAAATGTGTGTTACTAAAATTGGAAATTCATAAATCCTTTTCGAAATAAATATTAATTAAAAAAATGTGTAAGAGAAATGTGATTTGTAGTCTGTATCCAAATATTTTGTTGGGCAATGTTTAGGAAAAGTTTCCGAATATGCAATATATTGTTGATACACAGTGAAAACAGTCTGATTGGTTTTCAAGTAATTCTGCATGATTTTGTATAAAAAGATAACTTTGTTTGGTCGTATTTTTTCATTAGCTGAATAAACTTAGATTCAAAAAAAAAACGTGTTTGCGATTTATTCATTGCTAATGATTTGCTCAAAATATGAATAAATAATTGATTTTGCATAGTGAACCAACCGTTGGTTTCTTTTTGAAATTGCTAACGAAACTACAATGTTTTGATATTTTAAATGAAGGGGCACATTTTATTTGTTTATTAGAAACAAAATGGAGATAAACGTTCGCAGCGCTGTCACGTTTAGGGGTGAAGTACCTTTAGACACTTTTTAATACCGATTTTTTTAAAATTGTTTTAATCGATAGATATATCACCTAAGAACATCATGTCAAAGTTCCAAAAGCTAATTCTCAAAATTGTGGAAGATATGCAACCCGGAAGTGCCTGGTGCCAAGTTCTTTTTCTCTTGACCACAAACTTTAAACTGCCTTTTCTCGAAACCATGTTTTTTAAAATTGCGTATGTGATGATAAAAAAACTAGTGAATCGATTTTCATCATCTAGCATTCATTTTGAAGAGCATAAAAAATTGTTCTATATAGACTAAAGATTAAAAAAGCAAGTTATTTTGGGACTATTTTTGACTGGAAGTACAACGAAATTTTTCGTCAAAATTGTAATTTGTTATTTTTCGAGCCTGTTAATTTTCGAATTTCGCAAATATTTTAGTTTATCTACTAAAAAAAACCCTTTAGAGGAAGAAAATGTTTGGTTTGTTGATTTCAGATGAAAATTGCAGCCAGCATCGCTTACGCAATTTACGAAGTCAGCGACGACATGGCTTTCAAGATCCTTGGAAAATTTGTTAATTTTCAACTTTCACTTTTGTAGAATATGTTTTTTTTTCAACCTCAAACATCGCCTAAAATAAATAATATACTGATTTAATAAGAACTGTCTTTATTTCCGCACAAATCAGTTGCAAAAAAGACCTTTTTTCAGCCTCTAAAGGTACTTCCCCCCTTTAGGGGACTTTAAGGTTACGATTTTCAAAAAACACGTTTCTTTCGATATTTTTTTTTATGAAAGAAAAAAAGAAATCGTTCTGAAATTTCGCACAAATATTAACTAACATTTCAAATATACAAAGAAAAAGATTTTCAAAATTTTTGAAACTGTTTTTTCGATTTAACGAATTTTTCAAAAAAATGCCCGAAATTGATGGCGGACATGATTACTCTATTCTGCAACATCTGAGAGAAAAAAAATCAAATCAAAAATCAATCCTTGTTTAGATGGCTATCGCGTGAACTATTATAATTATTTTCCACCGAAAAATAACAAAATGGTGGCCATTTGAAAGAAAAATTGGTTTTTGAGGTTAGAAAATCGGCTGGATATCAGAAAATTTATTTTTGATCAACATGATCCCAGTTCACGCGATAGCCAGACATGACATTAACAACATATTAAAAACTCAGTATGATCGGCCCAATAGTTTTCTTTAAATCATGGCCGCCAATTCAAAAACGCCAATTTAAAATTTGCAACATCTTTTCAACAAATCGTCTGATGTCATGTCTTCGTAGATGGGTGTTAGGATTTCCTTTGCTTTTTGATCAAGAGGTGGAGCATGTTTAAAGTTTTTTAATTCACCAGCCGCCTCAGCTTTACTACCATTGCACCAAGAGTCAGCACAAGCTGGACAAAAAGTTTTTGTTGTAAAACGCTGCCCACATTTTTTTTCGCATTTGATCCTTGGAATCAGAATTGCGTCTTTTTACCAAACCATAATAAGTCGACAACCTTTTCATTAATTTATTAGTTAATTTCGATTATTTTTCAGTATGTGCTTTTTTTGTAATTATTTTCGGTTCACTTTTTTTGCTGCATTATATGCTTTTTTCCTTCTTTGGCCCTTCTTAATAATCTTTTTTTTAACGTGCAAATCAAAAAACAAACAGTATAAACCGAAGCAGATGTTTCAAAAAAAGTGGGGAGCCGAGAACGATGAAATACACTGGAGAGTTGAAAAATGCACTTTCGCTGCGTTTCGCCTTAGGCCCTTAAAAAATAGTTTAAATTTTTTAAATCGCTTTAAAAACTTTTACATCATATTTTTAATTGTATTTAGAACTAAAATCAATAAAAAAAATTTCGATTTTTTTAAAAAATTGTAACCTAAAAGTCCCCTTAATAGCCTCTCGTTTTTTCTTGATTTTATACTTAAGTGTCAATTATTGGCGTTTTGTTGTTGTTTATTTAAGGCAAATCTTTGTGCGATTCTCTTTAGAATACAAACTGTTTGTAAATTGTTGAGCTATTAAATTTTTTTATAAATTTATTTTCTAATGACATTTGGTCCCAACCAAACGATGTGTAATTTATATCTTCAAATGTCCGATAGAATGGCCACCGAGGCTAGAACACTACAAGTCTTTTTATGTAAGACTTCTGTAGCTCATGATGCTATCCTGTTGGAAGCAAAAGGTTTCCAAGCATTTGTTTCTCTGAAAATTTAATATATATTGGCATGAATCATTTATTTTATATTTGCATACTACAAAAAAATTTTTATTTGTTATTCTCTTTTATGGAGGGCGCTGAAATTAAGCTCTGAAAAAAATCGTTTAATCGTTTTATCGTAGTTTTTTTTAACGCCAAAATTTTTCTCTCAAGTTTTTGCTAATATTCTGGTGTATTACGACGTAATAATCTTTAAAACATAAAACATCAAAGTTTCTGACAATCGGTTTGGTAGATGCGGCGATTATATCTATGCCATGTTAAAAAAACGTTGTTTTGCGTAAAACATGTTTAAAGTTTTTGTTCCATTTCGCTGACAAACATTTTGGGAAAAATGAAAAATTAGACATTTTTCAAAAACACGTAATTGATATGTAGAAGTCTAAATGAACACTAAACACATGCGATAAAGTCGTAAATATAAAGTATATAGGAGAAACCGGCATTTTAGAGAAGATAAATGAAAGAGACGCTACGCGGGCGACAGTTCATCCGACACCTAAAAAGAGTCGAAAACGCGCATACACTCAAAGTCGCCATTTATATTGTAAACTTTCGAATTTCGAAAAGATTTTTTAGGAGGTCATTTGTAAAGTTCTAAGAAGTCCAAACATTTAAAAAAAATACATGTTTTGAAATTTATAAAATGGACTAGTGTACCTTCAGTTTAAAACGACTAATAATATACAAAAAACCAGCTAGAATCTACACTACCGCTCAAATGTATTTGCCCACCCTGAAAAAGTGATGTATTCGGGATCAAGAAATAAAATTAAAAGTTTTGATGAATATAATTTATTCTTTATTTAATTCTCAGCACAAATTAACACAAAAAAGATACAAAATAATGTCATTTACATTAAATTTTAGACTTTTCAATGTGTCCGCCCTAACTTTTGATTACAGCTTCACATAGCTTCCGCAATCTACTTAGCGATTTACTTAAAGTTTCTTCTGAAATTTCATTCCATTCTAACTGTGGAAGATGCCACAAATGTTGGGTAGACGCTGGACAAGCATTTCGGACGTTTTTATTGAGTACATCCCATAAGAGCTCAATCGTATTGTAACCAGAAGACTGCGGTGGCCAAACTATTACATTAAGCAGTCCTTCTGCTGATAGTTTCTCCAAATAGTCTTTACAAGGCTTGGAGGTATGTTTCGGGTCATTGTCGTGATGTAATGTGAATTTATCTCGACAAATGCACAGTCCAGGTGGCAACATTTCAGTTTCAAGTAACTCCCGATAGTGCTCGATCCTCATTACGCCTTGGATTCGTCAAATATTACCAATCGTACCTCCACCAAAATAAGCCCATACCATAACAGAGCCACCCCCATGTTTGATGGTAGGCACTAAACATTGGTCTTATGCCCGTGCTTCTGCTGACCTCCGTACAAAGACTATGCGCCTGGAGCCAAAAACTTCGAATTTCGATTTGTCACTCCACAAGACCTTTGTCCAGTCTTCAGATGTCCAATTTTTGTGTTGTTTCGGCCATTCCAATCTTTTCGTCTTATTTCTGGCATGTAACAATGGTTTTTAACCGCAATACGGCCATGAAGGCCTGCTTCCTGAGGCCTTCGTTTGACGGTTGGCACACCTAGGTGTTCAGATTGCCCTAAATTCACTTCAGTGGCTATTTCTGGAGCAGTAAGACATCTGTTACGTTTGCTGGCAATCACTATTTTTCTATCTTCAGCTGCAGTCGTGGTCCTGGGTCTTCCACACCTTTTTTATTTCTGACACTTCCAGAGATCTTAAATTTGTTCACGTTGTAGTCTACTGTTCTTTTCGAGATTTTCGGCTCCTGAGAAATTTGAAGATTGCTTTTGCCATATTTATGATGCGCAAATATTGTCGTGCGTATTTCAGTCGAAAGTTCATTTGTCTTTAGCTTATAAGTCCGCCGGCAGCATAAATTTTCAATTATATTTTCTTCGCAGTTAAAAAGGTTAACTTTAAATTCGATACATTCCAAAATACATCCTAGTACCTTCATCCAATAATAAAACAGAACCCTAAAAAATTCGGTTACCTGATGGAAGAAAATCGCCTCCGAAGTCAGTTATTGTCATTTTCATTGAGAATCCCATTATCGTTTTTAAATTTTTTATACATATAAGATGTCACCATTAACGAAAGATATAAATAAATCGTTTTACATAAAAAAAACGTCTATTAAGGGGGGAAGTACCTTTAGAGGCCGAAAAAAGGTCTTTTTTGCAACTGATTTGTGGAGAAATGAAGACAGGCTTATTAAATCAGTATAATATTTACGAAATTCGAAAATTAACCCTTCAAAACAGGCTGAAAAAAATACGATTTTGACGAAAAAATATCGTTGTACTTCCAGTTAAAAATAGTCCCAAAATAATTTGTTTTTTGAATCTTTAGTCTAAATAGAACAATTTTTTATGCTCTTTAAAATTAATGCTAGATGATGAAAAAACGATTCACTAGTTTTTTTATTATCACTTACGCAATTTTAAAAAACATGGTTTCGAGAAAAGGCCGTTTAAAGTTTGTGGTCAAGAGAAAAAAGCTCGGCGCTAGGCACTTTCGGGATGCATCTCTTCCACAATTTTGAGAATTAGCTTTTGAAACTTTGACATGATATTCTTAGGCGATATATCTATCGAATAAAAGAATTTAAAAAAAATCGATTTTTTGAATTGTTTGAAGGTACTTCCCCATTTAATACGGAAAATCTCAAAATATCTAGGTGGGCAAATAGATATGAGCGGTAGTGTAGGTGTATCCGTAGAATACTTTAATTACCTTGAACTTGAAGATATAAATGATATCATCATTTAAAACGTTTCCCCAACTATCACTTTTTTATAACGAACTTGCTACAGCTACATGTCAATTTTCGGAATCCCAAAAATGGTTGTTCAGCTTTCACCGGAGTTCGAAATCACACTTTTTTCATCATATTATTTTTGAAATAGCTCTCACGCCAGAACAGGACTAACAAATGATACACCGAATCAACGTTGAAAAGGTCAATAATCAAGTATTTATGATACATATTTCTTCGAACTCAGTAGAACTTAAACTCAATTAGTCCTAAATCTGACCCGTATTTTCAAATTTTGCTCACAATTTAAATTTACGGGCTTAATTTACGTATTATATATTCTGCAAAATTCATCGGTAACACTTGAGCTTAAAATAATTCCAACTATTGTCCTTTTAAGCAGCACATGCGCAACTCATAATCTATTCTATATGCAAATATAATCTCGACCACTTTCGTCACCGAATGTATCCAGCATGTCCTTTTTCGCAGCAAAATGTTATAATGAATTTCGTAGACATTTCACGGCTGCCGTGCCGGCGACTTGTTCACCTTTTTGCCGTTCGAACCTCCACAATCGCATGGCCCTTTCCATTCTTATCCTCACGATGATAACAAGGATGACGACTATGATGATGATCTGGTTGCTGGTGCTTGTAATGGGGTGTCATGAAAATTAAGTACTATGCCTGCCCGCCTACACTCTGGGTCATTTTTGTTTGCGGTATTTAAGGGTGAGTGTAAATTTTATTCAACCCCTTACTCCTGCTCTCGATGTTTCATAAATTAATTTGTAATTAGAACTTCTGACGATATGTAGATAAAAATAATTTGCATTTATTTATCGCAAGAAAGGTTTTGAATATTTTAAATGTTTAGAATCATTATGATGCCGAACTGTTTTTGTGGGCTGGTACGTTTTAACATTGAATGTAAAACTTGCGGTTCAATTTTGAATAATTTACATGTTATCAGTTCGTGAAATTGTACTGCGTTGGAAATTTATATTAATTAATGGAAGTTAAAATCCATTTTGAATAATGAATTGAGTTAGTCAAACTTGGAGCTAATAATTTTCTATTTGAATGATGCAATCGTTATTATCTTGGAAAATGAATGAAATTTGTAAAAGTCGCTTTGGAAATTTATGTAACTTTCTTCGTTGTACAATTTATAATGCACATCCAAAAAAACTTCTATTTGACTCTTTTCCCCAATGTTTTTCTTCTACAAAATTTTTTTAATTTAACAAATTTTGAGGAGGAATTTAATATTTTTTAGGTGAAAAGTATTGAAACTACTTTTTGGTGGTATTTTCAGGATGGTTTGAAGCAATTTTTCCGGATAGTTTTCGTTATTGGATTTTTTTCTCATAACTAGAAATTTTCGAACAAGATTTTTTAACGAAGCTTTTGGGAAGGCTGATTTTGCTTTGACATACATGAGTGTTATAATTGATTTATGAAACTATCCAACGATTCAACAAATATTTTAAATTTTTTAATGCTTCCAATTTGTTGATTTTTTTTTGAAAGATATCGTTTAGCAAGCTTTTTGAAAAGACGAACTACAAATAAAAAATGTTTCATAAAATTCAAAAGCAGTAAATTATTAGTGACAAAATTGAAATTCATATAGATCTGGGAAACATGGTCCGAGTCACCAAAAAAATTATTGTAATGTTTATTAGTCAGTTTATCATGAGCTAAAACCTCCTAGTCTAGTCAACAACTTCGTCTTATAGTGTGCTTTTTGGTTAGCAACTCACTAACACTATTATTCCACATTAATGGGGCAAGACGAAGTTGTTGACTAGACTAGGAGGTTCTAACCCATGATAAACTGACTAATATAGAATAGCGACGTAGGCATATATACAAACCAATTGACAGTCGTTATACTTCGTGGATACAAATAATAAAATAGTTGAAATATAACGAGTTTAACCCATCAACAAGCCTAACCGTGGTCGTGCTGTCTGGTGGCGGATGGTAAATGACAGCATCTGAAGAGGATGCCATCCGTCACCCCGAAACCACACTTCCCTATTGTAATGTGGTTCAAAATCCTTGAGACGGATGCTGTCACAAAATATCAATGAACTCTAACGGCTCTAAGTAATATCGAAGAAATTGCAGAACAAGGTTCCAGAATTAAAGATAGAAATTTCAACAAAACGGTATCAATATTAGCAAAAGTAAGATTCGTGAAGGTTTACGAATATTACGAGCTGCATCGGATTAATGAGCGTAGAAGCTAGCAACAAAATCGCCAAAAAATGATTCTATTGCCTAGTGCAAATTTAATATGCCTCTTCGTCACAACTATCCTCGATCCGAACAAGATACACGGACAAGGGCGGTACTTCTGACAGAATAGGCTGAATTGTCGGACTTTTTGCAGGTATAACTATTGAGGAGGTTATCCATGCAAATGTTTTGCCCCATTTTAATGTAAATACAAAAATATTCAATAATTTACTGCGTAGATTTGTTGAACAATTGGGTTCCTCGTAAGAGAGACCCTTCATTATTATGAACAACGCTTCAGTACACAAAAACTTCGACATAGAAGATCTTTGAATGTGCTGTACTCGATTCGACCATTCAACAACCTTGCCTACCAATGTCAAAAAGTGTTTTCCAAAGTGAAATCGGATGTCCGAAGAGTCTTAGCAGATTTGAATGGTTTCAGTGATATTATGCCAGAAGAATCAACGTCAGTAAAAAAAAATGTATTAGACATGATGCTGCCGCTTTCTCAAACCTTAAATTTTGTACAGAATAAAGCAAATTCTAGAAACGCTTACTTGAATTTTGTTTGGGGCTATGATGATGTTACTTCTCAACTGATTTTATCGATTTGGAAATATGTTTTTTTGGTTTGGATTTCACTTGTCTCGTATGGAAAGTTACTCATTTGAACAGGGCAATTTTTGAAGTGATAAGTGAACTTGCTTATCTCAAATGGATATTTGTTAATTTGAATCGGAAATTTATTTGAATTTTTTATTTGCTTCTTAGATTTGTTTATTTGATTCGGAAATCAATGAACTTGAGGCGAAAGTGAAAAGCTTTTTTTTATTTTTTTAAACTTATTGAGATTGTTTTGTTTCAAGTCGACTATTTGGAGTTATGGATCAGAGGACTGTAATCAAATTATTCGTGAAGATTGCACCATGTCTACAAATCTTAAAGTCATGGCTTTTTTTTGAATGACTGATATCTGGAATGCAATCAAATTTGATTTCACTGTATTACTAATTGTTCCCTGCTTATGAAAATATTTCATCTTTAATGGTATTTCGATCAGTTCGATTGAAATGATGATGTCTAGAAGATAGGATATTTAGTATTCTTATAATGGTTTCGCATAAAATGTTCATTAATGATAGATACAAGGAATTTAGATAGCTGTCTAATTTAGAGCAAAGTATAAGGATAATAAATTAAGCCAAGAAAGATCATATTATATGCACCTAAGATACAACTCAGAACCTCAGATTCTAACATATGCACGTTAAATCAAAAATAAGACATTTTACGCTCTAAAACCGAATTGTAGCTCAACTTTTTCTTCATTAAGTTTTAATTTGGTTTGCAATTAGTTAAGTTTGTGTTCTTTATCCATGTTTACTATTCTATTGTTCTTAAGGGGTTACATAGGTCGTGAAGAAACAAAAACTTTTTGAACAATTTGTATTTTAAAAACTAAAAATCTATTTTATTTAAAAATTATAGACAAAAATGCTTAGCATTTAAAGAAATTGTAAAAAAAAATCAGCTGTAAATATTGAAAATTGTCAATTTTCCTGCAGTTTTCTTCGTCCAACCTCTTTTTTGCGGTAGGCAGAATATTTCCGTGCAGGTACATCTAACATCCTTAATTCAAACAAAATCTGACAGTTTGTGCCCTAGGTTCGTAATTGAACGAAAGAATTGAAAAAAACATGAAATTTAATGTTTTGAAATGAGTTTGAATGAATTTTCGTCTCATATTTTTCTGTATTTTTCCGATTCTCATCGTTTTTAAAATATTTTTTGCGCATAAAACAAAAACAAATCGACCGAATTAAAATATTTTCGTTCAAGCACGAGTCAATACTATAAATAGGAACTGTGCAAAGTTTAAGCAAAATCGGTTGATTCGTCCTCGAGAAATCGTGCCTACCGCACAGAAAGACAAAGTTTCGAGAAAACGCGTTTAAAGTTTTTTTTACCGCGATTTAATGAATTAAAGTAATTTTTTAGCGACTTACATCGAGTCGTCGATTACAGGTCCATACAGTAATTCGTTTGCCTCATTCACGATGTTCAGAGCATCCTTTTGATGTTGTAAGTTTTGATGAAATAGAAAGGAGCTGATTTTACGCAAGCTGCAAGCGGAGAATAAAAATAAATTCGATCGATTTTTTAAAACTGCAAGACCTATGGAACCCCTTAAGTCTCCTGCCGTTTAAGAAAAACAATCTTGATTTGGACTTATCTTCAAAAAGACTACGTAACAAACAAAATATTGTACGCAAAAACAAAGAACCCACCAGCTAACAAAATTTACATCACACTAATAGAGTTTTTCTTCTCAAACGCTTACACATATAACATCAATACAATAGTAGGATTGAAATGCACTTGTTCAAAAACTATGCTGTTACTCAGACAATAAGAAGCTGGTAATCAAACTTAACACAGAATAAGTTATTTATAAACGCAGACTACGAGAATAAAAAACTAAACCTATAATATTTGCTCCTCAAATCAAAAATCTACCAAATCAAAATGTATCTTTATTTGATTGATTTGATACATTCATTTACAGTGACTACAATTTCATATTAACCTGATTGGATTCCTTGAGCGTTCAGAAAATTAGTTGATATTGAAGACAACTCCCATCACCATTCAAACTTTAGCATAGTCCATAAACGATCACTTGGCCACAATTTCAAGTCCAAGTCCAAGACCTGACCAGGATCGCATCGGGACCAATAAAAGCGAATAGAACAGAATCAATACTCAGATTTCTTGTATCCTTCAACCATGGGGGATTACTTAAATGATAAAAGACAGCAATAGTCGTGGTAGCAACAACTGTTGTCTGTCGACAAGCTAAAGTTTCATCTTATTGCTAATGTACATTTGTATCCTTTGGTGATTTCAAGCCAACCAACAGAAACCATTGAGGCATGGAAGTTCCGCTTCGAGACTGTGTCTCTAATTGATTGAAACTTAATTTGCTGATGGCTACTCAATTTCACCATTTCGCTGGATACCCACCAAGTTGATTTGGTTCGATTTCAGGCCAGAGATCGAGGTAACGTCTTCGTTGACAGAACGGGAGAAGCACAACGAAATAATAAGTGAAAAAGTTCGAGAGCAAATTATTCGGGGGAAATGTGATTTAGTGTCATATTGTCCTGAACAGGACAAATATCGACTTTCAATATAGATATGGAAGTTAAGTAGGAAATTGACCAAACAAGAAATCGAGTCGCAAACGGAAATGTAGAAGATTAATTTTATTATAGCTATGATACTATTGGGAATTGATAATATGTTGTTAGTAGTTTTGTGTGTTGCTGAATATAGACAAAGTTTGCATTCTGAAGTCATGCCAGGACTCAATGTGTTTCAAATTCAAAGAAAAAAACTTCTTGAAATGTGTCGGTGTTATTTATCTTCATTTGGAAATCACTCTGAAGGATGGCTGATGACATTTCAGAGTTTTATTTACCAAAAGAATTGAATCAGTCCTATTTCTGTACCGAAACTGATAAAACGTTACGAATCTCTGAAATACTGAGTACATGTGATATGTTCAAAGCAAACAACGTTCTTTTGAATCAAAGCATTTAAAAATGGCTTAATTTTTCATTCAAAAGTTACATAATCAAAGATGGTTTTCATTTCAGCTCCATTTGGATTTTGTATATTTTTTCAAATAAAATGTAATGTTCATATTAATTTATTTCGGATTAAGCTGCAAAGATTTAATTGTGTTCATGATTGCAAATCAAAAAAGTTGTAGGCAATGTATTTAATGAATTTTGGTATTGCAAATGCATATTGTTTAGGCCAAAAAAATTTGATCGAATCCATACAAAACAACATTAATTAGTTCGGGGCAATAGTCACAGCAAAAACTTATTTTATTTTTAATCTAGATCTGCAATTTACAAAAAAAAAACCTTCAACATTTTATAAGACTATCTCAGCTTGCATATCCTTGAACATTATACAAACTAAACTGAATGTTTTCGCTCCTAATCGCAAACATTTCACTCACTCACATTTTGTCACATATGCTATGCGGTGTGTAAAAGTTAAGCCCGTTTGAGTTTATGTCCTTTGAGGATTTTATATTCGCTAAAGCTCATGTAATTTACTAAGCTCATAGGCGACAATGCGCCTTATTTTTTGTGTCAGGACTCCCATGATGGCCATTTGAAATTGTGTTTTTCGTATAACTTTTGCAACTTGTACGGCGACTAAACAGATAGTGGTGATGACGGCGACAACGACAACGACAAACGACGACGACGATATTATGATCATTTTTTTTAACAGAAAAAATAAATATGTCGCATGCGAGTCATAGCAACAAGGACATTTCCAGCTGTAGTGCATAAGTATGTTCATACGCGACTATGTAGAACACCCCTTCCTATTTCATTGTAATCTCAGGACAGGCGTGTGAAGAGAAATGGCATGGAATAAAATCAGCCTTAGTAATACTCTCGTTACTTTAAAAAAAAAGCGGCTGGCGACATGCTTATTTACAATTTAGTTCTTGACATCCCTGTCGAATCATCGATAAATAATTGGCGCGTTGCAGGACGTTAGTTTATTGATGATAAAGTGTGCCAAAATAAAGGAAATATAATTGGTAAGCGTGTTTTTGGGCAAAACAATTAATTTCAGATTCGTCAACTGATTTAGGTTTCTTCCTAAAAATACACTCTTTTTGGTTCTTATTTTGATGCTATAATTTTTTCCGATAAAAAACAAATTAAATGGGTTATAAACACACACACACGCATATATATATATTTAAATATATATATATATATATATGTATGCATATATATTAATATATCACTATGTATAACTTACATGTAAGAGGATATTCGTGCTATTCGGTCATGTCTTGCAAGTTTCTAGCAAACTAATTAAATTAAATTAAATAAATTTTCCAAGAATCATATGCATTTTTATAATATCAGATAAAAAAGAAAAAAAATTATAATACATTGTATCTCTTCTATTTACAGAACATTTTCACATTTTTGTTGGTGATTTGAGTTCGGAAATTGAAACACAACAACTGAAAGATGCATTCACACCATTTGGAGAAATATCGTAAGTTTAAATGTTGTTTTTCAAACGTTATTTTAGCTTTATTTAATGAACGTATCTAATTCTGAGCAAAGATTACTCATGTGTTTTAAGAAAATTGTTTTTTGTCAGCTGCAATATTTTGAAATTTTTTAAAAACAAGTCTTCATATTCATCAAAAACATATGCTTAATATTTTGTAAATAAATTAAATACGCGTATGATTTTAAGCTCATTTAAATTAAAAGATTCTGTAGACGGCTTGTTTAAAAACGTCAGCAGAAACTAGTATTGTAACTTTAAGCAAATATGTCAACACTAAACGATTTTCAATAAAGAGCGGGTATTAAAAGTACAGTACCTACTTGCAATTAGAATTTCTGTCATTATACCTGTTAAATTTCATTGTTATTTTCACATAATGTTTAATTTACTTTAGTAAATTACCATGCAAAGACACGTAAACAACGTCTCAAAACAGTGGAAATTTATCTCCGACATTCGCTTTTTGTGCGCCAAACTTGAAGAGTACTTAGTTCAATTTATGGTGCTAGTAATTCTCCATATGAACAGCTGGAACGCAATACCGTGGAAAAATTGATGCACTCTATTGGACAATGTTCATCCAACACGAGCACGTACAGTGCGCACTGTAGCAGGTATCGCTGCTGTAGCCGATAGTGTGATTGAGCATTAAAATTTATCGATTAAACGCCGTTTTCAGCAACTTGGCCCCTGTCTGTCCACTATATAGAAAATTATGAGTAAAGATCTTGGACCAAAGCCCATTAATATTCAAGTGCAGCAATTGAAGCCATTGAACCATCGTTTGCGTCGTACGTTCGGTGAATAGGCTGAGAATGAGTCGGAAGTTGTGCCACATTTTTACCGTCAAATCATTTTCAGCGATGGGGCGCATTTCTGGCAGTAACATTTGTAAACTGTTGCATCAAATATGCATTTATTTTTTTGCTGCAGCCCAAAAAGTTTTTCATATAGTCTCAATTTGACTAACGCACCAGTACAGAAAAACGTCAGATGTTTTTTTTTGATGCAAATAAGTTACATAGGTACCTAAAACCCTTGAAACATTTTGGTTTAAAAGTGGAAAATTTAGTATTATAAAATTATTGATATAATTTTCTTGTTTTGAAATAAATAGAAACAATTAATTTTTACCACTCTTCATGCATTGAGTATTTTTTCGTAGTTCACTTCATTATTAATTTCAGTGAGATTTTTTTGAAGTTAGGAAGTTTTAAAGTTTCGGTTAGGAAAAATTTGACTAATATTCTCCAATTATTTCTTCGGTTTAATCTTTGACGCTGATTAGGCTTTTCGAAAAATTTCAATTTCAAATAGTTTCAAATTTAATTCGTAAAGTTGTTTTTGTAGTGATTATATTTTGGTTAAATTATTTCAAAAACTTGAACTAATGAAATTTTTAAATGTGAGTGTTCTAGGATTCATCACGAAATAATACATTTAGAATGAAACTCAGCTTGTTTCATTTAGTGATGTGTTTAGTTACTCCACGGGAAAATTTGCTTTTCGATCTCAATCTGTCATAAAAATGAAACAGTTCAAACTTGCTTCACATTTTGAAAGCCAATTATACTTTTATAAAAGTCAATTGACTTCAAAACATTATGGAATTTATATTTAAGTTGAGTAGCTTGCTACCTACTTTCGCTAGTTCAAAAATTAGTGGATAATCGAAACTTCAAAAAAAGGCTTGGTTTGCGTGACATTTTTTCTTTATATCTGTGTTCACAGCGCAAAGGATGTTAAATCCAAATTTGTGAAAAATGAGTTATGTGCGCTTGAATTTTAAGAATTTTTTCATCTTCATGTGGGTATAGAGGGCTAAGTCCTTCCTTTATTCTTCACGGAGTAATTAACGAGTGGCTCTTGAGCTATGTTTTCAAAATTCAGGTGACTGCAGTGAAAATGGTGTTACATTCATCTTAAATAACATATCACCATTTTCACAAAACTATGTAGTGACTGTTTTGCGAAGAGAGTGTTATGTCCTCTTCTTTTCGGACTTTATTCATTAATTGATGCCAGATTTCTTGAGTAAAAACGTGTAAGGAACTTTTTTCAAAGGAATTGGTTTATCTCCAAGGACCGAATCGGTCACCGAAATTGTTATAATTTTTGTATGTACAAGCTACGATTCGGTTCTAGTTTTCATAGAAATCAAATAAACCCCAATAATCAGAATCGACATATTCCCCACCTTCTTCTTTTTTTCCGTTCTCAATTTCATTTTCCTGAGAACTTGAGTTGTTCACTGCCAGTAGTATTATTAAGTTTGTGCTGAAAACAATGGTTTTGACATATAAAAGAACAGCCTAGAATTCTTTACTACAAAAACATGTAGGAGAAGAACTTAGGTCCATAACTTCAGAAAAAGAGGAAAATTTGGTAAACTCTTACCACAAAAAAAATACGATGGACCAAATTTAATTTCTACACAGAAAAAAAGACCTGTTGAATTTTCTTTCATATCACCCATTTTTCACAAATTTTTCCGAACAGTTAGCCACCATTAAAAGGCGACTAAAGTTTATCCTGCTTCGGATGACGCAGATGATTTTTTTTTAAATTATTCTTTTATTATCTATTATTATTAATATTGCGTCTCTTGTTAATCTTAAAATCTTGTTTCTTAAATAATCATTTTAATATCATTCAAATTTCATATACAACTCTAATGGATGCTCTATTTTTCAGAGACTGCCGTGTTGTTCGAGATCCACAAACCCTCAAATCAAAAGGCTACGGATTTGTTTCGTTTGTTAAAAAATCAGTAAGTTAATTTTTGGATATGAAAATTATTACCTCAGCAGTATAAAATTCTGACAAAAACATGTGATAGCTTGGAATGCGTTGGAGGAGTACGCATTACAAGAAATAAAATCGCCTTACCTTCGAAGCTTAAAAACTGGTGAAGCATTTTGCAGTGTTTACATGAATGTTATTCGATTAGAAGTTATAGTAACAGGTTGTTTGAATTTGAAGTTAGGTTTCAGAAGTTACAATTTTATTCGGTTTTCCTAAACCCGGGTCTCCTGCGTGTGTTTTGTTCTACACACTACACAAAAACGTCTTCACATTTTTGTGTGTTTAAATACACAAAGTGTCTCCTGCTCACAAATTGTTTTCTAAAACAAATCATTATGGAAATGTGTTCGGACGAAAAAGACGTACTATCGGTGTTAGCTGTGGTCGGCTTGATTCCTAAGAGAAGAAAGCCTAAAGTGCGTGTAAGGCCCTTTAACATTTATAAGGAGCTAAAGATAGTGGATCGATTCGGTATAGGACACTTTTTTCGTTGTTCCGAATCCGATTTCGAGGAACTTGTATCAATGCTACTACCAGATGTGCAAAAACACACAAAGTGGCGAAATGTAATTTCACCGAAAATGCGACTAGGAGTAACATTAAGGTTTTCGGCAATTGGAGACTCATATACAAGCCTTTCCTTTTTTTCCCTGCTGAACTGATTTCTTAAAACAGCCCATTTTTGGTTACTTATTTGGCTGTAACACCCATCAGCAGTGCAATTTCTTTCTCGGCGTCATTCCTTCTTTTTAATTTATAGGCCGATGATTGAGAATCCCAGATCGTGGGCCTTTCTCTAATAAAAGCTATCAATTGCAAATTACTATTTGAGTCCATTTTTATCTGGAACTCAATATGGGAGTTTTCGAAAAATGATTATACCGTCCCCCTCGTAACCCATGGGGGGGGGGGCAAATGTGTAGATGTTGTCCATCGGACATTGAAAGCAAAAACACTGTTGATACCATCGCAAATGTGTAGTGAAACATGAAGGGAACAATGTTTTGTGTAGATGTTTTGTGTATTGTGTAGAGCAAAACACACGCAGGAGACCCGGCTTAACTGAACCAATTTTTGGACGTCAATTGTTAATTTTCCCACTATGTTTTTGAAGTTTTCAAAAGGAATTTTTTGATGAACTGTATTTTCGCTGTGGTCATATTTTCACCAAAAAAAAACGATGTAAGCTACAGCTTAGGAAAAAATTTTAGGGGAAGAGATGAATGAGTTTTTTTTCTTTTTGAAAATTTATCTATTTTGGGCGCATGTTTTAAAAAAGTTTTTATGATTTAAAAGGGAAATTGCGGAAGCACAAATTTTTAAAATGCTTAACTCATCTTGAATTTAAGGGGTAACGCTACTCTAGGATTTTCAAAAAAAAAAAATTTGTTGCTTAAATTTTACTTTAGGGTCATAAAAATGAAATTTCGGTAGTTTTGTAGCGTGGAAATTTTTTTAAAGTGCTAACTGATCCCAGAGCCCCACGCATGCTGTCGGTGAATTTCGCGCCGCTGGGCGCAGCTACTCCGATATGCCTCTTGGAAAGTCTTTATAGTTTCAAAGAAAGCCAATAGATGTCGCTCATAAGACGCTTATGTTTTTGACTACTTAACAGCTACAAAAGCTTTAAAAGCGTTTTCCTCAAAATCATTTTTTTCAAGCTTACCGGTAAGATTATTTTGGAACATGTGCATGGATCCATTTAAAATTTTGACAGTAACCTTGAAATACCAAAATCTAGTGAAGTGCTTAGGGATTTTTTGATTAATTGTTTATTTTTAATTTTATAAACAATTTACGCCTAAACTTTTGGTCAAAAATCTTCTCTATCTTCCAAACAGCGCCATTTTGTTAAAAAATTAGTTTGTAGAAAATATTTTACGTAAATATTTTACTGGCTATTAGTATGTACTTCAAGAAAAAATTTAGTGTTTTGTTCTAAGAGCGACCGATTGAGAGAAAAGTAATTTGTTAAAGGTGGATCACACAACAGTCGAATACGGGGGCCTGCGGCCGCCATTTTGGAAAAATATATATTTTTTTGTACTTTTTGAGTTATAAAATTTACTACCATAAGCGGATTTGGTGTTTTTGAATTTATTTACTTACGAAAAATCATAAAAAACGGGGGTCTCTAGAGTAGTGTTACCCCTTAAATGTCCTCAACAACCATATGCTCTAAGTATACAATTGACTTGATTTCTCGACATTATTATGTTTCTCTACATTTATTATTATACGTCATGAAATTTGAAATGTCATTTTATTCAATACTTCTATCATGTCCTAGTTGATTTTCCCAGCAAACGAAGAAATAGAATTAAAACTGCAATTTTCCGAAGCACCCATTCAGAGCGCACTTCGAACATGCAAGAATTAAGCAGTTTCCCTCTGCAACAGATCTATGTTTTTGTTGTTTTTATTGAACCATTACAGCTGGTTTAGAACAGAATAAATTGAAAATGAATTGGATTTTTGCAGGAAGCAGAAAGTGCCATAACTGCAATGAATGGGCAGTGGCTCGGATCACGTTCAATCCGAACAAATTGGGCAACGCGCAAACCACCAGCTGCCAAAACAGACCGTAAGTATTGATTTGCTCGTTAGATGAATCTATGGTACTCCTACGCTACTACACATTCTCCCCGACTGTGTGAAACACTATATATAGGGATCTTTACAATTGCCCACACATGTGCTAACACCCTTCAGAATGATTTGCCAACCCCTATTCAAACAAACACCACGCAATCTACGGAAATAAAAATCGAATTGGAAAATCGTTTTTGTTGAAAATGCTCAACGAATTCGTAATGTTTGTTTGATGTGCTAGGAATAATTATTATAATTGATAATTAAGATGTTTCGTAACTATTTAGAAATAAGCAATCGTATTTCAAAATATATTAAATTGAATCAAATACTAATGAAAAGTCCAACGGCTCACTTATTGTTATTGTTGGATTTCACTATAATCAATAAATATCGAAGCTATGAACGTAGCAGCTAGGCTTAAGCAATTTTGAATTTTTTTAATGTGGACCAATGAATTCAGCTTATTTCTCGTATGATTTATATTTGTTATTATTGTTTTCAACAAAAATCGTATCAGGTGGATTCACTACAAGCCATGCTTGCATAATTCTTTTTTGCATACCTAAAAAGTAATGGGCTTCTGTGATGTGTAAGTCAAAATGATGAATCTTGTTTTATTTTTAAATCATTTATTTCTGAATATTTTTTATCTCGTCATGAATTAATGCTTTGCAGTTTCACTGAATGACAAGCCTGGGTTCAATTAGACTTTAGCTCATTGTATTTATCTAAAATATATAACGAAATTGAAGGATTGTTCGTAGTAGCTTAAGTAGTAATTGATGTGAATGGCTTCTTTCAATTTGTTCAATAATTTTTCCTAGGAATTGATTTTATGTCATTTTTTGAAGTAGCATGCTTCATTTGTCTACTTCAATTTTATTCAGCTAGATTTAACAGTTGGCATGAACTTTACTTATTTAGTTGCTTGTTGAAGAACGTTTACTGGATTTGTCGCAAAATTCGTTTCAAGTTTTCTATGAATTACATCTTTGCACACAGCATATAGTCCAAAATTAAAACTTGTAATTATTAGCTGTGAAAACTTGTCATTTTAATTATTGACCTTCCTGAATTTTAAATTTTGTGAAAAAGTCTTGTGAAAATGTGACATTTTCTACTGAAATGAAGCATTTTAGCTCGCAATTTTTTCACCCAGCATGGATTTACTTGAAATTTTCACAGAAGGGAGGCAATAGCCCAATGATCATTTTCTATATCATGCAGATATACGCTAAAACCTTGGGATTGGTTAGATTTTTTTTAAATTTTAACTACAGAAATCGATGGAAAACGTAGTTCTAATTAAAAAATGTTCAGATCATTGTTTTCATAAAACTAATATTTTTCGAGCTATCCGCGGTTGAAATTATCACTTTTCGACGTTTTTAATGGGTTTATAGTGAATAACTCGAAAAATATGCATTTTATCCAAAAAAGTGTTGAAAGAAAAATTGTAGCTTTAAAAACAACAAAAAAAACGTTTATTTTTAAGTTTTCTACGACTAATACGAACCAAGATACGGCATGTGGATGTTTAGCTTTTTTTGTCAAATGCTAAATTTGAAAGATTTCAAGTCGAATAATGAGAAAATTTTACATTTTTCGAGGAAAGTTTATAGAATCTGTTTTGCAGTATATAGTTAGACCTTTTTTTTCAAAAAAAATATTGTTAAGCATGAAAATTGATCGACTTATAATCAAAATAAGGTGGGTACCTACTTTTTTTTACGAAAACATCGGTGAAAACAACCCCTAACTACCCCCCTAATTAAAACTGATCTTCACCCTTCTATGATTCTCTTTATATATGTATGAACAATACATCCAAGAAGTTTACCCAATTTAAAATGCCTTATTTTAAAAAAATTGAAGTTTAAAGAGAAAACGATTTTTCGCAATTTCGAATTTTACACCCTTTCATTCAAAATATCTCCGAAAATACAGGAGTACTAAATTGTAGCTTCTTTAATGTCCAAAATTTCTCTGTGTGTAGACTTTCCGTACAGTAAATATTTGGCGAGATATAGCCGTTTAAACCCTTTATTTCCAAGCGAACACCACCTTTTTCGAGCCCTTTAAACTAATCCCATTTAAAAACTAAGGGATTTTAAGGAATTCAATTCACATAGTCCTATAGATCTTGAAAAACCCTAGAAAATCATTTTTGAAAAAACTTTCTACCACTTAAAAGAAAAAGCTATGTTTAAAAAACCAATCAATTTTTTTCGAAAATTTCGAATAGCCTACTTAGGAGCATAATAATCTAAATAACCGGTATATTTGGCAGTAGTGCGTTTGCGTTACACGTTCAAAACTTTTTCCATTCAAATCGATTATTTGCCAATGCAAAACGGGGGCTACGTTTCATGCGGCTGCAGAAAAGTTGGGTTGTATTGTAATTCCACTTGTTCTGGGTGCACGGGTGAAGACTGTGATAATAGTCCACTAGTGATCGAAGATGGCATCGACCACGATGAAGATCGAATCAATGAGACAGACATTTCAAAAAAACGTATTAGTATTTCTATCTGTATTTATAAATTTAGTCGTCTGTGTGGTGTAATACAAACTACACAAGCAAACAAAACATATGCCGACCACCATGACGGACGTAAACAATATCTATACATTGCCATCTGATAACCCGGCACGAGTCAAAGCATTGTGAGTCAGGCTTTGTAGGTGTATCCCGAATCATTTGTTTTTATCATAAACAATGAAATAAGAGCGACTCAGCAAAACAATTGAAGACTGACAATGTGCACTGGGAATGAGTTCAGCATGGTGATGGCATAATAATGAAAACGAATCCGGGGTATTGGCATATTATTGCTTACATCTGCGGTAAGGTTCTTGAAGTCAATAAACTACTTATTGCTTGCGCTTGCATTTTGTGACCATGGGAAAATATCGGAAATAGATTTAGGTCACGACCATGTAAATAATATTTGATTAGTTAGTAAGTTGTATATAAGAAATATTTTTGTATAAAAGAAAAGGGAATCAATGATTAAAATAACATTCATACTAGAGAATCCAGACTGCCTACATCGGCATCCTTTTCTTTTGATTGTTCGTTGCGGCGCTTGCGCTGTATTAGGAATATAGGCAGCTTCTGCTTGCCATCATCTTTAGCGCTTGTGCCGATAACTAGATAATATTCAATTTTTTTTTTAATATGCCAAGATCCATCCATTCCACTATGTATGTAAATGTATATGAATATGCCGTGTATTTTTGCGTTAAAATTGTTTTTGTGTGTAATTCTACTTTTTCTTCTATTTATATTTATTAAATTGGTTTATAAAAATTACAATGTTGTGAAGGGTGGTTTTCAGGGTTGAAAAATTGCAAAATGAACTAAATACATATTTTAAACAACAGAATTTTGAATTAAATCACTATGATAATTAATCTTTTTTTTGGGAAAAAAATTATTATCGAATCGAATCGATTTTCGGCCTATATGGTTTGGCCTTCCTCAGAGAAAAACAAACACACGTATTATTTTGTGAAGATGAAATCAATTATTAATAAAACAGTCATTATTTAATCAACCCAAAACCAAAATTTACCCATATTAAGGTTTAAAATGTTATTTTATAATTTTTTACAATCAGGGGTAATTTTCACCCTTAAAAATAAAAAAACGTACAACGGAACGATATAGAAAATGAATGATGATGGTAAAATGAGCCTTATCTCAAATTTTTAAGCAAATCGATGCTGGACGAAAAAATTGCGAGGTTTTGCCATTTTTTTAACTTCATTTGCTGTACTATTCAGAGAGAAGTTTTAAATATAAATTCTATGCTCTTGAATACATTTGACTGCCATAAAATTCCTAATGAATAATGTAGCAAGGTCTATAATAAAGTAAGCTAAAGTTTATCAGAATCAAACTGGGCTTTAAAAATCAATTTCAAAAGGATAGCAATTGGCGCTATTTAGTGAAATCTCATATAATTTCGTCATGCGCTATGGGTTTTTACATCCAAATCAAGGAATAATTTCAAATTTTGGTTTAGCTTACTATTTTATGAAATTACCTCTTTGAAATATTAATGAGACTTTCGAAGTTAATGTTGTCTAGGAGCATGCAGACCTCATCACGAATTTTCATCAAAGTTACAACTGAAGTTGTAACTGCCTTGAAGGTATCAAAGTTTTTTAATTATATCAATCCACCTGTTGAAAAAAGATTTTGACACGCTGTTCCTTAAAATATAGTTTAACCGTGATAACCAACATGATAAGTTTACATTTTGGGTTGAAAGGCGCATTTCATTTCAATGTTTTGAGAGTCAAGCGATAAGCTTGAATCTATTTACTTGAAATCAATTTGCTCTGTACAGCAAATTTGTAAAAAAAGTTAATTTGCAGCGAGTTCTATTTTGTTTTTGCGTTATGGAAATGACAATTTCATCAGCTAAAAACTGCGCCAAAAAGGGATCATTTCTCAGCTACAATAACTTCTTCTGTTTAGATTCAACCGAACGAAATATTTTGAGTTTATTTTCGGACAATTTCGTTAAAACTTGTTTGCGTTATAATTTGTTGCAATCGAACCAGACGAACGGCAACCATTGTGACCTGAAAGCGATGAGAAGAATTTGGAAGACTCCTTTTTGGCGCTTTTTTTGCTTTGAATATGAAAGCAAAATAGAAGTTAACACATATAAAATTTTGTACGAGCTTGCCATACAATTTCTTCAACCTCCTTTTAACAATCCTTATAGTTGGATTTTTTTGCACTGGATAGTTTTATACCATCATTTTTGCATATTTCTAGATTTGTGAATATGGGTTAGTTGTCGAGTCTAATATTTATTGGACTATACTGTATTTAACGGTTTGGCACTATGATAAGGTGCAACATCGTCGAGCAGAATTACTCCGACATTGCTCCTTAATGGTTTATACCAAAAATTACTTAACTCGATGTGATGATGATTCGTTAGCTCTGGTGTTATGCGAGCAGTTTTGTAAAGACAATCCTTCAAGTATGATGATGTTTACTTCCGCGAATACGTCTGCTGTCTTCTTCAATAGCATCCCATCTTCTCTAAAGAACAATGTTATCCTTTTTCCACCAACAATCGATGGATGGATAGTTTAGCTCCATTTTCGCCATTCGATTGCTCGTCATCCAAAATAGACACAACTTTGACTTTGTCGTTTCTAGACAACTTTTTGTATTTCATCACTCAACTTCAACTGAAGATAGTTTTACTGAAACTGCCACATTTACACAACCACAAATCCAGTCAAATTATTGTATCAATATCATAAGGGGCTAAACTATGTAGATTATCGAAACCACGTTCGAAGTGTGGCTTTTACTACCACCAGTTTATTTTACTATCATCAAAATAGTATCAGTTAAAAACATGGATTAAACTTGGACATATGTTCACCATTAAGGCTCCCCCCACACATTCCAAAAGAATACATCTGCCTATCCCGAATGCATATTTGTGTTATTTTCTTGAAAAATGTATCGAAGTAAAAACATATCAAACTTACGTAATATACACCCTAAGCTGCTGCTATTTTTGGTGGGCCACTTTCAAATAAATAAAATAGAAGTCGAAAAAGTTTCAATCGAAAAAATTAATTTTTATTTAATTAATTATTTTTTGGGAAATAAAACGCAATTCAAAAATATTTCTTAATTTCAAGCATGATGTCTAATTTTGTACATTTATGCATAATATGTATTGCTGCTAATTTTCTTAATATTTAAATTTTTTTACATAGTTAAATTGGTTTTCGTGTTATGAAATACAATCGAAGTATCGGTTTAGCTTTTCTGGTGAGAAAAATGTGAATTGCACGATTTTTATTGCACTTACGCTTGACTTGCTTTGCATGCATTTTACAATTTTTCTTGTTGCACTTTTGATCATTTCAGTCGTGTAATGATTTTTAAGTCAGCAATATTTCTTTCAAATTTAATTATTCGAAACTCTATTAGTCAATTCTTAGTACAGGAAAATTTGTTGCGTTAATAAATGAAATAAAATGGTTCAAACAATACCATTTTTTCGAGTAATATTTATTCAGAATAAAAACAAGGAGACTGGTTTTACATTTTTATCCTTAAAAACAAATCTTAACTCGAGTATTATTATCAAATTATTAATTTTTTTCATAGCTGATCTCAACAACTCTTTCTACAAATAAAATATTTAGAACTTATTTTGTAAATTTTCTAAACACATTATCGAATTATACATTTATAAAGATCTCATGCGTAAATTTATGATACTTGTAATATTGAAATATTTTCTTCTATCAAATTTTTAAATCAAATGCTCTACAATTAACATAAAAGACGATAGAATACGAAAATATTGTGTTTTTTTTGTTTTTGGCTATATTTTCAGAGAATTCCAAACCATTGACTTTTGATGAAGTGTACAATCAAAGCAGCCCATCAAATTGTACAGTTTATTGTGGCGGTGTTAATGGTGCCCTGACTGGTGCTTTGACCGAAGACGTCCTACAAAAGACATTTTCTCCATTCGGAACAATTCAAGAGATACGTGTGTTCAAGGATAAAGGCTATGCATTTGTTAGGTAAGTGTAGAAACTGGAAAGAAATTAAAATGGATTCTAGATCAAGAAGTACTGTTAAGAAATAAAAAGCAAGCAGCGGAGTAGAATAATCAAAATTTGTTATAAATCATCCTGGAATGTGCTGCTATAAGATAGGAATATTTGAGCAACTTTTCTGTATAGACAAATTGGTTGAAGCCAGCACCGGAGCACTTGCTGACGCTGCCACTACTATGCACTTGCGCCAAAGCCTGGCACACTCGTCCTACTTGCTAATAAAACTTAACTCTTAACTTGTAAATAAAACTAGTGGTCATCGTTTAGCACCCAAATCTTAAATCTCCCACCGATATCATAGTCCTAACTACCACGAAAAGCCTGCCATCTCGTTCAAAATGAATCGCTGTTGTTTTTTGTCTCACCATTTCAAAAGAGTCAGATCGTCGATTCCACAAAACAAAACACAACAAACCATCAATTTTTCAGTCGTAACGATCTTATTTCTTCACTCTTCACCAATCACCTGTAACCAAGGGTTTTTCCAAAAAAAATGGGCAAGCGGTATCAATCACTGCTATTTATTAATTTTTATTGCGTTTTTCTTTGTAATGCTCCATTTGAGGTTTCTGAACTGGTTTGGCACCCAAATGAGAATTTTTTAGTCTCTGAACAAATTTTTGGTGTGGTGAATTTGGCGATCATATGACTAGATCTTCGACAATGCCATCGTGACATTTCTTACATAACAACGAAGTTCTTGATATCACGATCGGTGTTCGCGTCATGAAAATTTGGCACATTCCATGTCATTTTGTGTGCATGGATCCTTCTCTCGCCGAAAATTGCGTGCCATTTATTCGTGCTGCCACCGATGTCACCTGTATTGAAACGCTGTAATAGAAAAGTGTCTGCTGCCGCATGCTACATTGTGGCTTTCTCGCGAAGTAGGTTGGCTTTGCCGACTCTAGTTGAATCTTGCAAAATCTTTCTTCTTTTTAACTCATACAAAGTTTTTGGGGCGTGTAGACAGCTTGATGTTTTTAGAAAACTGCAGCAACTACAAATTTTCTGAGGTATGCCTAATTTTCACTGGGGCTTATATTTACTGCTGTTGTGAGCTGGATGCAAGTATTATGGCTCATGTCCTGTGCGTTCCTTGGCTATCCTTTCTGATGGATCACGACCTTCACCAAGTGTACTTCAATCGGTTTCTTCATTCTCTGTTCGCTTCTTCCTGAGAAGACAAACCATCGTCATCGTCTGCCTTGCTTATATTCTTCACTTTCTACAGTTGGCGCGAGGTTAGCCATTTTTTTACCTCTAGACAATCTTGATGACTTTTTTTTGTTATTCGTTCCTGTAAACATCATTCAGTTTAAAAACATAATTTCATCCATGTCCTTACTCTTCGAGCGTTAGTATAGTGGCTTTAGAAGGTCACTTATGGAGGGTGGCTAGAGTTCTTCGAGGTTATTTGTGTAGTTTATCACAGCTTTGATTATTTGTCATCTCAAGTGGAAACTATTTTCATATTTTTATTATTTTCACTGCATCAATAAACAAAGAATTAAGTCAACACTCTTAGATAATTATGAGCAAGTCTTCAATTTTTTTCGCAACGAACGTATCAGAGCGATTTTAACACCAGATCTTACATGAAAAGCCTTTGGAAAATTTATAATGTACCCACATCGAATAGAAAAGCGTAAATAGATTCAGCATTCAAAAGTGAAATATTCGAAACTACCATACGATATTCTATACGAAAACATGCCAAGTATGCACACTTGCGAGGTCTAAGAATCAACCCTTACCGTCTCAAAACAAAAAACTTCTTTGTGAAAAACCTTTCAAAAAATTAATCTCAAGAAAGTGTGACCCTCCGAAAAATCAAAGGCTTCTGAGCTGACTTACATACATTGTTTTTAGCATCAAACCAGTTAAGCTCTCCAATAGTTGTGTACCAACCATTTTTGAAATCGAGAAGGATTTTCATTATTTTGGAATCAGAAGAATTTAACATCCTTATCACGCATCGACCTGAATCGAAATTATGTTTGACTGATTTAGCTTATTTTTAAAGAATGTTATAGTGAAAAAACTAGGACTTAAGATTACCAAAATTCTTTGAGGAAGCGAATCGATAATCTTCAAGTTTAAATGTTTTTTTTCTGCATAATTTCGATCAATTTGGCACAAAATTTGTCGAATTATCTAGTTTTCAAGATAATTTTACTACTGAAATAACAGCGTTAATGGATATCAATGGAAGTTTTTTTGGATCTGGAGTTTCTCGCAAATAAAACGAAATGCATTCGAAGTTATCGTGTTTTATCGTGGTTCGAAGTTTGTTTAAATGTTATGGGGCATATTATAAAATAAGAAACTTTTTGCAAATTCAAAATCCAAAAATTTTAATTCAAAACAAAGAGTATTAGAAATTTCTCAGTTAGAATACGTTTTTGTGATTGGATTTATGAAAAAATTGGAATTTGGGATCAATTCTGCATTTTTTCGCTATGAAAAAAACCTTACATATCTGATATTCATAATAATCATTTATTATTAGGTTCTCAACAAAAGAAGCTGCAACTCATGCTATAGTTGGTACACATAACACTGAAATCAATGGACAGCCCGTAAAGTGCTCGTGGGGCAAAGAAAGTGGTGACCCGAATAATGCCCAATCAATGGCTGGTCAGGCCCTGAACCCAGCTGCTTTTCCGTTTGGTGCCGCAGCAGCAGCAGCTGCTGCTGCCTATGGCCAACAATTAGCTGGCTGCTGGTACTCTCCGGCTCCTACATATCCTACTGCGGCCGCGGCAGCTGCGGCAGCAACCCCTACAGCTGCTTCGGTGCAAAATCAATATCTGCAAGGCATCCAAGGATATCCGTATGGGCAGTATGCAGGCTATCAACAAGGATATATGGGGTGAGGAAATACGATTCGCATATTTTTGAGTTAACGGTAGAGCAAATTCTGCATTAAAAATTAAAAATTCTGATATTTATTTATATTTTAGAAGAATTTTTTAAAATAAAACTTAAACATTATTGTTTTTAAAATTTATCCAAGATTGTGTTTTAATCAGATCTTGAATTTGTTTTTAAATCGCCCTATACAGAATGGGCGTTCAAATACCAGCAACTTGGCAAGGAGTAGCAACCCAGGCTCAAATTTCACCTGCTCAACAATTAGCAACAGGTGTTGCAGGCGCAACAATACCACAGGGAGCCGGCGTTGTGGCTTATCCAATTCAACAATTCCAAGTTAGCCCGCAGGTAAATACGATTTATTTTCATAATTTTTTCTGAATTTTCCAAAATGTTTTTGCACGCTTTTCACATTCATTGACATACTCATTAATTCATCACTTTTCCTCTTTGCCTAAATCGAAGAAAATATCTAAATTTGAATTTTCAATTAGAATTTATTGCCTTCAAATTTTCGATGCATGCATGTGTTTTTTCCGAAATAATCTTAACAATCTATTTATTACATAAGCATTTTCGCATATATTCAATCCTTCCATTCAACAAACATACAAACAAACATTTCAACTTTTGTAGAGAAAATTGCGTAAAAATGTTTTTATCATCGATTCTTTCTAGAGTTTCCCGTTTGTTCATGTGTAATGGTGCAAATTGACAATGTAGTAGTTTGTAAGAATCCAAAGATACTTTCAATAGTTCGCTTTTGAAGATATTTGAATTTGAAATATCGTAGATATTTACTTTGTTCATCTAATTTTAATTAATTATTGAACCTGCGCTTTTATTCGTAGTTAAATTGTTTTCAAAAAAAAACAATACAAAAACAAAAATCAAGCAAGTGAAAAAATTAATTACAATTAGTTTGTTGTTACACGTTTTTCTCCAATTAATTCCAATCTTTTACTAATATGCATATTATTATTTTTTAAGGTTTACCCTTTACTTTTGCAGGCACAGTAAAAGTTACATTAAAAAAAAATGAGCAGAGTTTAGTGTTGAAATCATATGTTTATGATTATTATATAATATTAATGATAGTAATAATAAAATCATGATAAAGTTATCATTAAAACAAAATGAACATTCATCTATACGTAGTTATAGAATGACAAAAATAAATAGAAAGAAATTTTCATTATATGATTTTATGCTGATCAATAAACAATTCAATGAGACATTGTAATAAAAGCAGTGGCGATTTGATAGCAAAATTTATCTGAATACGATTTTTGTTAAATTAAAATCAAAGTGAGTGTCGTTAGAATAAAAGTGAGCTAGTAATTTTTTTGTGATATTTTCAGCACAAATTTATTTTTTTAAGTTTCCCAAACGCTTAGTAGTTTTCACTTTGAAAAATTAACATCGATGAATTTGTTTTTAATTTTTAATACGGTGGAAACTTATGTTTAGTAAATTTTCGGTTTAGTTATCCCATTGTTTTTTGGATATTCAGTTGGTTATTTTCGAATTATTCGGAACACTAAAAAACTATACAATAAATGCTTTGTTGAGCGCTTCAACGCTTGTTGAAGGTTTCTTTTTTATTTTATTTTATTTTGCAATTTTTGGTTCGAAAAAAATATGTCAAATATCCATTTTTTAATCTATTGGAAAATATATCACACTATTTGAAGTACTAATTCTGATTATTTTCTAATAAATTATTAACAATATCTCGATTTAAGACGTATTTCTTTGTACATACTTAGATGAAGTTAAATTTAATTTTTTTTGAAGGTTTTATAGCATATTTTCATCTGGTCTCCTTATCTGTACCGAATAATTAGTGATAAAATGTCCTGAATAGAACATTCTATCGATCCATTAAAGAAACAATTCAAATGGTTGCTGGCTCATGTTTTGATGACGTTCTTAAAAGAGCTCTTCCAATCTATTCAACATTGACTTATTTTCAAAACACAATTGAGAAGATATTTCCAAATATTCAATTGACAAATATCTTCATCTCGGGTTCGTATCCAATTTGTTGGTTAAAATTTGGTTAGCGTCCTCAAAGTACGCTTAATTTTTCTTAAACTTGTTTGATTGAAAAATTTACTGAATAAATTTTTAAAGAAATTTTCAATATAATTTTTCTTTAATCATCAAAAACTCTGAAATGGGCTTCTCGAAACATGTTTATCTAAACATCGGTATCTTTTGGAGGTTTTTAGTATCCTGTTGTTTTCTCTTGCTGGAAACATGTCAACTTGTTTAACAGGCTGCAATTTTATTCCAAAAGATTTTTACATTGTATATTCAACGGCTGAAAATTTGCTTTCTGGACGCTTTCTTAACACATTTTAAAATCTGACTTGACGTATAGAGAATATTGAAAAAATCATTTTTCAAATAATGAAAAAAACCAAAGGCGTATAAATTAAAAGCAAAATTTTGCAAATAAACCGAACATTTAAAAAATATCTTTCAAATTCGAAGCTTTTGTTTGATTTTGAAAATTTTAGATACGCAAAAATAAAAAAAGAAGGTTCAAAAAATTGTCTTGAGGCTCAATAGCAGCGGTAGGGGATTAATTGTGTTGATCCTTTCGAAATATACACAATTTTAAAGCCGCTGGAGCAGCACCATACTTCTCGGTTATAATATGAGACGAAATTGTTTATTCTAAGGAAAGCAGCTCAGAAACTAGTCAAATGTTGATATGATTTTAGTAAAATTATTAACATTGATAGTTAAATTGTTGCGTTTTCCCTCCTTTTAAGGATGGACTAGTTTTGGAGTGACTCTTTTGTGTAATATTTATTGTCCACGACTAAACAGATATTTTTAGAATCATAGATTCTACATATCTGTTGTTGATATAGCCTTTAAGGTGAAATTTAAGTTGACCCCTAAAGTCGATTTCCTTTGCCAATTTATCTAAAACTTTATATAGAAGCAATGTTAAGGCCCCATATCTTAGTCACATTCCATTTTTCAATTTCGAAAGTGTAAAATGTTCTAAAACTGATTGGAAATTGTCTGGCTTTCAAACCAAAAAATTCAATGAATTAAATGTTTCAAACGTGTAAATAATTGGAAATAATTTCATATAATATTTTCGATACATGATTTGTGAGCAGCAATAGTTTGGACAAATTTATAAATAATTCGGCAACAATTCTAAAATCAATTAAAACTCCAAAACTCAAAGCAATAAAACGCAATGTTGAGTTTATTTTTATATTTTGTTTTAAGTTTTTGCGAATCAAGTGGTGTTGGCACAAATTTTATTTCGCCATCAAAATTTTGACTTTAAAAAGTCAAACTCAATTTTCACTTTGATTCATGATGTTTGGTTTTACTGTTTGCGATGAGCCAAAATTAGAGTTATTCTCTAAGAATCGTGAATTTCGTTTTGGTGAATCTTATGATCGATATTTTATAAAAAAGCGTATCCGGTTATGCCAGTTCATTCAATTTTTTCGTAAAGAAAACTACATGTCTTTATTCCTAAATATCAGTCTTGATTTTTTTTTTAAATCATTAAGGAGTATGGCCACTGTAGCAGGTGCAAAATCATGTGTTTTTCAAATATCTTTTTTTATATGGAGATTTTATTTATTTATAAAAATAATTATAAGTATGTACATAAAACTACAATATCGGAGAATCGGAAAAAACTTTATAAACGCATTTTTCAAACAAAATGGCCGACTTTTCGTAGCTCCAATCCGAGGTGTTTTTTTAAGCGCTCCGCGGCCGGACAGCTAGCAGCCTCAATTTTGAACCTAGATCAAAACAAAAAAAATCGTTAAACTGCATCACAATACCTAGAGAAGTACCTGAGGCAATTTAGAAAAATTGATTTTCCGGAAAATGGGAAGCATTTGAAGTAAAAACTCTTTTTTCGAAAAAAAATCATTAAAAAATACTCATACAATGGAAATTTTTTTGATCTGTAAAAAAATCACAGGTAATTCTTCGCGAAATGCAATCATAAATATGTGATTAAAATTTTAAGTCGATTGGATGAAAATTGTTCGAGTTATTTGTCCGGCCGATTTGAAAAACAAGTCGGAATGGAGCTACGAAAAGTCGGCCATTTTGTTTGAAAATGCGTTTATAATTTTTTTCCGATTTTCTGATATTGTAGTTTTATGTTCTTATAATTATTTTCATAAATAAATAAAATTTTCATTTAAAAAAAAATATTTAAAAAACACACGATTTTGCACCTGCTACAGTGGCCATACCCCTTAATTTAAAAGAAATACCTGAGCTTTCCGAAAAGAATTGAAAATTTGTATCATTTGCTTTTGGTTCCCAATATTTGTCGAGAGTCTTAGATTTTTATTATTATTTTAAGCCACAGTATTTCAAAATGATATGAAATAAATTTCTCTCTCTCTAATATATATATATTATCTGAAAATCATGTAAAGTCAAAACTGTCGAAGAAAAACTTCATCGCTAGTAAAATGCAATTATTGTAACAAAAAAGGTAATTGGAAATCGAAAGGAAATGAACGACAAACTTGAAAATTTTGCGACGCATTGAAATGTTTTCGTAGGGATTTTTGAATTTGCTTTGCAAGTTTAGTAATTTTTTGACATAGTTTGAATCAAACGTCGATTCAAAATCCTCTTATGAATATATACCCTACATGTGTACATTCCAACAAACTTGATTTTACTTCAAATATTCAATTTGGTTTTTTTTTTTGAAATTTCATAAATCATTGATCTGAACTTTTACGGTATGCTTTTTCACATCCTAGCTAGCTCACTTGTCACACCACTGCAATAGATAATCGCTATCACACAATCCAGCGTGTCATAAAGCATAACAAAAACTAGACTAAAATATCATAGATACATTGTAAACAATCTAGATATGTATCAAACATTTTTTATATGCAATTTTCAACCACATATCTTCTTAGCCTCAATGCAATAATAGTAAAATGATAGCTATCATTGAATTTGAATTTTTGGCACACAAAAATGGCACCAAACATCAATCAAATATCATTTCTAATTGCTAATATCTACAAATGTATAAATTTTATTTCAAGCCCAAAAACTAACTAAGTGACTATGTTTTATTTAAGGAATAAATACTTGGGCATGATTTTTATCAATAACAGCAAACATAGATGATTTTTCCAAAAATAATTTCCATTGAAGTTCTATAATTAGAACTGCTTTTTAAACACTGTCAATATCACTTTTAATTGTTTTTAAATTGATAAGCTTTAATTTTCACGCCCAATTTTCGAAAACAAAAACAGTTTTCCCTTTTGTTTAATTGCTTTCATTTCTAAACAACCGTATATTTGCAGCTACAAGAGGATGAGTGGTTAGCGGCTGCCAATATGTTAGTCTAAAAAAATGGATTAAAACCAAACAATTCGTACAGAATAAAATAGATTAAGAATCCGATGAAGATGAAGACGAACACTTCATACAAAACTAAACCAAATGTGCAATGTTACCATATATAAACTCCATAAATTAAGCGTAAATAATTGATAACGAGATACATAACAACATTTAAGCATGAACACAGCAATGGACATAAATATACTGAAAAAGTTATGTAAAGCGTCGATACTTTTATCTGATGACAAACGCGAAGAAGACAAAATTTAACCAAAAAAAAAAACATTGATGATAAAAGGGTAGAGAATATTTTGTGATGGTTTATATAAATTGCTAACGCAAGGCTATATTGAAAGAATAATCATTTTGTTACTGTTTCTAAAGAAAAAAAGCAACAAACCCAATTTAGTCTTACGACAAACGTGTCTAAATTAATAATTATTATAGGGGCATATTTATAGTTAAGTCATAGCTAGCGTTATGGATACGACTACTGTTTGTGGAATGTTACTCGATTATACTATGGTTACATATATGTATAGCATAAGCTTCACTGCAATTTAAGTTTTTGGGTGTTTTTGGGAACCAAAAACACGAACGGTGATCAGTTAATGTGGAATTTGCAGATCGTGGTTTTTTTGAAAACGTGAAAATTATTTCAAATCTTCGCGATTAAGAAATGAGCATGAAGTCAATATTACATCCTTATTTGGGAAAAAGCGTAGATGTAGCATTTGAAGATAAGCTATCAACCCAATTGTGGGGTTTCACTAAAGCACTACTCACAACTGTGACGAAACTCATAACAACTGGTTAAATAATGAAATGGTCTCAACATACGATAATCAACCAAATATTATAGATATATAAATAATGAAAGTACATGGACACGTATTATCGTAACGAAACAAGAGAATTATAAGTTATAAAATGTTACATAAATAAAATACTAAGAGTACTAAAAGCAATGCACAATTTAACAAAAACAAGAAACAAATAACAACTATTTTCACTATCAATTAATTTATGTTGATTCGCAATAACTACTTAGAATATTATGTTTCAAATAATTATGATCTGAAAATAAATTTAATAAAATTTTAGTTGTTTGTAAATTTTTGTTGTTGAAAACCTCTCTCTCGTGTTGTATTAAGTTTATTCAAAGCGCACATATGTATTATACTATAAATATGATAAAGTAATGCAAATACAAGAACTAGTCATATAAGGCTCTACAATTATATATATATACATTTAAAAGACACACTCACAAGTATCATCGCAAGCAAAATAACATTTATAAAAGTAGTCAATTTTTGCGCTGAGAGAAAATCAAATTGAAAACCAATTGGTTTGTCTTTTAAATGCAGGTAAGCATAATTTAAAAATAAAATAAAATGACAAAAGAGCATAACAAAACAATCTTAAAAATCAACGAAAGCAACAATACTTTGGTGTAGTGTTCGTTGACATGATTGTTTATTTGAAAATTGTATCGACGAAAAAAGATTATTATTATTGAATTTCAACTGAAATGTGTTCGGACTACAACAAACTATTATATTTATATATAAATGTTGGAATTTGGAAATGAGTGAGATGGGAATTTAATTGGTTGGAAAGAATTCGTCAAACTGAATCTGGTAATCGTTAGAGACCGTTTTATAGGTTATAAAATGAAATAGAAAATAATCAAAATATGGCATATATATATTTAAAGCAACAACAGCAACAACCAATCAAGGACACACTTGCAAGAGCAAGTAAAATGTTTATGAAACAAAATTGATCAAAATCGCACGAATATTAAGGAAACGATTAATACTGTGAGCATATGAAACAAACATTTGAAAAAGATGACAACAAAGTATATATATATATATGAAATAAATGAAAGAATTTTTTAAAAAACACATGATGCTTTTGATTTCAAAAAAAGAAAGGATTTTCAGCAAATAAAATCGTGTGAGACTTCTTATAATTGGTAAGTGTGTCAACATATTTGATGTTTGTGTATTTGTACGAGAAATATTTGATATTTTTCTGGATTTTTGTGTTTTTCAAAAACATGAAACGATACAAAGTTTTCGTAGATTTCAATATTATTTGTTCTGTGTGATTTTGAAGTATGAGCTTCAATTTTTTTTACCAAAACAAAGTTCAATGTCGAAAAATTTGAAAATCTTTCACAACTCAATTTAGACTTGAAATCAGCTTCAAAGTTTGAATGATGCTTTCTTATCTATCATCGAAGGATTGGTTATTTCGTTTCTTTTTAACCATTTTTTACCAAAAAATTATGTAGAATTAATTTATTTTTACATCATTACGCAAATGGAGCAAGATATTAAAAGAAAATTGAGAAAAGCGGTCATAAAAAATGTGGATGCATAGAAGCCAAAAATTGCAATGAACTTATCAGTCCAATAAGGATTATCAACAAATCACTTCGTTTCCGGATTAAATCATTGATGATAAATTAATTTAACTCAAATTATAGAAAATCAGTTCGGATATTTGTTGGTGTATTTTCGGTGAGCGTCAGAAATAATATAAAAAATAAATCACAATCACCATCAATTGCCTTTGTATGATATTGCTTACTAAACATAATTTTTTTTAATTAATTCGAATATTGGAAATATGTAAAATGTTTTTCAAAAACTTTAATAACAAATTTTTCATTTTAAAATATTTGTAATGTAATATTTTTCAATCGCAAATTAAATGTTAAATTTTATTGATTCGCATGCATATTGATTAAGCAATCAAATATGTCCAGGACTTTTTGAAATATTTTTTTTAATGAATATAGTTTTGCATACTTTTAAGCACCTTTTCAAAGAAAATCGTTCTAAAAAGGGTCGTTGTGACAAAGATACATCGAATAAGGGCAATGATGCTAGCCCCGAGTTATTCGGGCATTTTTTTCTCAACGCTATGAGTATAGTTATGCTCGAAGTTTTTAATATTTTCTTTAAAACTACACCATGCAGCTTTTCGTGATATTGAATAAATTTCCCAGTTTATGGCAAGTTCTTGTAATCGCCTCGAAAATTGAAATTGAAATTTTCGACTTTTCTTTACGTTTTGAGGTCTTTGAGTATATTTAAATAGTTTTTAGAAAAAAAGATGTATATGTGTGTGCGTACGTACGTTCGTACAGTTTTTTCTACGAGTATAACTCACGTTAACAAAGTCGTATAGACTTTGTTGAGTTGTCAATCGAAGCGTCTTTGCAATTTTAAGAACTGATTAATTTTTCGGACACTTCGATGGGGGTTTGTTGTTTTGACCCTTTGAAAGTCATTTCTGTCGTGCGCTATATCTCCCGAACCAAACATAGGATTTGCTTCAACAAGGTGTCAATCGACGCGTATCAACATTCATGTTATTTTAGCAAATTTTGAAAAAAATTGTTGCAGCGTTTTTTTAATTTAAGAAAAAAATGAAAAAAATTAGTTTTTTTTTCAAAAACAATAAATTTTTAGCCTGATTTTCAAAACGCAGTAATCAATTTTTACAAAATTTATATACTACAAACAGCTTTTGTAAGAAAACCTGCAAAAACTTTTTTCATGAGTATAAAAATATAAAAAAAATAAAAAATCATTAGAAGTCATTAAGACCTTCAAGGTCATTTTTTATTATACCTCGCGAGATAATGTAATATTTGCATCAAAAAGGTGACAATTGACGCGTATTAACATTTTTTGCGGTGTTTTTATATTTTAAAAAAATCGTTACAGTCATTTTTATAACTTAGTGGAAAAATATGAAAAATAAGGGTTTTTTCATAAAAAGAAAATTTTTTAACTTGCTTTGCACGTCGCAATAATAAATGTTTTTAAAATTTATAAACTTTTATCAATTTTTATAGGGAACCCAGCAAAAAAAGTCTAATGATTACAAAAAAAAATTAAATTAAAAATAAAAAATCATTCAAAGTCACCATGTAAAAAGGGATCACACGAATGATTTTAGTTTTTACAGACAATTGAATCTATTTTTGACTGCATATTCAATGTTTCTCAAGACCAACTGAAAATGTTAAATCGTGAAAAAATACAAATTCAGTGATTATGCCGAAGTGCTGGCAATTTTGACAGCAACTTTTTAAGATGGCCATCACGCGACAAAATCTCATCAGTGGGCGTAACAAAAAACCCAAAATAAAAATGATTATATAGACCTGCTACGTATGCATAACATACGCTAATGTAAAATTGACAGTCGTTATACTGCGTGGATGCAAATAATTTATAAAATAGTTGAAGTGTAATGAGCTTAACCCATCAATAAGCCTAACCGTGGTCGTGCTGTCTGAGGCGAATGGTAAATGACAGCACCTGAAGAGGATGCCGTGCGTCACTCCGAAACCACGCTTCCCCATTTAAAAAAACTGCATTCCTTTTCGCTAGCGTTCTTGTGTTCTTCAAGCATTGATATAAAAATAACAAATAACGTAGAAAAGGCTTTGTAACCGATTGATCCGCGTATATATTCAATCAAACCAATCCACCGAAATCCTTACTTAATCAATTGACACTCGCGTAGTTGTGTCGATTAGTATTAAGGCATTCCATTACGATTCATGAGAGGTTCATTTTTTTTATTAAAAGTAGTAGTATTTTCATAATTTTTATTGTGTATAATATTTTTAATATTTATGTAAATATTACTGGGAAGTTGACCGTGTGGATCTCAAAGGTCGCACCTCGCGGCTTGTTTATTTTAATTTTTACAAATAAGTGAATAGTAAACTCGTAGGTGAAAGATGCAATTTCTTTAAACGATTTTGTTTTGGAAAATAAAAATAAAATTTGGCATGAGGATGTTTGCCTCTTACGGTATAGAACGAAAATTCATCGATTTTCAACGACATTTTGATGCCGACCAGGACGCGACATTTTCATTCCATCCGCAAACTTGAATAACTTTTGTTGAAAAAGTCCAGTTTAGAAAACTTCTCAAGTATCAAGAAGTAAAACGTAATGCAGACGATTTAAAAAAAATATCCTTTAAAAAAATAAACTGGCGTGATTTATATGTCGAGGTGCTGGACGTATCTGACCACTAAATTAGATTAAGAGCTGAAGTTTATTCTCAGATTTTCATTAGTTCCAGTTTTTCCCGAGATGTATTTGTCTTGTAATGGTTTTTCAATTATTGAAATGAAGTTATAAAATTTTGTTCGTATTGTTCAACTTTTTATAGGGGCTCAGAAAGTCCCCTGTTACATTCTATTGAGTATATTTGTTGAAAATAAGGATCAAAATATTTCTTTAAAATTTTATTCGTTAATTTTCATTAATTATGGCTTCACCAGCTTAGTTTATTCACACTCATAATTTCAACGGTAAGAGAAATTTTAAATTATTCTTTCATTTTTTTTCTTGTTTTAAATTTGATTTTAAAAATTTTCCATTTTACATTTCGATGTACAAATTAATATATGAATTCTTCTGTAATTCTTTTGAGCCTTACATTTCTTCATTTTGATCCCAATTCTGAAAATTAATCGAGAAATAAGTTCTTTTTAAGATCTCTTACGTAAAAAATTGACAATTTCTTTCTGCGAATAGTTTGAAAGTTTTTGCTAAGGCAAACTTCCATTACGAAAGAGTAACGGAAATGTGAAGGTGGTTATTGAATTAAAGATTATATTTTCATGGATATAAAACCGATCAGGGATTTTAAGCATCTAGCAACGAATGAAGCATCATTATTTATGATTGAATGTTTGGATTGAATGGTGGAATAAACTCAGTTTTGCTGTGCACACACCTTTAAGTTCTACTTTTTTTATGATTGCAAACAGCTTAACTAACATTGCTTTTATTGTTGATAAAAACGATTAAATTAATTATCTCTTATATTCAAAAACATCATCAGCAATTGAGTTATTCAAATCATTAAACAAATCAAAATAATGACTTATTTCACCAAGAATCAACATTTCCCGGTATCCTAGTCGTAAAAACTGAAAATACACTATTTATCCTTTTGCAAAAGAAAATGATGTTGGCATTAAGCACGACAAAAACGAAGGTTGAAAACTCTAAGCATTTGCCTCTATAGTCAAAATAATAGTCTCAAAAATACACAGATTTTGTTCAACAAGGAGTCAAAATCGTGTCAGAAGGATGTCGTTGTAGAAGCCGAAAGTCAACACTATTACTTTTGACTCCCTTCGTCTTTTTGCTTGGCTGCTAAAAGTATGCGCGTAAGCTGACACTTTGCCGCCGCCATAATTCAAATGTTTCACCTCAGTTCTCTTGAGCTAAGGTTTTTCCGCTAAAGGACACCCAAGCGTCATCTAATGGGGTGACTTCTGCTGACCATAGCGTGCAAATAGCATACCAACTAACAGTTGGGAGACATAGAGCTTATGAAGAAGCTGTCCAGAAGCCGACACAGTGGTGGTGGTGGTGTATCGCTATCATCAAAACGACGATGAGGTTCTGATGAATATTCATGATGTTTTGTTCCTTTGCTAAGTACTTTTTTTTTTGGAAAAAGGACACATCATACATAGCAGCAGTCTTGTATAGCGCTTACGGGTAAATATGCAAATTGTGCTCGTGCTGGTGATGTTGTTGAATAGCATGCAGAGCAAATATATTTTTTATGTCGAGGACTTATCCAACATGAAAGGCACTAAAGAAGCCGAGAAAGACGAAGACGAAGAAGCAGCGACTGCCGCAGAAGAAGTTGTACAAGTCTGGCTATAACGTGTTGCTGAAAATTTCATGCTAGTGAAATTTGCCTTTTTATGTGCTCAGCATTATAATGGGCGGACAGTGCGGTACAAAGGGTTACAGCCAAAATTAGTTTGCAAGTATTTGATGGTCAATTAACTGGCAAACACAATAGCATCTTCATCATTTTGTTCGAATATCCTGTTTAGTTTACAAGATTCTTCGAACTAAGTTTCATCTTGTCAATTAAAGCCCACTACGTCCAGGTTGGGTCTTGTAGCGAAACTCCAACTTTGACCTGCATCAGCTAATCGAAGCCAGACTAGAGCGCAGCTCAACTTCGATGATGCACTGTACGTCTTCAGGATCAGTTGGCTGACCCTTGACGTGTGCGGGTGGAGTGGAACAAGTATTTGATGTGTTCGCTCAACTCGAACTTTATATCACCCACTCAAAGGATAAGTTGCAATCGGTGAAAGAAAGCGGTTACGAACTCTTCATATGTCAACGAGCAAGCGAGTTTAGTTTCTCATCACTTCAGCTCGCATTCGTCCTTCCGCTGCTCAGAAGCTCCACCGGCAACATCTTCACCGCTTGTCCTTGCAAGTTCACTTCACTTACAACATCAAATATTTATACAGGGAATTTTGTTTTGATGCTGAAGTTGATTCAATATCAATTTCACAAAGTGTCCTGAGTGCACTGTAAAAGATGTGAACGAATGTATAGGAAAATTGGGAATTCCATTTTGTAGATTTGTCAAAAGGAAAGGAGCTGAAATGTTTTCTCTCATACTGTCCACAGGTAGGCGGGAAGAACACTACAGGGACAACTTAAATACCTGCCTGATACATTGTTCTTCCTTATGGGCTTTGTTTTTCAATGTTCATTGAAGCGTTATGAATGCCGTTGAATCCTACTTATAGCAATATTGGCATTTGATTTTTTTTTGTACTGAGATTGGAAGATTGTAAAGTTATTTTGATGGAAACAGTTGTGAGAAGGATTTGAATTAAAATCAATTAGCTGAATGTGACTTTTTGAAGATCAATATTTAGCGTTAGCACACACAAAAATAAAAAGATTTGAAAATTCAGAATTTAACAGCTTGATCAGCTTTTTTATTTTTTAATTATCCTAAAAATACTTCTATTTTGAAAACATTCAAAAATACTATCTTCAATGTCTATCTTTCAATTGAAAATGAAGATATTTCCAATTTCCGAAGATTAAATTCTAAACAGAAAACATACACATAGTTGTAAGGATCCATTGCATTAAATGTTAATTGCATTGTATGGGCTGCTAGTACAACAATGCGGATCTGTGCTGGTGAGATGGGTTATTAGCCTTCACCAACATTTCCTGCGTACGAAAACTCAAGTATGGTTAAATTGGATGTGGATTTCTACTTCGTAAAACTAGAAATTTGATCCGTCAAAAAGGATCAGATTTGTGATTGCGGTAAATATATTCCAAGGATCATCTTACGGTGCAGTTTTAAACATGACCCTCTATATTTTAAGGGAAGCTATGGGTTCTGAGATATAGGACTTCATCTTCTTTTTAAGGCATCGCCACCAGCATTACTCTGTAGACTAAAGTTAGTTTTACGTATTACTCATAACTAATCTAAAAAATTAAATAAAAATCAAGTCAGTTTATCATAGGTTAGAACCTCTAGTCTTGTCAACAACTTTGTCTTCTAGTGTGCTTTTGGTTAGCAACTCACTAACACTATTATTGCACACGAAAACCATGGTCGTGCCGTCTGGTGGCGGATGGTAAATGACAGCACATGAAGAGGATGCCATCCGTCACCCCGAAACCACGCTTCCCATTTAAAAATCAAGTATTTTTCGTTTGCAACGCAATTGTGGCATCAACAAGACGACGAAATATGATTTCAGCAAAATTATGCGTCTAAAAAATGGTAGCAAACGAAAGTAGTAGTATTACGCTGATAAACTGGTAAGTAAAACATAGTCTTGATGCAAAAACATCATGTTTTCTGTTATGCGTGAAATTTTAGCGTATATATCTTAATTGTGGAAAAACTATATAAAATTAAACAGTATTATTAACTTCATTTTAGTATTTTAGGCACAAGAAAGCAGCTACAACGTTCATTTTCCTAATCAACATCTCAAGTTCGCAATTGATTGGGGCCGACTAGATAGAAAAAAGGCTTAATGATTTTTACTTGAGGTGAAAATTACTCAGCACTCAGGCAGTTATTATGAAGAACACTAGCCACCCACCATTAGCGATTTTTTCTTTGATAAGATGACACCACTCAGCGGAGGGTAAATACATGTGACATCTTGGATTTTTGGACAATTTTTTTTGACTTCAAACGTTAATTCACGTCTCCAAGAACTCTAGAAATAAGTGATAAGTTATGAAAATAAAAATCATTAATATGATTTTAACTTCAAAACAAATAATTGAAAATATTGGGAGACTACCAAATTCGTTTGAAGGTTATGGCATAATTGGTAGATTGCAGTTCAAGAAGCTTGGATCTAAGCTCACGAATAAACCATTCACATAAATAACACAGAGATGTAATCAACGTGAATGGTTTATTAGTCAGCTTAAATTTAACATAGTGGCCTTTGTAAAAATACTACATTTTAATACAACATTTTGTATTGTGTTCTAGCCGTACGTACGTCTGTACGTTCGTGGACAGTTTTTTCTACGAGCATAACTCACGTAAACAAAGTCCTATCGACTTTGTTAAGGTGTCAATCGAAGCGTCTTTGCAATCTTCAGAGCTGATTAGTTTTTGGGAAACTTCGTTCGAGGTGGCGGGGGGGAGTGGTTTGCTGTTTTGCCCGTTTGAAGGTCATCTCTTTCATGCGTTATATCTCGCGAACCCAACGTACGATTTCCTCGAACAAGGTGTCAACCAACGCGTATTGACATTAACGTAATTATATCAAGTTTCTAAAAAAATTCTTTTAGCCGTTTTTTATTTAAAAAAAGTGCAAAAAGAATGGGTTATTTTCAAAAACAATAAATTTTTAACCATATTTTCAAGTCCAAATAATTAATGTTCACATAATTTATATACTCTAAACAGTTTTTTAAAAATTGACATCAAATTTTTTTTCCTCATAATTACCAAACAAATCAAATAAAAAATAAAAAATCATTAACAGTCATCATGATCTTTAATTTAAGAAAAAAATGTGCCAAAAATTAGGTTTTTTTCATAAAAAATAAATTTTTAACCTGGTTTGCGAAATATAGTAATCAATGTTTATAAAATTTATATTATCCAAACAATTTTTGTAAAAACATCAAATTTTTTCCTCATGATTACGTAAAAAAATAAATAAACAAGCCATGAGGTGCGACCCATGAGGTCCACACGGTCAACTTCCCAGTAATATCTAAAAATTTATTAAAAATAATAAACACAATAATAATTATGGAAATAATACGACTCCAAATAATAAAAATGTACTTCTTGAAAAAATTATTGGAATGACTTAATATTTAACATAACATCTACGCGAGCTTCAATTGATTACGGAAGGATTTTGGTGCATTGGTTTGATTGATTATTCACGCGGATCAATCGGAAGGGGGACAGGTTACAAAGCAGTTTTTTCATTAAAGTTAAAACATGGTGCTGTGAAGACTATTGAAAATTTGCTCAAATTTTGCAAATATTAATAAACTTTGATTAACTTTACATAAATGTCTTTAGAATAAGAGATTTAAGGTATTATGATTCGAATGAACCCTATTTACATGGTGACTTTGAATGATTTTTTATTTTTTATTTAATTTTTTTTGCAATCATGAGAAAAGTTTTTGCTGGTTTCTCTACAATAATTGATAAAAGTTTATAAATTCTATAAACATTTGTTATTAAGATGTGCAAATCAGGGTAAAAATGAATTTTTTTATGAAAAAACACTGCTTTTCGGTTTTTTTTAATAAATTAAAAAAAAGCGCTTTAACGATATTTGTAAAATATAAAAACATCACAAAAATGATAATACGCGTCGATTGACACCTTAATGATGAAAAGGTTAAATTTAGTTCTCGAGATATAATGAATGACGTAAATGACCTTGAACGTTTAATGATTTTTTATTTTTTATTTAATTTTTTTTTAATCATGAAAAAAAAATTTGCTGGTTTTTATACAAAAACTATTTGGAGTATGTAAATTATATAAGCATTGATTACTTAGATTTGAAAATCAGGTTTCAGGTTTTGAATTTTTTTAAAAATTTGATAGAATCACATAAATGTCAATGCGCGTAGATTGACACCTTATTCAGAAAAATCGTACGTTTGGTTCGCGAGATATAACGGTTGACAGAAATGACATTCAAACGGGCAAAACAGCAACCCCCCCCCCGACCGAAGTTTCCCAAAAACTAATCAGCTCTTAAAATTGCAAAGACGCTTCGATTGATACCTCAGCAAAGTTGATACGATTTTTTTTACGTGAGTTATGCTCGTAGAAAAAAGTGTCCACGAACGTACATACGTACGTACGTACATACACACACACACATACATCTCCGTTAAAACACTTTATATATACTCTATAGACCTCAAAACGTAAAAAAATGTTCAAAATTTCAATTTCGATTTTCGAGGCGATTACAAGAACTTCCCATATACTGGGAAGTTAAAAATAAAAAATCATTAAAAGTCATCATGATTTTCAAGGTCATTTTTATCACTTCACTATATCTCACGAACCAGATATAATATTTGCATCTTTATGGTGTCAGTTGACGTTTATTTATATTTTTGTGAAGTTTTCAACATAATAAAAAGTCGTTCAGCCATTTTTTTAATTTAATAGAAGAAAATGCGAAAAATTATGTTTTTCTTCATAAAAAATATTTTTTTTAACTTGATTTGCACAGCACAGTGATACCAGTTTATAAAATTTATACGTTCTCATCAGTTTTTGAGGAGAAACCAGCAAAATTTTCTTCCATGATTATGAAAAAAACCAAATTAAAAGTAAAAAATCATTCAAAGTTACCATTTAAAGAGGGTTCATACGAATGATATTACTTTATATCTTTTATTCTAAAAAAATTGTTGTAAATTCAATCAAAGTTTTAAAATATTTGCATAATTTGAGCAGATTTTTAATAGTTTTTATAGTCTTTTAATTGAAAAAACTGCGCACATTTTGAAAACCAACAAAATTTCAATCAAATTTGCATTTGTGGTAATCAACGCTTCGAATGGTAAAATGTTTTTTTTAGTTAATTCGTTGCAAGATCATATGCTTTGAAAAGCTTTCATCGAATAAAAAATAGTAGTTTTTAGTAGATTCATCATCAGTAATCGTAAAATTTCAATAACCATCATCATTTGTAATACATTTTACTTTTTACATGCAATTGAACCTATTTTTCACTGCATATACAAAAATTTTCAAGACCAAAAAGGCCCCCACCGATTGATCCGCGTGAATATTCAATCTGCCCTCATCGACCAAAAACCTTACGTAATCAATGGACCTTCCCGTAGACGATATGATTCATATTAAATCATTCCTGTTCCTGTTATTACTTAAAGTAGTATTATTTCCAAAATTATTGTTGTGTTTAATGTTGTTGATGTTTATGTAGATATTACTGGGAAGTTGACCGTGTGGACCTCAAGGGTCGCACATCGCGGCTTGTTTATAAAGTTAAAAGCATCACAAAAATGTAAATACACGTCGATTGACACCATACTGGTACAAATATCATATTTGGTTCCTGAGATCTAGTGCATGATAAAAATGACCTTGAAAATCATTATGACTTTTATTAATTTTTATTTTGAAGTTAAGTTTTTATGTTATCATGAGAAAACGTTTGCTGGTTTTTACATAAACTGTGTGGATTATGTAAATTTTATAAACATTGATTACTTTTTTCTGCAAATCAGGTTAAAAATTTATTGTTTATGAAAAAGAACCTATTTTTTGTACTTTTTTGATAAATTAAAAAGCGGCTCTAACGTTTCTGTTAAAAATTCAATTTAACCACACCAATGTTGAAACGCGTCGATTGGCATTTTATTGATGCAAATCCTAGGTTCGATTCGTGGGATATAGCGGATGACAAAGATGATCTTCAAGAGGTAAAAGCAGTAAACTCCCCCCGACCAAAGTTTTCCAAAAACTCATCAGCTCTTAAGATTGCAAAGACGCTTCGATGGACACAACGAAGGTAATACGACTTTGTAAACGTGAGTTATGTTCGTAGAAAAAACTGCCCACGAGCGCACACACGTACGTACACACACACATACATACTTCTTTCTAAAAACACTTAAAATTTTCTTTCCCATGCTAGCTATATGGCAACCAAAGTAAAGTCTGAGTAATTCGTCCTTTTAAAATGGAATTTTCCAAGAACTTGTAATAAAACTGTTCATTTGAACCCTTATCTTTTAAACAACACATTTTGTTTGTAGGCAGCCTCTGTCTCCAGGTAGAATTAGCCATTCTTATTAAAGACTTCAGAGTAATTATTTGTAGGCATTTTGATAATTTGGGACAGAAAGGGTTAAAATATACTCTAAAGGCCTCAAAACGTAAAGAAATGTTGAAAATTTAAATTTCCATTTTGGAGGCGATTACAAGAACTTCCCATATACTGGGAAGTTTAGAATCGTTAAAAGTCATCAGGACCTTCAAAGTCATCAATGTCATTCATTATATCTCACGAAATAAATATAGTATCTGCATCATTGAGGTGTTAATCATCGTGTCTTAATATTTTTGTGATGTTTTCAAGCTAATAACAAAAATCTTTGGAGCCGTGTTTTAATTTATTTAAAAAAATTGCAAAAAATAAGGGTTTTCCATTGAAATTAAATTTGTAACCTGATTTGCACAAGACAGTAGTAAATGTTTATGAAATTTTTAAATTCTTATCAGTTTTTGAAGAGGAACCAGGAAAACTTTTTTCCATCATTACAAAAAAAATTAATTTAAAACAAAAATCGTTCAAAGTCATATTCAATCACCCCCTTACCACCTTCGTAGTCAATGGACGCTTCGGTAGATGATACGATTAATATGAACTCATTTCAATCACTATTATGAGGACCTCTAATTATTATTATTTAAAGTAGTAGTACTTTCATAATTGTTATTGTATTTAGTATTTTTAATATTTATGTAGATATTAATGGGAAGTTGACATTGTGGACCTCGAGAGTCGCACCTCACGGTTTGTTTTAAATGCTTTTAATTTAGTTAGGATCTTGCAAAAAAAAGGGCGAGATGTGTAACTTTCCTACAAAGAAACCTAAAGTTAAAGTATTAAGCCAATGTCAACTAATAATGAATATCATGTTAAAATTGGCAATATTATGGCCAGCAATCTGCCAATCGGACAGAAAGTTAATTTCAACAAGAAAATTTCGTGATAGGATTTATTTTTGGATGCAACAAAGTTTTGTTTTCATAAAATTTCATAAAATTTTATTGACTTACGCTAACATAACGAAAACGAGCATAAATTCCGATTCATATTAACAAGAATTTGGTGAAGTAATCATCTTATAAACAATTATTTATTCAATAAATTTTGATTGCTACTGACATTCAAAACAAATCCATTTTTAGCATCAAACGTCCACAAAGAGATTACATGAAAGCATGATTACTTTAATCCAACACAAGCTGATTAATATTATGAATAACTGAAGAACTTATGAAATGAGTTCTTCTAAGCCGTCCTTCCTTCCTTCTGTTCGCGGCTGTGAGCCTTCGTTTGGCTCCCGGGCTATTGGATATTCTGTATAAATAACAGCGCAACATCAAGTATATGATGCTTTTCACATCAAATGCCCTATGTCAAGTGGAATGCTTAGAGAGAGGAGATCCTGGCAACAAATGGAATCCTTAATGTGGCCTCATGTCACACGAGCAATGCATCTAATCCGCGAATCATAACTTAAGCTCAACGTCAACTCCTATCTAATCCAATTTACCTGCAGATAAGACCATATTTATTCGCGCCACCATAGATCCTTGGCGTGTTTCTTGATCCGGCATGCCAGCTCAACGACAACAAGATGAGTAGAGCGTTCAGGATGTGATGCTGTGGATTGCATTGAAAATTCCATTTGATTATTAAACATTAATTGTGTAAACAGCATCATCTTGGCCCTAAATAATTTAATGCAATGCGACAACAAGGACGACTTAGTGTCAGAGCCATGTTGGCGATAACTAGTTCACTAGAATGCAACAGAGTGCATGTATAGCTACAAACAGGTCCTTTGGCTCAGAGCACGTTCGGGATGTAGTTGCTTTCGCTGGTTGTTGGTATTCTTACCACAACTACTGTCGAATGAGGTAAACAATGCCATTAAAATGCATTAAAATGTCGTCTCTACTTGGTATGGTGCCGTGATTAAAAATGGATAAAGTTTTGATATTAAGACATCGACTAATTAAAAACTTGTGCATCTTAAGTTCAAATATCATGGTGGAAGTGAGTTGGCTTCCATTCCATTTTGAATGAAAACATGTAGGGAAATGAGGTTTCAAAAAGGATCTAGTTTTAAGATTAACTTTAAATATGAAAAATACAAAAAATATTATACATATATAACAGACAAAAATCTTGCAACAGTTGGTATCATTTTATTACTTATATTTAGAAGTAGTAAGAACTTTTTTTAAACAATTTCATATGAAACAGGCGAACCCAAAGCTTTGATTTTTATTCCAACAAAATGAGTAAGATTTTGCCTTGCAATCTCGGCTAGCTTTTCAAATATTTACTAGAAGTTAATCATCATAAAACAAATATCTCTCCTATTTTACAAATTGAAATATACTAAAAAGCATCTGTATGTAATGTCATCGACCACTACATCGTCGAAGAATAGACGAACTGGTGATAAGTAGACTAACAACGGCAGAAGCATTTCAACAAGCTTGCAGTGTTGTCTCACGACTCCTCACGATTCAGGATACACAGTACAACAATTGTTTTCCTATAGCTCCCATCCAACCCCCATCATAATTCGCCGTGAAACTTACTGCTGTTAGTACTCCTGCAGAAGAAGAAACCAGTAAATTTTCATTTCGTGCTTTCCGTGATATCAGCCATAAAGGAACTTTAGTTTGCAGGAAGTATAAATAATATATGCTCAAAGCAGGTGTATGGCTGAAGGTACGAAATAAGTATAAGAAATAGGGAGAAGGCAGCAAGCATGCAGTAAAGCGGGAATTACATTGCAATGAATATGGTAAGTATAGCATATCTAGGTAAGTAGCATTCAGTATATGTGTGTATATCATTTGATGTTGTTTTCGCTAGGGGATTGTATCCTCAACTCCTTTCCAAGGTACACGTCTTGCAACAGGTCGCCACAATTACCATTATCCTTTGGTGGAAATAAGAAAGAGTGTAGCGTATTATGGCTGGTATCATACAAAAAAATAAATAAACAAACACTATATGTACATTAAGGATGTTACTTGCTATCAAACATCCTAGCTTTGATTGAAAATTGTGTATGCAAAAGTGTCGGTGTTGCCAACCAGTTATTATGTGGTGTTTCCTAGATCTTTTCCAAATTATCCAGTATGGATAGTTTGATTTATTGTGCATAATTTTGAGTTTTTTAAGCCAAAACAGCTAGATTATTGAGCTAAACCCATAAAGTTTACAAGTCTCTTCGACAACATGAAAACCATTCAAAGAATGCACCAAATTAGGAAATTTTTGGCTGGTATGGAAGATATATGAATAAAGTAATCTAGGATACCTAATTAGATTCAAATGGAAGCAAGCCTTGAGTTGACCAGAATATTTTCATTTTTTGTAAGAGCAAAGGGTTCAAAAAAAGAAAAAAATATAGAAATAAATTGAATGAGAAAATAGCTAAGATCCCCCAGAATCACTTGAAAATTTAAAAAGGACGCATAGAATCGAAACAAAACTGAAAAGATCATAGTACGAAATAAATGACACCCGAGTGACAGTAAAATGATGAAAAAATCTAGAAAATGTCTCAATACTACACGCATTAACAAACATTCATTTTTAAGCAAAAAACGTTTGGAACACCTCTGCATTGCTCTCCAATTACCAATGATGCATGTTTATCTATAAAAATCACGAAAAGTTTATTTCGTTTGTATTATCGCGTTCCTTGAGCATTTATGAAGCCAGTAGGACAATACTTATAGTGCTACCTTTTCTTTTACTTTCATTTTCCATCTCGACATTAGCCGCTACAGGAGCTCCACTCTTCTAGTCGGAAGGAAATTGAACCGAACGAAGTCTTATGAATAATAATGTGAAAACGGACATTTCCCCAGGTATTAAGTGCAGAATGGAACAGCGCAAATATGTATGATCAAAGGAGGATGGGATGTCTCGACAACGCGAAATTGAAAAGACAGACACAGTCAATGTAAGAACATCCGAAAAGCCAAAGAAGCTTCTCATAATCAGGATAACATGCACAATGATCATATGTGTACTGATTTGTTTTCGGGTGTTGTATATTGTTGCCTATTGTTTTGATGAAAATTCACGTGGATTTACGTACGCATGAAATCCTAACGATCTCGTCAGAGACTACATACTACCCGAGCATACCTGCAGCGCGGATACCATAAGCACCAGAAGATTCCCATCAATGGGGTCTGCTTGCCAAATCACCATCCGCAAATCATATTCTCTCCTGCTTGGCTTGCTTCACTGCCAATAGATTATTCTTTTCCATTACGTTAGTCTGCAGGTAGGAGCGAAATCACATCGAGGAGGACGCAAGCACGGCTGTGGTTAACTTCAGCTCCAGACAATGTTGAGCAACAGAAAAATAGGCTCCTTGATAAAAGGCTCCCGTCGAATAAATTATTGAAGAAAGTTTCCTCGACGAACAAGTGAAGTGGAGGCATACCAACAACACTACCTGTTGAGATTCCTTAATATTTGTGTTTGCCTCGTGAAAATGCCGGAACAATATGCCATTGAATATTTCAAGCTTGAACTGCGTTGTGTATATCAGTTTTGAGGTTTCAATTATTGTTCGCTCAGGTATTAAGGATGTTGGCAAGTCCTCCGACGTTGCCCAGACCGAATGAACGAATCAAATAAGCAATTGAAAGCCTAGAAATGTTTTTGATTTCCTTTTTATAGTGAAGAGATAAGAAAACATTGGAATTCCATTGGAATAATTTGGTTTTAATAGGATTTGTTTTGGTACGATAAGTGATGAATTTTGAGTGACTGCCATGGTTAGTAATTCCGAATATTCCATGAAATCATTCTAAGTGGAATTTATACAGAAAATCGAGTGAGTTTTAAAAATAACAAGCCGCGAGGAAAAACCCTAATTTTTTGCCTTTTTCTTTAATAAATTAAAAAATAGCTCGAACTTTTTTTTTAGAAAATTTGACAGAATCACACCCCGCTCGACCGAAATTTCCCAGTAAATAGACGCTTCGATTGGTACCGCCACGAAGTCGATATGTCTTTACCGCATAACGGTCCAAATATGAACCATATCATACGTTGATCAATATTTCCACTTTGTCTCTGCATATCGGATCATAAACGGCACGTAGAATTTCACTGGCAGCGCAATCTCTGAGCCCGTTCTGTAACTAAAACATAGTTACAAGGTAACCAAAAAAGTTTGACATGTGGCGCAGCGAAGTTGTGTTTTCAAAATTGTTGAAAAATAGTTTCTTTCTCAACATCGTCACAAAAAATACGTTTTGATTAGGAAATACATTCAGAAAAGGTATGGGTTTATTGTTTTTAGAAGTATAACGTACATAAAATGTTAGTTGTAGGTATGGTCTAATGTTGATCCAATATGCAAAAATATGCCTTTCAACCTTTGTCTTTATATGGCACATCATACGTTAGCAGACTGTGCTTTTCATTTAGTTGTAAGGGTCGGTCCCCGTTCTAGAGCACATATTTGTATAATCCGCAAATGTTTGATCCCACTCGGGATGTTGTGATACCTACCACATCACTTATTCATAATTTCTGTTGGATACACGTTAGGCTGAGGCTCCACGTACGATTCCAAATCGGTTTCGGTTTGTTTGTTTATAAGAATGAACGTCATAGCGGCGCGACCTTTTCTTATTTTGCATGTTGGTTGGTTGGTTGTAGTGGCAGCCCTCTTTGTCAAAAAGATGGCTCACTTAGGCCAAGATAGGCCCATTGTGATACCACAAAAAGACGAGGGCGTTACTAGAACCAGTGAGTTGACGAGAACCATTTCAATTCTCGTATGAAGCCGGCTATGCAGCCGATATTCAAATCAGCTACTTCCGTGAGGCTGTCCAGGAATGGTGAGCCTAAGGTTTTCATGCGTTTCCTGAACAGTGCCGGGCATTCACACAGAAAGTGTTGGACTGTCTCTTCCTCTTCTTCCGATCTGCAACTCCGGCAGAAATCGTTAAAGGGAACGCCCAACCTCTCTGCGTGTCTGCCAATCAGACAGTGCCCCGTCAGTATGGACACGATAGAACTCAAGGTTTCACGACTCGTGTTCAGGAGCTGCTTGGTGCGTCTGGAACTCAATGCACGCCAAGTTTGCCTGGTTGTCCTTAAGGTTTCCTCCAACAACCAAGCTCTATTTGCAGCCTTGATGTAATGCTGCTTAAATCCTAGCTTTATAGAAGCTAGAGGTTGACCAACTTGGGGTGTGAGTGTATACTCCTGGAGCACAGTGCCAGCTCTCGCTAAGGCATCCGCTTCGCAATTTCCCGGTATATCACTATGTCCCGGTACCCAGTGTTGAGTCACTTCACAGTGAAGTGACATCACGTTCAGCTGTGTACGGCATTCCATCACCATCATGGATGAGGTGTTCACGTTGGATAGTGCTTGGATAGCAGCTTGACTGTCGGAGAAAATATTCAGGTTTCTTATGGAAATTTTCTGATTTCTCAGCCAGCCTACTGCCTTGTACATCGCAATGACCTCTGCTTGAAAAACACTGCAGCGGTCTGGAAGCCGGAAGGATAGTTTCAGGCCTAGCTGTTCTGAAAAAAACACCACAGCCAACTTTTCCGTCCATTTTGGAGCCATCAGTGTAGATGTCGACCGATTCCTGCATCCCACCTCTTTCTATTGCCCAGTCATCCCTGCTTAGGATGACTGACCTGAAACTATGATGAAAGTAGGGAATCGGGGGCGCAAGGTCTACTTCCCCTGGCGTTGGTCCATCCCTCCGAAGTATGGTGGAGTGGCCAACATTTCCCTCTTGCCAGAGATGTAGGGCTTTTAATCGAATCGCAGAGCACTTGGCCTGCTGTCTCGTAAGGAGCTGCGTCGGGAGCCAATTCAATAGCATAAACAGTGGCTTTGTCGGGGTAGTGCGTAAGGCCCCGGTGATTGCAATAGCTGCAATCCTTCTGACCCTGTTTAGCAGGTTTGCATTGAATGTTTTTGCAATAGCTGGCCACCAAACAACTGCGCCATACAGAAGAATTGGTTCCACTATCGCCGTATAGAGCCATGATACGATTTTGGGTTTCAACCCGCAGTTTTTCCCAATGGCTCTTTTGCAGCAGTAGATTGCACATGCCGCTTTTCGCGTTCTTTCTTCTATGTGTGCTTTCCACGCGAGTTTGGAGTCCAGAATTAGACCCAAATACTTAACTTGATGAGACGGTATGAGGCTTATCTCATCGAGTTTGCGTGGGAGAAATCGTGGAATTTTGTTCCTTTTTTGTGAACAGCACAAATTCCGTTTTCTGCGGATTAATCTTCAGACCGCACTCTTTGCCCCACTTGGTAAGAATACTCAGGGCAAAGTTACGTCTTTTAGATAGGGTGTTTACGAATTTGCCCGATATTGCTATTGCAATATCGTCTGCACAGGCTACGACTTTGCACCCAGTCGCTTCTATTGTTGACAGGAGTTTGTCCACCACTAAGTTCCATAGAAGGGGTGATAGCACCCCACCTTGTGGGGTGCCTCTACACGTCCTCCTTCTTAGGATACTGTCTCCTAGTGTGGAGTTAATGCTCCTGCTGCTAAGCAGTTGTACGATAAACCTAATCAGGTTACCATCCACATTGTTTTCCTCCTCCATGGAAGCGCTATATTGATTCCCTGCTGGATTTCAACGGTATTTTGCATGTTATCTATATGAGAACCGGGCGACTCTGCGTCCACGTCCGATTCGATCAAGAACGCCGGTTTTACGACCCGTCTGATTCATAATGACCCGGGTCGACGTTCCGATTCATAATCAGAACGAAGGCGGCTCCCTCTCGCTCATTTACACGCTTTCGCCATAAGATCGGATGACACCTGGCCCCACGGCCGGTTTTCTGAAACCGATTTTCTGTATGCGCATGCGTTGTGGTCATTCGTTGAAAGGCAGTGAACGGAAAAGGCCATGGAGCAGGTGATAACGGCAGTTGGAAATAATCCGGTAATATGGAGTATTGCAGAGAAAGATTACCACAACAGGGAACTTTATGATGCGGCGTGGGGGAATGTTTGCCGAGAAGTGTACCTTAGTGCCAGAATTCATCCATTCTAGGATTTTAGCACTGACACCATCAACAACGCAAGACAGATGTTTTCACGTTGAGCACCGACACGAGAATGAACACTAAACAAACAATCTGATTCAAGAGCCTCGCACGTTCTTATTTCGGATTTGGAATCGGACGTGGAGCCTTGACGCCCGTCGTTCTTATTGTTTACGCATTCCAAATAATAATCGGTTTGAAATCGTACGTGGAGCCTCAGCCTTATATTGTGTCCGATATTGTTGAAAAAACAGGACGACTCAAAACTAACTATCAATTCTCGAACTCATTGCAACCTTATGCTCTATCATTGTTCAATAACTCTCAACCAATAAAATGTTTTACGCAAACTTCAGTCTGCCTAAAGGTGTACCACATGTACACTTTCATGGTGGTCACTAATCCTTTCAAGTCTCAAGGCCGCACGCTCGTTGTTTCATGCGAACTGGCTGTGAAATTTCCAAAAAATTTATTACTTTCAGCTTTGTGAAAATTCCATCTAATCCTTTTTTTATTGGTTCCTAGGTATAACGTGAACAAATTTTTGTCAACAAAGTGTTCACTCTGTCAGGACTTTCCTCAGTCAGTCCCGTCATGAGTTTTTATCAGAGCGTATCCTTCATAGTGAATTTTTGGAGTGAATTTTAAATTTCTAACATTAGACCCAAGAAAATATTGTGGATGTATACATACTATCAGCACAGATTTTCCCAATGACAGCACTGATGGCGATCTTTCCGATGATGAGAATTACGCAAGATCGTTGAGAAATCGACCTCCAATAGTAGTACCAGAAGCAGATGAATCAGAAGACAATGTTCCACTTTCGGAGATTGCCAGCACGAGCTCACGAACTGTAAGAAATGCAAAGCCAAGGTGGAGGGATGGTTCTTCACAGAAAACAGGAACGGAAATTGAATTTTCTGACGAATCGAGCTTACCTGCTAATATCATGGAATTGGAAACACCTCTGCAAGTACTTGTTTACTGATTATATTTTTCAGCATATAACACAAGAAACCTTGAGATATGCAATTGAAAAGCTTCCTGAAAAGCCAATGAGAGTTACAAGTAACGAAATCGAACAATTTGTTGGCATATGTTTGATGATGTCCATTATTTAGCTGCCTGCTACCAGAGACTATTGGAGTTCAATGTTGGGGCACCCTAAAATAAATATAGTAATGTCCTGTTACCCCCTTGAAGAGATAAAACGTTTCATACATTTCAACGATAATTCAACCCAAGTTCCCAAAGGTCAATCTGGCTATGATCCTATTCATAAACTGAGGTCACTTCTCAACCAAATAAGAGAAAGGTTCTTCGTTTTCTCGGTGTTTTTGCGCTATTTCACAGATCCTCCTAAAATTAATTAGGAACCAGCCTATAATCTAGAACAAAAAAGAACTTCCATTAATGTGCATTAAATAGTGTTAGAAGAGTTGCGAACCAAAAATTGCACACTAGAAGACAATGTTGTTGACTAGAGTAGGAGGTTCTAACACATGTTATAAAATAACTGAGCTACAGGCTTTTCTTTGACAATTCGTTTACATCATTGGCTCTTTTAGTTTATCTATCAAAAAAAGGGATTTTGCCACTGGGCACAATCAAAGCCAACCGCATTCCCGGGTACATGGTTCCACTTGAAAAGGAATTAAAAAGGAAAGGACGTAGTGCTACAGTGGAAAAGCTCACAACTATAGATAACACGGATATATCTGTAACAACATGGTTTGACAACAGAATTGTGAACTTGGCTTCCACCTACGTAGGCAGTGAACCCTTGACGGAAGTGAGACAATACAATAAAAAGGAAAAAAGTATACGAAGCGGTAACCTGTCTGAAGATTGTAACTACATATAACAGACACATGGGTGGTGCAGATCTTCTAGACTCACTCTTAGGTTACTACAGGATTCAAATCAGATCAAAAAAGTTTTACCAACGTATATTTTTTCACCTCATAGACATGAAATGTAAAGATCACTTGTGCTTGAATGATAAGAGAAATTGTTTTCTGCTTTTACATACACTATAGTTAAAATAAGTAAAATTATTTGTAATTTGTTCATAATGTGCCATATATGTACCAGAGTAGAAAACTCTTCTAATCTTATCTTTTTTTGAATATATTAACATTTCCAAAAATACGTGTTCTTTTATTTATTTTGTCACACGACATATATTTTTTTTACTAAAAAATAAAGAAAAAATATGCGGTTAAGTAAATTATGCTCGTAGGAAAAACTGTCCAGGAACGCTCCTACGTACGTACGACCGTACGTACCCACCCACATACATACTTCTTTCATAAAACACTTTAAATAAACTCTAAAGACCTCAAAACGTGAAGATATGTTGAAACTTTCAATTTCGATTATCGAGGCGATTACAAGAATTTTCCATATACTGGGAAGTTAAAATTTTTTTTTTTTCTGTACTATCGAAAAATCATTTTAATTTATTTTATTTAGCAGAAAATTTGAAAGACATCATTTTTTACTAATAAACACCCTTGGTTTTTGCCTGATAAGTTCGATATCAAATGTTTTGAAAGGCATTTTAAGCATATTTGACAGAAACTGATTAATAAAAATACATGTTAATTAACATTTCTTACGCACTAAATTTTCAAATGCTTCATTTGACTTACTGTTAATTTAATGTTTTCATAAATGTTTTCTTTAATTTTCAAAGTCGTTTTCTAAAATAAATAGAAACTGTCAAAATATCCAAAATTTTAAAAATATTATTTATTAGTCATTTTAATAAATTAAACAAGTTTTTTGTTGTAAAAACATATTAATATTCAGATATTTTTATTGCGATAATTACAGATGAATGTGATTTGAAATTGGTTTTTAATGAAAACAAATCATACTTGGGTTTTGTAAAGTAGTTGCATTTACTCCTTATAGAATTTACCATTGAAATTAAATCAGGAAATAATTAATGCATTTTCGTCTTTTTTCGCAGAAAACCCAGTCTTTTTCAGAAAAGATGTCAGGAAAATTTTAGGAAAATTTACTCGCACAAATCACTGAAATAAAATATTGTGATATACCTACATTTAAATATCTAGGCTAAAGAATTCAGTTTACAAAATCTTACTCCGAACTTCCCCCTTTAATTTAAAAACGAATTGAGAAGCTCTTTCTGGAAGTCAAATTAAAATTCTGTGAAAACTTTATCCAAAATGTACACGAGAATTTTTCATTAAAATTAAAATTTGGTGACAAGTTTTTCGTCAAAATGTAAACTCTAAGAGAAGTTTATCGTTAACAACACACATGTTAACATTATCTGTTACAAGCATAGTAAGAAAATATGTTTTTGAATAGTTTGGAACAAAAATCTTTCATTTCTAAATGTTTACCCAAAATTTTCCAAAGAAATTTTATTATAGAAAATACATTAGTTGATAGGAAATAATAATTCTTTGGAAAATTCCGGTCATGTAAAAGCAAATTAAAAATTAGAAAACACGTTTAAAGTAGCTTATTTCATAAAATTATACCCGAAATTTTTTTTTCAGTTTATTTGCAAGTAATAATTTCCTGAAATGTTTAAGCAAATATTGCAGAAAAATTTAAAGATGCCCTAAACAAAAAGATTTATTTAAAAATTCGATGGTTTTTAAAAACGTTTTAGTATATATTATGTGTGCTTAAGTTTAAATTACTTTCCTTATTTTGATAATTGATAAGTTCATTAACTTTGATAGTATTAAAGGCCTTGTCATGCTCATATTAATTGCATTCATTCATTTGTTGATGCGTGATTTTGCCAAGGGCTTCAATGTAGGTTTTTGCATGTTCAATCAAATTATTGTAATATTCTTTGAAAATTTGATACCATTTTTAAGCTTATTATTACTAAGGATAGTCATATGAACAATATAAAATATATCCAGCCTATTTGTGACTGTTCATATTTTGTCTCTGAAACCATCGTACATGTGTTAACTCTAAAACGAGCATCTCCGACAGGACACTACAATCAACATGAAATGCCAAGCACGTGACTCAAATTTGTAAAATTCAATCAAGGCCAAGATTGAGTCGTCACTCTTCGTCTTTTGGTCCTTTAAGACTTTGCCATTCAGTCTAAAGACTAAGACTGCCTGCTTAGTTCATACGAACAGAAGAAGATGGCTTCTTGAATTTTTCGTGGAGTTTTCTATTCATACCATGTTTTTCTTACGGAAAACTCACTGTGACGAATTTAGGAAATAAACTCTTCTTGACCATTAAATTTAAGTTTATCATTACAAGGGCAAATGTTGCTAGGATTTTACGTGATACGAATGGACGAGCACTTAACAAGCCAATCAAATATAAAAAAAAATGACTTGATCCTTGGGAATAGTGAAATTCACAAGGAATATAAGATGTATTTAGGGCATGATAATGAAAATTTTCCGACGTTTTTAACATTTTCTTTTGGTTGGATTGTGGATGAGGAAGACAAAGTGACAAGGAATAGTTATTGAGGCGCAAATTTCGTCTCTGGAAAGTAGAAAGTATCTGTTGATAAATTTAAAATATTTCTTTTTCATTACTGGTCATGGAAACTTTTATTACATTCAGACTGATAGCGAAAACTAAAAACATGGACACCAAACTACTTCAGGACTTCTAAAATAATCATAGTTTAACCGTAGAGTTTTCAAATTCCTTCATTTAATAGATACATGTTGGCTTCTTTTCCTAAAGATTTGAAATAGTTTTTTATGGTATTCTTCTGTCTTTTTCTCAAAAAACAAACACTCATGCCGAAAACATCAAATTTATCAGAGAATCATATCAAATAACGTTAACATACTCCCACTGGGAACAAAACCAGTTCAACGCCACAAATATCATCCCTTTAGTGGGATCATACATTAATCATAATTACACTTCGGTATGTTTCGTATTCATTTCCATTTTCCATACACAAAAAACAATATTTTTCGTGTCTACATTAAACAGAACGAAAATTCCATAAAAACAAGGTTCGAGGAAATAAGTTTTTCTAGTAAAAAGTCATGGATAAAACCCATATGCGGGCTGTGTTGAGTCTATCGATTTGCCAAACGCTTTGTGAGTTTCATTAGGATAATTGCCTGGACACAAAAACGTAGTGAAACCTTTTTGCCACATGTACATACATACATACATACATACATACATACATATGGATACCAGCACAAAAGTGACAAGCGCAACCACTCTTTTCCAGCAATTATTTAGCTACCAAGAATTCGGGGGGTGTTATACTCTGGATGATGCGAACAAGACTAATAATTCGCGTTTCCTCTTCAGCAATTAAAAAAATGTCAATCGAGACTCATACTCCAAGGATCTCTTTTAGAAATTCTTTCTTGACGCTATCCAAAATTGAGAAAACATAAAATTGATTTAAGGTTTTTTTGACTTTCTATTTCTCGAATGACATCAACTAGAATATCCTTAGGAAGAAATTTGAGCCTATGGTGGCTTCACGGCTTTTTGCTGCTGTCAAGTGGTAGCAGTGGCAACCCATCAATATCGATTTCAATGAAAATGTCGCTTTTGAAAAATGAACTTATGAACATCTCTATGCTACATTATCTAGATAATCGCAGAAACAGATGTGTTGGTTAGATGGGAGTAGTTTCGCAATGAGGGATGTTCTGATGAACAACTCAACTCAACACCAGTATTGTTGCAGTCCTTTGGTGTGAGGTCCTTGAACAAATGATGGACGACTTATCAAATTAGTAAAATGTCAGCTGTATAAATGAGAACATCAACAGATGGTGTTCCTTGTTATGAACCATACGAAATATTCTTAATTTTTGGAATGTTTCTGTGTGAAAATTGATTTTCAATAAGAAGTTCTCATAAATCTATGCAGTCAGCAAATAGCTTTAAGTTGCAATTAATTTTAGTGTGCACAAAATTTTCCTAAAAAATGGGAATGAATGTACTCGAAGTGTGCTTGAGATTAATTTTGGATTTGGTGATTGATAATTTATGATCCGAAAAAAATTCTGCTCACTCCATTTAGAGGAATAAAAAAAGAGAAAAATGTGTTGTTTAGTCTATAGTTGTTTTAGTTGAAAAAATGCAGAATTGCGCAACTTGGAATTGTTTAAGGTTTTTTATAAATTTGGGGAGTACAATAATAGTCAGTGTAAGACGATGCCGACGGAATTTATTTATTCATGAATGCTAAAATCAAATTTAGCAACATGCTGAACAAAATATTCGGCGTTAAAACAGTCTAAGATTTTTTCACAGTAAATGCGCCAACACAAAGTTCACCGAGCAGCGTCAATCATGAAAAAAACCTGATAAACAGAAATGATTTAAGTTTAGGTTAAAGCTCAGATGATGCAAATTTGTCACAACTGGAATTCTGTTTTTCATATCATGTTTTGGAAAAAAAACTGTAGTTTGAACTAGTATAAGAAGTGCTGTGCTCTCGATCTCCTCCACCACACGTTAGCATGTTTAGTGAGTCAGAATTTCCAGTTGGAGTCCATTCTTTCATTTTTTCGTCTCACTTACGGGTAGCTAGTCGATTAGAATTTTTTTCCTGGGACCACCACTAAGCAGTTGATTTTGTGCCATCATGTATCATTTCGTAAGCTTTCGGTTGGAGTGCGGTTAAATAAGTGAGGCGTTTAGTTGGTGGCTGGTAGACTTAGACACGACAGAAACGAATTTGACAGCTTCACCGCGGAAATCTGTAGGCAAATTGCACAATATCTCGAAATGTAACACTTTGGCCTTGACATTGTAATTTTAAGGTACCAATCTAATTTAGAAGGCGAAAAAAAACCTTTTTTCAAGGATTTGTTCCTCAGAGACTTCATTATATATTGACATGAATTCTTTTTCAGAGTATTATATCATACTTCAATAATACAAAAAAGGATATGTTTTGGTTTTTTTGTTTAGTATTCTTTTTTGTAGAGGGCGCTGAAATTAAGCTCCGAAAAAATCGTCACTGCACGGCAGGGAGACAATCTATGGATTGGTAGATCTCAAACAAAAAAAAATTAACAGCACTTTAAAAAGAAAGGTGTAATCCACTTGCGTTTTCAAAAAATTCAGTTTAAAAAATGGCGGACTTGTGAAAAAGTCAAAAATCGACATTTTTACGTAGTTTTTTTTAACATCAAATTTCTTTTTTCAATGTTTTGCTCATATTCTGGTGGATTACGGTGTAATATACTCTAAAAAATAAAACGAATTAAAGTTTACGTAAATCGGTTCGGTTAATTCGGAGATTATCTCTATGCCATATTAAAAAACGTTGTTTTGCGAAAAATGCGTTTAAAGTTTTTGTTCTATTTTGCTGATAAATATTATTTGAAAAATGAAAAATTAGACATTTTTCAAAAACACACAATTTATATGTAGAAGTCTAAATAAGCACTAAGCACAGGTAAAAAAGTAGCAAATATAATGTAGGAAGGAGACACCGGTATTTTAGAGAAAAGGAATGAAGGAGAGGCTACGCGACCAACAGCTGAACGAACATCTACAAAGAGCCAAAAACGCGCACACACTCAAAGTCACTATTTATATATTAAACTTCCGAATTTCGAAAAGATATTTCTGGAGGTTATTTTTGAAGTTTTAAGGAGTCGAAAAATGCAACAACAAAATTATCCATATATTTTCAAATTTATAAAGTGGACTAGTACCTTGAATGAACAATAGAAAAGTTTATGTTGCTAAGATAGATACATCGTGTACCACGTGTGGACGATTTTGTTGTGCAAAAGAGGACAATAGAAAAAATGAAGAAACATTTTGTGGTCGTACAATTTCTGCTTGTTAGACACTACTCACCTGTCGTCGTTCCGTCCGTACAAAAGAGGACCAGCGGTTTCAACCACTCATATTTGTGAACTTCATTCGGACAAATTGTTCATCTCAGTTTTTGCGAAGGTAGTTGTATGTTTACTTCAATTGCAGCTTAGTTGCACTATTTGCCATTATGCCATTTGACAGTTTCGAATTTTCAGATTTTTTCACAGGCTTTTATATTGCGAGTCAAAAATACGAATAGATTAAGCCTTTTCGTACAAAGAACAAGTAGTTGGCTTTGTTTTTGGCATGCATACGGACATATATGAATACCAGGCGGTTCTCTCGATGTAGCCCCAATCGAAGAATAAATCGTTGATTCTGTGAAAGCTTCTGTTAAGCGTATATCTCCTTCACCTGACCACGAAGCTCACTCCGCAATTTCTCTTTGGCGTGACCTTTGTTTTTGATGCTCCATGCTCAGGATAGTGAAGTTTTGTCGTGTTGTTTTGATGATTGGGTACGCCAAGAGGAAATATTATTCTAGGCTTCTCGTCTTTTCTTGACCGGGCAAAACGAGTGGCGAACCTTACCTTTTGTTTTATGATACTAAATGTTTTTTTTTGCGGTCGTACTACAGTACCTTAGTACATCTGATAAGTATCAAGTCAGTACATATTAGGGTTATCTTAAGGAAAAAGTGTTTCATACTCAACAACTAGGACCGATTGGAAAAAAAATGTGAACCTGATTTTTTAAACTTTTGCGTATGAAATTGTGTTGACTTTTTCAAAAAAAAATCTGTATCTTACGAATGTATTAAGCAGTCTGAATATATAGAAAATAAGCCATCCCTGCCCCGATATTGAACAAAGTCATTTAGTCGTTTAGAATGTATTTGCTTTTCAACGCTGACGCGTGGATTTTTGCTATTTTAATTCCGCTTTTTTCTTCATTCACATATACTTTATAATTCAAATAAGATACGCCAGGGTTGAAGACTTTTTGACTTCAGGTCCGTTCACATTAAACAAAACGAGAACAAGACAATATTGTTTTGTTCCGTGCCTTGTGCACATACGATAATACATGGTAAGTAGCCAGCATTTCCTTGTGACACAGGTTATCGTCGAGGATATTAGTAAAAGTGTTTATTGTCTTTATCATGTCATTCATACTTAAAGTTAATTGCTTTGTCTCAATGTATTGTCTGGTTTATTATAACCGTGCAAAACTCGTAGAATTTTCTTGACTGCCGACTGTTTTAAAGCAGACATAGATAAAGTAAGTTACCACAATGGGACCATTTTCCTTCAACATCTAAATAGTTTACACTTTCTTAGTGAATAGATCGGGATCTTTATGTAATTTTTTCTTTGGATATGTGTGACTGGTGCCCAACTATGCTACGGCACGCAGATCTCAAGTTCATCAATTTTATGAGTTTTTTAGTTGGTGCTGACGGAACTCTTTAAGACAGAAAATCCTTCGAACTGTTTGCACAGTTTCAACGAGAAATTTATGAAATATTTGAGGTGCATTTTTCAGCTTTGTTCAAACGAAAATCGTCAATTCCTTGAAATGCAGGATAAACATGCCATACCTACACGTAATCTGTCCGTGAAACTTCTTCCGCAGAAGGACACGGACTGTTAAAACGACAAAAACTTGAACCAACATTTTGCACTCAAAATGAAAATCAATAAATTTACGAAACATAATAATTGTTGTAGACAAATTTAACAATGCTGCGGCGTAAGCAATTAAAGTCAAATTGTGCTATCTTTATTTATTTGAGGAATAATATGATGGTGTACATAACGCGAACGGTCTTCATTGAAAATGCATAAAAAAGTAGCAAATGGATTTCCAAACTAATTTTGTTCGTTCATATTTACCATGTTTATTTTGTTTTTGTTTGAAAACATGCAAAATTGTTCGAAAACGAATTTTCTTGTAATCAAATCGCTCAAAAATTGTTGTTCATGCAATCGTTCGGATAACGTTATCTTGTTATGCATATTTGGCATGAATTCGAAATTATTTTCATCTTGTTATCATTTGGAATAATATAGAATGCTGAAGCGATAAGAAAACTTTTCAAAATGCTACCACGTGGATTTTATAATTGTTAACTTCCCAGTATATGCCAAGTTTTTGTAATCGCCTCGAAAATCGAAATTGAAATTTTCAACGTATCTTTACGTTTTGAGATCTTTACAGTATATTTTAAGTGATTTTAGAAAGAAGTATGTATGTATGTGTGTGTGTATGTACGTACGTCCGTACGTACGTTTGTGCGTTCGTGGACAGTTTTTTTTTAAAAGCATAGCTCACGTAAACAAAGTCCTATCGACTTCGCTAAGGTGTCAATCGAAGCGTCTTTGCGATTTTAAGAGCTGATTAGTTTTTGGGACACTTCAGTTTTGGGGGTTTGCTGTTTTGCCCTTTTGAAGGTCATTTCTGTCATGCATTATATCTCGCGAATCAAACATGTGATTTGCATTGCTTGGATGTCAATCGACGCGTATTAACATTTTTATGATTCAGTAAGGTTTTCGAAAAAATTGTTGGAACCGTTTTTTAATTTAAGGAAAAAGTGCAAAAAATTAGGTTTTTTTTCATAAAAAATATATTTTTAATCTGATTTACGAGACACATTAATCAGTTTTTATAAAATTAATATATTTCAAACAGTTTTTGTAAAAAAACAAGCAAAACTTTTTCTCATGATTACAAAAAAATTGAATTAAAAATCATAAATCATAAGAAGTCATCATGATCTTGAAGGTCATTCATGTCGTTCACCATATCTCGCGAACCAAATATAATATTTGCATCATTGAGGTGCCAATTCGCGCGCAATAACATTTTTATAATGTTTACAGATTAATAAAAAAATCGTTGATCCCGTTTTTTAATTTAATGAAAAAATATTGTAAAAATTAGGTTTTTTTCCAAAAAAATAATTTTTAACCTGATTCGCCCATCTCAGTATTCAATGTTTATAAATTTTATATACTTTAAGCAGTTTTTATAAAAAAACAGTAAAGCATTGTTACATGTTTACAAAAAGAATTCAATAAAAACTGAAAAAAACATTAATAGTCTATGTAAAAAGGGTTCATACGCATAATATTATCTGATATCTTTTTCTAAAGAGAAAAAAACAAAGCTTTTTTAATATTTTCAGTATTCATGCAGACTTTCAATAATTTTCAATAAGCAGTTTTATATTTTAATGGAAACCTATTAAAAATTTGAACAAAAATATTTATTTTTTCAATCCAATTTGCATTTGTGATAATCAACGGTTTCAATGGCAAAATGTTTTGAAGATTAAGATATCTTATTGAATAACACTACTTTTTTCATAATTGCAAAACATTTATAAAAAAATAATACTCCATTCATATTTATAATAAAAAAAAGTTGACAACAACAATATTACCTAATTTCATTTACTCTAATGACGTGGTTTCTAAAAAAAAGTCTCTTCTATCCAATTTGCACTACTGCCAATCATTACGTTTCGAAAGCAAATGTTTCACGTTTTCATCAAATAAAACATCATAGTTTTCTTATACTTCGAAAAAACATTCACACAAAAACAATAAACAAAGAATATGTATAATGTATGAAAGAGGGTCCATCAAATATACAAGGACCATTTGCTCAATCTTTGAAGTTTATTTATTGTAAGAGTTCGTTAGATTTTAGATACTTCCTCCTCTACTCCAGTAAGTTTTCATGTTTTGCGTATAATCAGACTTCGACATTTTACTGCGTATTACATGTTGTTTTATGATCAACTTCAAAATAAGAAACATGATTATTAGTGTTCGATAGATCATGGATAACTAACTTCCCAGTGAAACTTGGATATTTATAATATTCCCTTTAAATTGGAATGTTGTAAAATTATTTAAATTACACGAAATCTAGTAACCTCATATTCTATGGCAGCTTGTGGGTATACGGTGCAGTTACTGCGACAAACCCCTTCGTAAGCCGTATAACATACAACTAAAATGTGAGTTTCCACTACACCCAAGAGGTACCACATCCATAGCGTTAACCGACTTATAGTGATCGGTTTCCCCTTAAGTAGGTTCGCTAGCAACCGAAAATTAATTTTATAATTTTCCAAACAATAATTGAACGTTATGATAAAAATGCCTTGCACTCTAAATAATTGGAGGATAAATTAATATTTATTGACTACTGTCCAGACAGCAAAATCTGCGGCTGTGACGAAAATGAGCTCTTTAAAGAACCTTGTTTATATTTGTGTGAATATTACTGGAAAGTTGATCGTGTGGACCTCGAGGGTCGCACATCGCGGCTTGTTTTTTTTATGCCTAAAATTCGATTTTGCTAACGAATTGAAATTAAAAACCGTACCAAAAACATGATCTTTACTTATACACTTCAACACTATACAACAATATAAGCTACTCAGAAATTATTCCATGTAAATACATATTGTAGTGCTTTAAACATCCATCCTGAAACAACACACATACCTGTGCATATCCTTCATAAAAATGAAACCAATTCAAGAATGTATTCGGCACGGGGTGGAACACATCAAAAGCAAACATCATCTACGATCTAACATTGCAAATGTATGTTTCAAAGCAATCCTCTTGCTTTTGAAACATAAATGCAAAGATATTAGTAGCCAAGGAAAATGTAATCAGAAAATTGCCGAAAATGTAATTTTTTTTCGTCTTGATTTTCCTTTTGCTACTGTTTTGTTATCCTATTTACCTTTAATGAAAAGTCATTCATGTGAAATTTATCGAAATAAAAGAGTGAAATAATATGATTTACAAACAGAAGAAACGAAAAGAAAGGAATCCTTCAAAGAATATTTTTTCGTTCGATTTAATAATTGGCTTTGCACATTCGACGTGATTTTAAAGGTGATTTTGTAAGTGAATAAGTAGTTCTCGATAATTCTGAAGTGAAAATGGAATGAATCTATTGAATTTCGTGTATTACTATTTATTGGACATTTTCGAGTGATTTCATTCGAAATGGGAGAATTAGAACTGTTCATTGATAGCTGCAGGCGCAGCAAAAATATCTCTTTTTTGGAAATAAACATCCGATTTGGAAGTCAATTTGTAAGCCTTTTTCCGTACAGCCTCAACACTGTGAATTTTTCTTCAAAGATACACAACCTCCAAGTGAATTGAAGAGCAGAACAGCACAGTATCAAACCATGGATTCATATAAATCCATCAATTTCCGTTCATCATAACATGATTTTCATCCAAACCGGAAATTTGTAAGATTATAAGCAGGATAAGTGCAAGCAGCCAATTTCAATATAGCTTAGCGAATTCAACCCCCTTCCGTGATGGTTTTTGTTTAATTCCACAAGAGCATCAGCTATAAGTTTCATGCGAAGTTGCTGCAGAAAAACATTTCATATGGCTAATTATTGTTGAGCACAGACCCCTTTTGCTCTAGTCAAAACAAGCTATTTGGCAAGTTAAATAAAAATCATATGCTAACGCACAAAAATCCTGATCTTGGACTACAAAAATAAATGCTGAAACATTTTGAAAATTCCGAAAAGGGATCGTTTGTGATGACTACATATTTCCAAAATTAAAATTGGATTGGTCGAACGGCGCAATCTGCTGGAATTCCCTGAATAATGTTCTGAATCTTTCGCCTAACGTGTTTGCATCCCTCAAATAAACGTTCCACGTAATTGACTGTATTACGTGTGCCAACGACACAGCGCTAACGACAATCACGACGACAGAATTAGGGAAATTTGAAAATCACGTGCAATTAGGCTGAACAAGGATCTATCGGTAGCCGAACTAGCCAACAAACACTGGCATGTCCTGGACGATAGGCAGGTACAGAATGTAACACAGTAGGTGAATGAGTGTTGCTTTGAAACGATAGCATTGAGGTTTGTGTGATCGCATCGACAGGGTCGTGCAGAAAGGCAAGTATGGCGTCTCGCCAAGCATCATGGGGATAGCAAGCGTAAACGCTAGCCCTAGACCGTTAGTCTAATTAAGCAATAAACGCAACGAGCGGACATCACGTGTTTATTACCACGATGTAATGAGATTGAAATTTGCCTTGCCACTTTAAACGAACACCAAATGGGCTACGCTCCAGATACCAGAAACGAGACATCCCAGTTGTTGAATAAGAGTATGAGTGAGCTCCCGATTGCTCCGCTTCAACTATTTCAGTCCTTGCTTAACCCAAAGCACTAAAAACTCAAAGATTGAATAGGACCACGAAAGATTGTGTCTTGTTGTTCAAGAATCAGTTCACAAAAAAATCAAACAGTCACTAGATTCCAGCTGAGCAGTATAACGATTGTGTTCGTCCATCCGTTATGACGCCATGTCTATTAGATCCATATTTAATATCACCAACTCTTCATAAATTTTCTGAGAACAAACTGCTCATCCTTGCATTCACATCTGAATCAGGATAAAGCACTCAAACGGCATATAGATGCAGGGTTAAATCGTGGCGTGCACAAGAAATCCATCGTCCACGGAATCAAGGCGAGCAAAAGCACTTACACAGGTGGAGCGTGAAGGTGTGTAGTTAAATTTATTGCAATATCGCTTGAGTGGCATAACTATGTATGACATGATATTTCCGTGGACACATCGAAGGGTGGTTGGAGTGACTTTTTTCAATGCTGACCCATCAACATGGATTCACACACTCACTCTCTGCCCATCCCCTAGCACATCAGCTGAAGGACTGTACTATCCATTCGCGACGTGAAGTATGTTTGTATGCTTTCCACTATGGAATAAAGGTTGCTTCAACCGGACTCGTCCTGCTTCATCGCGTAGTGCCGAGGGATATCTTTAGGGGTCAAAGTGTATACTTCATGTAATAGCAAATGTAAATTACAAAGAGTACATCTGTAGATGGGCGTAGAGTGTTGCTGTACACTACAGCATGTCCATGCAAATGAATCCCGTTCCAAAAATAGTGCAAGTTGATGTACACATTCCGCATTTCAATTGTGGGCAGTTTCCTTTTTAAGAGTCTTTTGTATGCCGCAAATTAATATTTATGAAACATATACGAACTATGTAGTAGATAAGAAAGTCGACATTGGGGGATATAAGGAATAATGGGGTAGACAACGGGAAAAAAACATTGTTACCCTTACGCTGGGATTTGCTAAAACATAGTATGTTACGAATAAGTCAACTTATTTCTGAACCACCTTAAAATGAACTTAATTTGACGATTTCAATCGTGAAAACTATAAAACTATACTACTGAAGTCATTTCAGATAACCGAAAAAAGGCCGTACTGTTTCTTGATAATGCCCGTTATCATATACCAGAGAATTTATTGCAAACGCACGATGGTTCCATATTTGCAACATAAATGCCACTGAATGTGTCACCTTTGATTCAGCCAATGGATTAAAATGTAATCCCTATTTCCAAATTGTATTACAGAAGATTTGTAGTTCAATTTTTTTTGCATTCAATAAAAATAAAATATAGTGTCTTTATTCGCCATAGCCTGGAATTAATTGAAATCTGAACTAATAAAAAAATGTGATCTAAAAGCGACCCTTGAGACCCACACGACTAACTTCCCAGTGGGGTGAATAAAAAAGTTATAATTTGTTTTTATTATTAATTAATAATATTAATATATTTTTTCTAGATTATTATAATTACTTTTATTGTTTTCATTATTTTTTTATCTAACCATAAAACCTTTGGTAGAGGTAGACGCCTTCCCCATCTGGTCGTTCTCTACCAAAGCCTCGGCAACCTCGTCCCCCTCATTGTTCACCTTCTCGTTCTCCTCCTTGTCCTCCTCCTCGTTCTCCATCTCGTCTTTCTTCTAGTGCTCCACCTCGTCCTCCATCTCGGCCCGGAATTCACAACCATAATTGAGGGTATTTAATTATTATTAATAATAATCATCCGTTATAAAGAATGTTTGATCGTTCCTGAATAATTATAATTGGCTTTTTATTTATAATATCAAATTATAACTAATAATATTTGATTGTTATCAACAATATTTGAATATTTATAACAATATCCAATCATTTAGTGCATCATCGTTACTACTCTCATTTTCCAAATCTGACAATATTGTAAGTTTGGAATTCTATATATTAATCTTGATTTTTTTTAAAAACATTTTTTAACAACATTCAAAATTTTCCAAAACGCACAATAATAATAATATAAATATGAAGGTATTTGGGATCTGCACGAATTAAAAGTGCGTTTCAACAGTTTCAAAATAAGCAATTTTTAGTCTTTTTTTTCAGTTTTTTCATCCTAAATAAAAAACGGCTGAACCGATTTTGCTGAAAACTGACTCAGTTTTAAATGACGTAATCACGCGTGAAATGAAACCAATTCCTTGTCAATACAATCTTTGGTTCTCGAGATAATTGAGACGAAATATAATTCCGAACGCATATACGTACATACATACCCACAGACATGGATTTGGATTCTAGAGACCTTAAAACGTGGAGATATGTCAAAATTTGGAATTGGCAAAATCGACCCCATTACAATAACTTCCCACAGGGAACAGGGTTAAAAATGTTGGTGTAACATATTTTCACATACATATATGGGTGAACATGGTATGAGTGGTGTTATTTCTTTGGGCTTGGTTTGAAAAAATAATAAGACTGCACAAGTAGAATAAACTGGATGAATTGCAAAGTTTTTTACAAATTGTCTTCTAAGAAGTTTGTTTCCAATTGAAAAACGAATTTCGCAATATTAGCATCACTTTGTTGTCGCCAGACATAGATGAAGAAGTGGAAATTATTATTTCAGATGGAGATTTTGAAACGAAGAGCCCAGCGAGAAATTTCTTAGATGAAATTGATAACTGCAATAGAAGCTGTTCCGATTTTTGACATAAGAAAATATAAAATATTGAAATTTATCAGGATTCAAAGCTGTTCACTTCTGCAGAAAAGATAACAGGGGCGGTGGAACCACAACTTACGTAAAAAATGGTCTACAATAGAAAATAATATTCAAAAAAAAAATTTTTTCGTCAATAATATTCGAAATACAAACAGACAAACAAACTCTAAATAAAGGAATCTTTACAAATCTACGGAGACTTTCTCTACATTCATTGAACATATACACGACTTATACAAATACAATACTAATACAAATCACTTATAACGGTAGCAGACACCAACATTAATATACTAGACGATGATACACACTACCGAACATACATATATACTCTTACAGTCAATAATTCTGAAGCAATAAACATAAAAGCACCGACGAGCTTAATCTCAGGTACAATCTTAGACCATATAACTACAAACTGCCAGACGAATAAACGCAGCACCAACTACACTTTTGAAGATTGGCCACGACTAGACCATAGCACATAAAATGACGAAATTGAAACCAAATGTGAAATATATAACTTACCTCAGAAGATATAAATTCAATGAGACAACTAACCAGCTCCTTATAAAGAAAACCCCAGAAAGTTTCCAGGAATTTGCCGCGATAATACAGGAAGCTAAAGATTCTGCCACGTTGACTAAATCCATCAGGACACGGAATGTAACGTGGATTACTGAAAAAGTTATCACTGCCTCAAAGAAAAAAACATAAAGCATATAAACTGCTTATTAACGATCTTTCCAGCCCTACAAAACAAAAACAATACAATATGATAAAAAACGAATGTAATAAAATAATAAAAGAAGCGAAGAAACACTATTATACCATAAAGCTTAAGCATAGCTCAAAAACTATAGCCAATTCTGGAATTTAGGTGACTTTTTCTAAGGAAAGGCGTAAAAAGTAAGACACACACTATCGACAAACTATCCTTTTAAAATAAGATGATCAGTGTACCGAAGGAAATCGCCAACTGCCTTAATCACCATTTTTCAAAAATAGGTCATGAAATAGTAACGAGATTGCCTACGATACGGACGTCATCGTCCCAAACACATCCCCTATCTGTTCTTTTCATTTAAGAACCATCAATAAAAAAGAAATAATTGAGACTATTAATTCTCTACGAAACCATACTGCACCAGGTCCAGATGGTATCCACGTTGATGACCTCAAATTAATCAATGAAAATATTGCTGATACTCTCATGAAATTAATAAATAAATGTATTAAGCTGGAAAGATTCCCGGAATACTTAAAAATCTCTGCAGCCATACAAATTTTTAAAGGGGGTGATGAAACTGACCCAAACAATTACAGACCAATCTCACTCTTAAATTCCTGAAGTAAAATCCTCGAAAAAATTGTAGATTTCCGAATTAAAGAATTTTTATTGCAAAACGAAATCTTGGATAGAAACCAGTACGGATTCCACGCGAGTGAAGGTACAACAGATGCCATTCTTGATATAATTAGAATTATAAACGAGTACTTGGATAAGAGTCACTACGTTACAGTAGGTTTCATGGGCATAAAAAAAGCCTTCGACATAGTTACACATGAAACTTTAATCAACAGGCTCGGTGATTATGGAACTGTTGGAAAGCAAATAAATTTATACGCAGTTACTTCACAGATAGATTTCAAAACGCACTAATTGGCCGTGGTAAAAGCAAAACTGCTGAATTTAGCGTAGGTATTTCGCAAGGCTCGATCCTAAGACCTACGCTATTTCTACTTTATATCAACTCCATGCAAAAAGCAGACTTTGTTGCGGAAATGGTTATGTACGCAGATAACACTGTGCTCGTATACTCAGGTAAAACTAGTCTTGAAATTGAACAAAAATACAACATGACATACAACCACACGTAAAAATCAATGACACAATCCTCCAGAGAGTAATACAAGTCAAATATTTAGGACTTCTAATAGACAAGAAATTAACATGGACTCCACACAAATATGATCTAAGGGAAAAACTGACTGTCTTCATTGGTCTTCTACGTCGCTTCTACTTCTTTCCAAGGAAGAAAAATCCAAATTATTTATGCGCATCTCCTTTCCAAAATTTTCTACATCTTGAATTGGAGTCAAAATTCTAAAGGTAACCTCATGATCATCTCCAGATTAGTAACGAAGGCGTATAAAACCAATCACAATCTCCCTATGCCATCTCCAACGAGCGAAGTTTACAAAACAGCCCAAGAATTGAATTTGCAAGGCATGATTTTTATTGAAAGGGCTAAATTCATACATAAGAATTTACACCGTAATGAGTATACCGCTGTGAAATTAGATAGAATTGAGGGGGAAAACACTTGCAGAATGAGAAACATGAATAATATAGCTATCGCATTTGCCAGAACTGAGCTAAAAGAAGACCCCTTCAGAAAAGCAGCTAACTTTTACAATACACTAATGGAAAAAATTAAAAACATAGCGACACCAACTTCCTTTAAAACAATATTTAAAAAAATATCTCCTTCAGAACCAACATTCGAAGTAAGTTACAAGTATAATTAGCTCCACTAAAGTCAAAGCAAAACATGTCATCAACAGGAAATATTTCATAAACATACGAGGGGTGATCAAAAAGTAATGATAAACGGTTACTTCCAGTCCGCATAAAAATCCAACAAAATTTTTTTCGCTTGCTTAAACACTCACTAGGACAGCATGAAAAAATTATATAAATAGACTACGATTCACGGGAGGGACATTCAGTTGAATACGAACCGGCGAAGAGACAACATCAAAATGGAGAAAAACGAAATTAGAGCAGTCATTAAGTACCTCTGATTGAAAAAAATGTCTACCAAAGACATACACAGCGACTTAGAGGAAACATTGGGGAACTCTGCTCCTCCATATTCCACAGTTGCACGCTGGGCCAAGGAGTTTAAGCTGGGAAGAACAACCACTGAAGATGAACACCGCAAAGGACGCCCATCCTCGTCCCACACTGAAGATAACGTGAAGAAGGTCGAAGATGTTGTGTTGGCAGATCGAAGAGTGACCATCAGACATGTAGCTGAGGTCACGGGGATCTCATACGGTAGCGTTCGAACAATCCTTGTGAACGAATTGCAGTTGAAAAAGGTCTCTGCGCATTGGGTACCACGAATGTTAACCGACGAGCACAAGAAAAAACGAGTCAATATTTCAAGGGTGAATCTCCAAAAGTTCCAAGCAGATCGGAAAAAATTTCTGTCACGTTTCGTGATCATGGGCAAGACCTGGATCCACCATTTTGATCCTGAAACCAAACAACAATCGATGACTTGGAAGCGAGCCTCCTCACCAACACCGCAAGTTCAAAGTGTCAAGTTTGGCGAGAAAGGTTATGGCGTCCGTTTTTTGGGACGCCGAAGGAATAATTATGGTGAAATATGTGGAAAAGGGAGCCACTATTTCGGGCACTTACTACGCAGACCAAATACGAAGATTGCGGGAAGTCATTAAGGCAAAAAGACGCGGCAAACTGCGAGCTGGAGTGCTGTTTCACCAAGACAACGCTCCGGCTCACAAAGCCGCAGTTGCGATGGCTGCCATTCAAGAAACGGGATTCGAACTGCTGGAACACCCACCCTATTCGCCAGATCTAGCTCCCAGTGACTTGTACCCCTTTCCTCGTCTCAAGCAACACCTCCGAGGCAAGAAATTTGAAGACAATAGTGAAGTGATGGCCGTTGTAGAGACGTTTTGGGAGGGTCAAGACAAAAAAAAAATTTCTCAGGGAATCCTGGGTTTAGAAAAAAGATGGACTAAATGTATTGCCTTGTTAGGAGACTATGTAGAAAAATAAATTATTTTTGTAACTGTCATCACCGTCTTTTATTGTGATTATCATTACTTTTTGATCACCCCTCGTAAAGTCTGAACTATTAGTCTAACTAAAAGGACACTAAAACTTACAAATTTGATACTATCCCTTATACCGATTCTTATCGTCTGGGAAGTACAATGCACTGAATTTTTAAATAAGGAATATTACTAAATTTGATGGAGAGAGTGATTCAAGGAAGCGGAGGTGGTTTTAGTCGATAGAAATCCGGCATGCCGAGAGGCAGGAGCTGATCGGTATCTTTTGAAGATTTTCACCTCCCAACGTTGGAAAGAAGAAATTGAATGGGCGAAATCTGAAACCGGGTATTATTTAGATATATTAATTCTAAAAAAAAGTTTTATGAAAATGTTGCAGAGAATTTTTCTAATTTAAAAAAAAAAAAACAAAAAAACATTGAAGATTTTTTAGGTTTGCTGGTTTGTAAATTTTTCAGAAACTTAAGGGAGGAAGTACCTTTAGAGGCCGAAAAAAGGTCTTTTTTGCAACTGATTTGTGGGGAAATGAAGACAGTTCTTATTAAATCAGTATAATATTTATTTTAGGCGATGTTTGAGGTTGAAAAAAAAACATATTCTACAAAAGTGAAAGTTGAAAATTAACAAATTTTTCAAGGATTTTGAAAGCCATGTCGTCGCTGACGTCGTAAATTACGTAAGCGATGCTGGCTGTAATTTTCATCTGAAATCAACAAACCAAGCATTTTCTTACTCGAAAGGTTTTTTTTTTAGTAGATAAGCTAAAATATTTGCGAAATTCGAAAACTAACCCTTCAAAACAGGCTCAAAAAAACAAATTACGATTTTGACGAAAAATTTCGTTGTACTTCCAGTCAAAAATAGTCCCAAAATAATTTGTTTTTTTAATCTTTAGTCTATATAGAACAGTTTTTATGCTCTTTAAAATGAATGCTAGATGATGAAAATCGATTCACTAGTTTTTTTATTTACAATTACGCAATGTTAAAAAACAAGGTTTCGAGAAAAGGTCGTTTAAAGTTTGTGGTGAAGAGAACAAAGCTCGGGATGCATCTCTTCCACAATTTTGAGAATTAGCTTCCCCCTTAATAACTATTAATTGATAATGAAAATTACGTGAAATACATAAGGTATAGTTTGAATTAATCTATTGCCTAAGAGTGTTTATGATACAAATAAAAACTATTTGATAACAAAGACAACTTAACTATTGTGTACATTACACCATTCAGACTGCAGTGTTTAACAAAAGCTGATAATAACGGCTAAAAAGAACCAAATGATCACTTTGAAATATCATAAGCAATTTGTAATCTTTAAAAACCTGCGACAATATTTTTTTCATCAACTTCCGAACGTTATCTTTTGTTTTGCATAATTTCCTTTGATTGAATATTCCCTTAAAGGAATTCTAAAAATATATTGGCTAAGTAATTGCTATTTAGAATGTTTCTCTTAATATTCGGATCCAAATTTTAAAGTATAACATAAAAACCTGTTTATCTAACAAATATCGTAAGGTCTTACATTTGTACAAAACTACTCACAGAAACATCTTGTGTGCTGGTATTTTACCTTTTTTAAATAAACTTTAAATATACACTGTATTTATTGACTCACCAAAAATTTTAGTTTTAGATTTCTGCACAATTTTTGTTTATTTTATTTCCAAATAATTTTCGGGTTGTTTACAAAGTCTCTTTGCCGTGAGTGCTTTAATGTTTGTTGTTTATTATTTCACAACAAATTTGTTCTTATCGTGAGCTATGTGCTTTAAGTATAGTGTTAAAATGTCTTTTTGGGTGCAGGAAAAACAAAAAATTCAAAATATAGTTTTTGGCCTACACAAGATGAGATAGAGTTAAAAAAAATTAAAATTGGGGCATTTTGAAATGTAATAGACCGAACAGACGACAATACATAACCTTCAGGTATTTCCTCATACGTCTCCTAATAGCAAACATTTTTGACTTTTATTTATAGTTAGCTCATTGCTTTGCATTTCGAAAAATTACATCAATTGAACCCAAAAAACAGTACTTGTAAAACAATAAAAACAGAAAGTCCAAAAAATGGTAAATCAATTAATACAGGATTTTTTGTGTCCAGCTGATCAAAAAATCAAATGAAACAAACTTATTTGCACTCCTACGAAATGAAAATATTTAAATATATTGCATTTATTGAAGGAAATCAATTAAAACTATTAACGAAGCATGGAAAATTTAGATGGAAGTGTTTTCGCTTCTCCAGAAAAATCCAATTTTTAGATACAACAGTATTTTCAAGACACGATATATCATGGAACAAATAATTTTTTGTAGACTTCAAACAGAATTATATATTTAAATAAAATTAATCGTTTTTAGTTATTAATTATTCATTCAAAACTTATTAAGAGGAAAAGATTCTACAGTTGATAATTCGATTTATTTTTTAAGTTGCTGCCATATGAGAAATACTACTTCGAAAAATTTCTTCGACTTGAAATAATAAATTTGTATTGTTTAAGAGAACGAAAAAACTACACTGATTATTAGCTTCAGACATAAGTGCACAATGATTATATAACATAGTTTTCTCATATAAATCTGCTAGTTACTAATCCCATTCATCCGGTTGGAAATTTGACTGTTTTAGCAAATAAAATAATCAGTATTTTTTTTATATAAGCGATATTTTCCGATTAAAAAAATAATTTCTAAACTGAAAAATTAAATTTAGACAATTAAAAAGACGGTTCTCCAGGTGTGCCTGAAAAGTTTTAATTGAACACTTCAAAATGTACCAGGATCTGAACTACATTTTTAGGATTAACCAGCTTAGTTAAATTTCTTAGTTCGGACAAATACAAATAACACAGAAAACCAAATTAAGAAATAATCGTTAATTTTCTCTGTACCAAATAAAAGATTTTCTTCCGATTGATAGTGCTCGGTAAACTTATTTATTATTTTATCCGGTAAAATTTTCTGATGGTTTAAGATTTTATTCCTGGTCACACTTTCAAACTGGATTCGATTAGAATTAGTGACTATTGGGTTTTTTGACACTAATATAAATTTTCGGATAGTCTTGCAGGATTTTCAGGAAGTTGAAAATTGGATGTGGTGTTTGTGAACTCTAGGATAATATTGATTATCCAGTACTGTAGGTTCGAGTTGGTTGATTCAAAGGCTGATTAACGCCTTCGGATCGTTTAATAATGTTTTTGGTTATTTAGAAAAAAATTGTCTCCTTTCCTTATTTTCTTGAATTCAAAAATCCAAAAACAAAAATTTCATGCAATTTTATCTTCAAGGCTATTGAAAACATTTTTCATATGAAAAGCAACAGCAACTTACTAAGAAAGCAGGTCGTTTCAACAAACACTCATATTAAGTTCTGACTATTCAAATAAGCTTTTAACTAATATCAACAGTCCCATTATTATTTATACCAGCCATTGTATCAACCTTCACTTATATACGTCCTTCAGGTCTATGCCCTTCCGTTGGAAAATTTCAACGTCAATAAAACTCTCACACTGGCACAAACCCATGATCAGAACCGAGCTGAACGGAGCTGAACTGAACCGAGTCCTGTAGGACGAGGAAGGATAACTATTTTGTTCAGTTCGTTGAATGCAAATGAATTAAATGACTGACTGCGTCATGAACGTGGTACACAAGTCCTGGCTAATTGACGCGAATCCTTTGAACTCGTGCCGGAACTATTCTTCTGATATTAATTGCTCGGAAAATTTGTAAACGTTGAATAATAAATAATTAAATGAATATGAGAGCTCTTTTGTAATGTAATTAAACACGTACAAGCATTTTGTGGTGCTTTCTACAGTTTTTTGTAAAAAAAATCCTTGTCAATATATTTTTTATTATAGCCTGGTTTTGCGTGTGATAAAGTGCCACGTCAACTTGATTGACTTCAATGAATAAGTGTTTTTTTTTCATAGTTTATGCGTGACGAGCTTCAAGTGATGCTTTTTGTGTTTCGGTTAAGCATGGATTTTTCACCTTGTTAACTTCCCAGTACAGTGAAACCTGGTTAATTGGGACCTCGAGGGACCAAGAATTTTGTATCATTTAAAGAGGTTTTCATTTATCCAGTTTTCCAATTAGACAGGTTTAAAATTTTAGTTGTCTCATTTACAGAGGCCTTCGCTTATAGAGGTCGAAATGTATCGTTATTCCATTTATTGAGGTGGAAATGTTAATAAAAATGCGTATTTTTTACGAATTAGGTGTAGGTATTTATTTTTTATAAAAAAAAAATTAAGTAAAGTTTATGACTTGAAGTAATCGGTTATGTTTGTTTGTATTTGATCCATAGTTGCTGAAACCGGTTTCTCGATGGAATAAATTTGATCAAAAATACTAGAATCATCAATATTTGATGAAATACTTATGTAAAGTTTCTAAAGCTTCTATCGCCTCACGCTTTGAAATTTTTACTGAAGTCTCTTCACAATCTTCTTCTTCTTCTTCTGTGTCCAAAAAAGAATACTTAGAAACGATGTCTTCATCATTGAGCTCTTCTAAAATGAGTACATCATCGTCCATAGAAACGTAATCCTGAAAAGTCGGCTGCTGGTCATTTTGGTCGTTCCCACAGGAGGTAATTATTTTGTTCCATTCTGGAAACGCTGCACAGATCTCTAGCTCCTCTTGTGGGTTCTCAGGTTCAGATACATTCGTCACTTTGAATCCAGCTGTGGTTTTACAACAAAAAAAACCAAGCTTTTCTTACAAATCTCATAGCCTGGAGGATGTTGATTTCAGGGCTTTCTTACGCTTTCTCTTTAATCATTGGTCCGCTTATTGGAATGTTATTATTCCGTACCTGCTTTATCCATGTCGAGAAACATTTTTCAAGTTCAGGATACTCTGCCGATCGTATTCGTTTTATTTTTCCTTTTCCGTCTATACACAGACCGAATTTTCTTGTTGTTTTGCATAATTCTACTCAGCGTTGACTTTGGTATCTTATTCTCCATACATAGTTGATCACGCGACTTTCCACAATCATAATCTGATAGAAGCTTCAATTTTTCAGATGCTGATAATGTGTTATATTTACGTTTCGACATTTTGTACACTTTTATTCCCTTGTTTGTATGTCAAAACCTGAGATAGTACTGAGAAACAAAGCACGTGCGAAAGAAATTCAAATGTTTGTAAATAAACGTGTCAAAACTTGTCCCAAACTGATAAAATGTCTCACTTATACAGGGGATTGAGGTACTGAGTCCCAATTATAGAGGTGAACATCGAATAAATCCTAGAAATCAAATATCATTTGACCAGGTTCCAAAAGTCCCATTAACAGAGGTAATTCGATGAAAAAGTGCCGGGACTTCATTGGAATTCTCAATAGTAGAGGTTTCTCACTTACCCAGGTCCCATTTAATCAGGTTTCACTGTATATGGGAAGTTCTTGTAATCGCCTCGAAAATCGAAATTGAAATTTTCAACATTTCTTACGTTTTGAGGTCTATAGAGTATATATAAAGTGTTTTTAGAAAGGGAGATGTATGTGTGTGTGTGTACGTACGTACGTACGTACGTTCGTGGACACTTTTTCTACGAGCATAACTCACGTAAACAAAGTCGTATCGACTTTGTTAAGGTGTCAGACGAAGCGTCTTTGCAATCTTAAGAGCTGATTAGTTTTCGGGACACTTCGGGTTTGCCGTTTCGCCCCTTTGAAGGTCATTTCTGTCATGCGTTATATCTCGCGAACCAAACATACGATTTGCATGATTATGGTGTCAATCGACGCGTATTAGCAATTGTGTGAATCTATCAAATTTCGAAAAAAATCGTTCCAGCCGTTTTTAATTCACGAAAAAAAAGCAAAAAATTAGTTTTTTTTATAAACAATAAATTTTTAACCTGATTTACGGAAGACAGTATGCAATTTCTATAAAATTTGTTTATTTCAAGCAGTGTTTGTAAAAACAACATCAAAACTTTTTCTCGTGATTATGTAAAAAATTAAGTAAAAAATAAAAAATCTTTAACAGGCATCATGATCTTCAAGGTGATTTCTGTCATGTGTTGTACATATATCGCGAACCAAACATACGATTTGCATGGTTAAGATGTCAATCGACACGTATTATATTTTTGGTAATCTATCAAATTTTGGAAAAAGTCGTTGAAGCCGTTTTTAATTTAAGAAAAAAAAGTGCAAAAAACTAGGTTTTTTATAAACAATAAATTTTTAACCTGATTTACGGAAGACAGTAGTCAATTTTTATAAAATTTATATATTTAAAGCAGTGCTTGTAAAAACAACATCAAAAGTTTTTCTCATGATAGCAAGAAACATTAAATAAAAAATAAAAAATCATTAACAGTCATCATGATCTTCAAGGTCATTTCTTCCATTCACTATATCTCACGAACCAGATATAATATTTGCATCATTAAGATGTCAATCGACGTGTTTTAAAATCTCTTTGATTATTTTAACATTATAAAGATCCGTTTCAGCGATTTTTTAAATTTAATAGAAAACATGAGAAAACTTAGGGTTTTTTTCATAAAAAATATTTTTTTAGCCTGATTTGCACAACACAGTAATATATGTTTATAAAATTTCTACATTCCTATCAGTTTTCGAAGAGAAACCAGGACAACTTTTTCAATTAAAATTAAAAAATCATTCAAAGTTACCATATGAAAGGGGTTCTTCCGATTGATATTACCTTATATCTTTTATTCTAAAGACTTTGTTGTAAAGTAAATCAAAGTTTTAAAATGTTTGGGTAATTTGAGCAGATTAACCATGAAAACTTCAATCAAATTTTTATTTGTGGTAATCAATCATCATCACCCATCCACCAAAAGCCTTACGTAATCAGTGGATGCTCCCGTAGTTGATATGTTTAATATTAACTCATTCCTGTTACTGCTATGAATACCTTTCATTATTATTATTTAAAGTAGAAGTATTTTCTAAATTATTATTGTGTTTAATATTTTTAATGTTTATCTAGATATTACTGGGAAGTTGACCATGTGGACCTCAAGGGTCGCACTTCGCGGCTTGTTAATTTTTGTTTTGTCAAAATCCTGAACTGTAGTGAGTGAACTCCACATTTTAATGTGAACAGTGAAATTTTTTCCATTACATATTTAATAAATTTAGCACATAGGTTTCAATTTTAAAACCAGCAACTTTTTATCCTAGAAATTTTAAATTTCTACGAAAGCGAAACAGTTTTCAAGCAAAGAGTTAAAACCACTTACAATTTCATGATGGTTTTGCCGTAATGTTTAGAAAGTTTCCATGCTGGTTTTGCTCAAGAGCCAAAAGCAAATTTGAAAAGGTTATCTCCGAGTCGATTTAAACGTACTTTCGTACTTCCACTGATGACTCCTTTACTTGAATTCATTTCCATCTTGGTCTCATTCATATGCAAGTGAATTGAGAATGCTGCTAATGTTTTTAGTTTTTTTTTTTGGTTGTACAAGGACTCGGAAGCTGTAGCAGAATCTTTAGATTTCTGTCTGAATATACTATGGAACTAGATGGCTATATAATTTAAAGGTACACATATCAATGAAAAACTAATTTGATTGTCAACCGTCCATTGATGCTATGAATAAAGTTCAAAATAGCTAGTCCTATATTTTTTCGCTAGACTTAAAATGTTAGGCTGAATAAAATAAAATTATTTTTAAGCGAATTTTCATTGAAAATATCGCGATTTGTTTAAATTAACGGTTACCATTTTTTAAAAACCATTGACCATATAAATGCGTATGCATTTAGTTTTTCATCAATAATTTTAACTAAAGTGGTTCCATAAACTTTCCTAAATATCTCCAACTATTTTTTGAAAGACCCAAATTTCCAGTGAATCAAAATCGGTGTAGTTGGTCTCTTGAATTTTCTCTATCTACCATCTGTCGGACGATCAGAAATAGTTAAAGATTCAAGTTCTTCAGATGGAAATTAGTATTCAAGAGCTTTTCGTAGAATAGGCAACCATTTTAGCTAAACTTCTCGTCTATTCATATTCTTCTTATAAATAAGTCTAAAGTTCTCTTCCACATTCACCGCATACTTGCAATCCTTGCAAAAATATTATGCATATATGTTTGTGTGCTTTTGGCCACAGACACATATAAACTAATAACTTTGCAAATTGATATTTCATGTGAGTTGGATTAAGACGTTGGAATAAGTCATTAAGTTCAAGTCGTTGCAGCCTTAGAAAGCTAATTTGTGCTGTTCGAGAATTAATTAAAAGTTCCTTAACAATCCGACGTAGTTGGTGGGCCAAGGATGGCTGGTGAGCCCAAGACGTTTTGGTTTTTTGGTGATGTTACAAACTAAACAGAAGAACTTGGATGGATACTCGGAACATGAAATTTGAGTGAATGAATATTAAGTGAGGATTTATGTTGAGTTAAGGGAAGAACGAACAGAGTGCTGATTTTATTTCGAAAGAATCATGAGAAAACGTACGATTTTGAAGGGCTGAAATGAATTTTTGGGTCAAGTAGTTCCCAAATATTTTTTAAAAGGTTTTAAAAATAAACACTTCAGAACCCTTTGATATAAGATTCAAGTCATTTCTAAAGAGAAAATAAAGTTGCGGATTATTACACTTGGGATCCATTCAAACAGCTTCTTCATAAGATAATAGAATTTATCATAATCAAAATAATAATGTTCACACGTCATAGGTATAAGAAAACTATGTTTTTAACTTTCTAGTATATGGGAAGTTCTTGCAATTGCCTCGAAAATCGAAATTGAAATTTTCGACTTTTCTTTCCGTTTTGAGGTCTATAGAGTATATATAAAGTGTTTTTAGAAAGGCAGATGTGTGTGTGTGTGTGTACGTACGTAAGTACGTACGTCTGTACGTTCGTGAACAGTTTTTTCTACGAGCATAACTCACGTAAACTAAGTCGTCTCGGCTTTTTTAAGAAATCAATCGAAGCGTCTTTGCAATCTTACGACCTGATTAGTTTTTGGGAAACTTCGGTCGGGGGAGTTTGCTGTTTTGCCCGTTTGAAGGTAATTTCTGTCATGCGTTATATCTCGCGAACCAAACAAACGATTTCCTTGAACAAGGTGTCAATCGATGCGTATTTACATTTATGTAATTCTATCAAGTTTTTAAAAAAATTCTTCGAGCCGTTTTTAAATTTTTTAAAAAAAGTGCAAAAAATTGTGTTTTTTTCTTCAAAAACAATAAATTTTTAATCTTATTGTCAAGTCCAAGTAATCAATGTTTATATAATTTATATACTCAAAACAGTTTTTATAAAAATGTTATCAAAACTTTTTCCCATGATTACAAAAAAAATCACATAAAAAATAAAAAATCATTAACAGTCATCATGATCTTCAAGGTCATTTACGTCATTCATTATATCTCGCGAACCAAACATAGCATGTGCATCATTTAGGTGTCAATTGACGTGTATTAACATCTTTGTGAAGTTTTTAACATTTTGAAAATTTTAGTCAGCCGTTTTTTAATTTAATAGAAGAAAATGCGAAAAATTACGGTTTTTTTCATAAAAAATGTTTTTTAACCTGATTTGCACAGCAAAGTGATACCAGTTTATAAAATTTATACATTCTTATCAGTTTTTGGAGAGAAACCAGCAAAGAAAAATTCCATGATTATGAAAAAAACTAAATTAAAAATAAAAAATTATTCAAAGTTACCAAGTAATGAGGGTTCATACGAATGATATTACTTTATATCTTTTATTCTAAAAAATTGTTGTAAATTCAATCAAAGTTTTAAAATATTTGCATAATTTGAGCAGATTTTTAATAGCTTTTATAGTCTTTTAATTAAAGAAACTGCTTAAATTTTGAAAACCAACAAAATTTTTCAAGACCAAAAAGGCCCCCACCGAAAACCTTACGTAATCAATGGAAACTCCCGTAGACGATATGATTCATATTAACTCATTACTGTTACTGCTATGAACACCTTTCATTGTTGTAATGTTGTTGATGTTTATGTAGATATTACTGGGAAGTTGACCGTGTGGACCTCAAGGGTCGCACCTCGCGGCTTGTTTTGCTTTTTTGCTGCATTATATTCCTTTTTCCTTCCTTGACCCTTTTAAATACTCTTTTTTAACGTGCAAATCAAAAAAAAAGTTTAAACCGAAGCAGATGTTTCAAAACAAGTGGGGAGGTGAGAACGATGAATTACGCTGGAGAGTTGCAAAATGCGCTTACGCCGCGTTTCGCCTTAGGCCCTTAAAAACTAGTTTAAAATTTTTATATCGCTCTAAAAACTTTTAATCGTATTTTTAATTGTATTAAGAACTAAAATCAATAAAAAAATTTCGAGTTTTTTAAAAAAATGTAACCTAAAAGTCCCCTTAAGCAGTTTTTTTATTAAAATTAAAACACGGTATTGAGAAAACTATTCACAATCTGCTCAAATTATGCAAATATTAATAAACTTTGATTGACTTTACAACAATGTCTTTAGAGTAACATATATCAGATCACTTTGAATGATTTTTTTTATTTGATTTTTTTGCAATCATGGAAAAAAGTTTTGCCGATTTCTCAACAAAAACTGATATAAGTTTATAAATTTTATAAATATTTATTATTGTGTTGTGTAAATGAGGTTGAAAATTTGTTTTAGGAAAAAACCCAAAATTTTTGCAATTTTTTTTAATTAAATTAAAACATGGCTCCAACCATATTTTTGGTAGCTTAAAAACACCACAAAAAGTTTGAGACGCGTCAATTGATACCTCAACGATGCAAATACTATATTTGGATCGCGAGATATAGTGAATGACATTAATGACCTTGAAGGCCGTGATGACTTTTAATGGTTTTTAATTTTTTAATTATTGTCATAATCATGAAGAAAAGCTGTGCTGGTTTTTTCACAAAAACTGTTTGGAATAGTAAGTTTATCATGGGTTAGAAGCTCCTGGTCTAGTCGACAACGAGGGCATTTTCCCTGCTTCCTGGAAACTTTCATATACAATTCCTATCCACAAGTCTGGACTCCTTTCCTTTGCACGCAACTACCGTCCCATAGCCATGTTGTCTTGTTTTTCGAAACTGCTCGAGCGGTTCGTTTACAATTCAATAATTACTTCCATCAGACCTGTAATTGCTAACGCACAACATGGTTTTGTTGCTGGTCGTTCCTCACTTACTAACCTCTTCTCCGACTTTGCGGCCAAGTCTCTGGCCAATAGAGAGCAAATTGATTGCATTTACACGGATTTGTCTAAGGCTTTTGACTCCGTTGACCACAATATTTTAGTGCGTAAGCTGAAGAGCTATGGCTTTCAAGGGTCTTTACTCAGATGGTTCTCTTCCTATCTGGTTAACCGTGAATGCATTGTCTCCTTCTGCAATCATACATCTGCTCCTTTGTATCCATCATCAGGTGTTCCGCAAGGCTCTATCTTGGGTCCTCTTCTTTTTTTACTTTTTGTCAACGATTTGCCTCAATTCATTCAGTCTCCCTGCCTCCTGTACGCTGACGACTTTAAAGTCTTTAGGACGATCAACTCCATTATCGATTGTCAAGCCCTTGACCAGGATCTATGTGCCTTCCAATCGTGGGTTGACCTCAATAATCTAACGATTAATGTTGAAAAATGTCATAAACTTACCTTTTCGCTAAAATTCAACACTATTGTTTTTCCTTATTCCTTACATAGCAGTACTCTCGTTGAAGTCGATCATTTCTGTGATCTTGGTGTCATATTCGATCGCAAACTAAAATTTGATCATCATATTGCCAATATCGTGCTTAAAGCGTCAAAGCTTTGTGGATTCTTACTTAGAAACTCCACTGCATTTCGCAGACACGAAACCAGTATAAAACTTTTCAATTCTCTCGTACGCAACTTGGTCGAATACTGCTCCCCGATCAGGTCTCCACACAGCAAATGTGATACAAACTTGATCGAATCTATTCAGCGTAAGTTCACTCGCACTTTATTCTACGAATTCAATATTCCCTATGCTCCTTACGATGTTCGTCGCAAACATTTCAACCTTGCCACCTTACAACAACGTAGAATATATTTAGACGAATCTCTTCTTTGCAAGCTTTTTCTGAATATCCTCGACACTCCTCTCTGCAATGAACTTCGCTTCCGTCACTCTTCTCACCCTTGTAGAAAACTTACGATCTTCGCCCCTACCTTCACCACGTCTAACTTATATTATAATTCTCCCCTGACTCGCTTACAACGAAATCATGACCTTATGCAGTTTGGTTCCTTCGGTTACTCTTTAAATACTTATAAGATCAAACTAAGAAATCTTATATTTTCATCTTAATTTTAGTTCTCAAATTTTCTAATTTATTCACGACTGTTCTTTATTCTTATTTTCTATTCTTATTTCATTAATTAATTCATTTACTCTTAGAGTTATCTTAGTCTTAGTTTAGTTCATCGCTACTATGTAATTGGAACTCTTCTGTTTAGTAGCTTTGTCAACAATAAACAATAAACAACTTCCGTCTTCTAGTGCGCTTTTGGTTAGCGACTTGCTAACACTATTGTTGCACATTAATGGAGGTTCTTGTTTCCAGGCTTTTTGGCCGGTACCATTATAAAATGGAAAGTGTGGTTTCGGCGTGACAATAGTGTTAGCAAGTCGCTAACCAAAAGCGCACTAGAAGACGAATGTTGTCGACTAGTTCAGGAGCTTCTAACCCATGATAAACTTACTAATAGAAGCGACGTAGGCATACATACGAAACAAATTGACGGTCGTTATAATTCGCAGATGTAAATTATAAAAATAGTTGAAATATAGCGAGCTTAATTCATCGACAAGCCAGCGGTGGTCGTGCTGTCTCGTAACGGATGGCTAAATGGCAGCACCTGAAGAGGATGCCATCCGTCAAGCCGAAACCACACTTCCCATGTTTGGAATATATAAATTTATAAATTTACTTTTTTACTGCGTTTTGCAAATCAGGTTAAAAATTTATTATTTATGAAACGTAATTTTTTGCCCTTTTTTAATAAATGAAAAAACGCATCCAAGTGTTTCTTAAAAAAATTAATAAAATTACACAAATATTAATACGCGTCGATTGACACCTTGAACATGCAAATTTTATGTTTGGTTCACCAGATATAACAACAATAACAACAACAACAAACCACTCCCTCCCCCCCGACCGAAGTTTCCCAAAAACTAATCAGCTCTTAAAATTGCAAAGACGCTTCGATTGACACCTCAACGTGTTTACGTGAGTTATGCTCGTAGAAAAAAGTGTCCACGAACGTACAGACGTACGTACGTACGTACGTACGTACACACACACACACATACATCTCCCTTTCTAAAAACACTTTATATATACTCTATAGACCTCAAAACACAAAGAAATGTTGAAAATTTCAATATCGATTTTAGAGGCGATTACAGGAATTTCCCATATGCTGGGAAGGTAATAACCAATTGGAGACTCCTTTTTGTTTTATGCTTTATTGAAGGAGTTGGTCCTTGCTCCTAGTTATTGGAAAGGCTATCAGTCCTAGATCAGAGCTATATTTTAACTTAAGATACATTTTTTACATAAACTTGGAACAGCGCGCATATTGCGCAAGCAAATTTTTTTTCAATTAAGGATAAATTTTCATTAAGCCCAAAATGAGTGGTGAGATTCCCACGGAATTTTGCGTTTCAATTTAACCATTTTTTTTGCTGGTTAAATATGCGATTCAAGTCATTTTTGCCGTTTCCAAATAACCAATTCAATTAATTTATCTTTTTAATGTTTGCTCGGGTGATTGTAGTAAGCCTGTGAACAATCGCACTAGATCACCTGTAACAAATTGAACTGTTGTAGTCAGCATCATATTAAATTAAAATTTTGCATAATCTACAGCTGTACAAGATTCATAATCCTTTGATTACACTGTGGAAATTTATTGTTCCGAAATCAGCTTTTGTTTTCCAATTGATTGAATAGCCAGTTGGCAAAAAACCACTTTCCATGTCCAACGCAAACATGATAATTTTTAGCTATTTTAAATGATTTTTGTAATATCTTTGCTTTCAATGCACGTTCGTGGCATAATCCATTTGTAATTTATACATTCTATCCGCATCCACATTTAAATTCTATGTGTGCCATTATCTCATTTGCAATAATTAATTACATGATATTCAATTGCATTAGAGCATATAAAAATGGTTTTATTACAGAATTCAATTAGTCGTAATTATTACCATAACTGTTTGCTACGTGTCAGCTACAGTATTGCAATCGCAGCAAAATTTCAATGCACCAATTCGTTGCCGTCCTTTAGAGGAACAGCAGTGGAACGTAGTTCTATCGACTGGAAAACGAGAGGACATTAAAAGGATAACTAGCTTTGATTCTAGCATGTAGCAAAAATCTCGATTAGATCAGTTCATCTTCACCTTTGATCAATAATGGGAGTTTATTCGAAGCCTTTTTATGACCCCATGTCTAATTTGCGCACTATAAAAAATATTTTTTATATTATATTTCTTTTTATCTTGGTAAAACAACAACTAATCTTAAATATATTTCAAAAAAAATATCAACAAAATCATTAGTCCCATACTCATTTTCCAATCTATGTATCCTGACAAATTTTCTATTGCACTTCTACTATCTACTCACATAATGTCCCTAAAACATCGATTGAGGAGGCCATTGATGAATGTTGGAGTGCCAATGCAAATTAAATTCATTACCAATCGAACTGCATGACGGGCCATAACTAAAACGGGATTGGATTGACTAACGATGAAGGTAACATTATTGGTCGCGTAGACGATCATCACACTTTCGTCGACAAGGAAGACAAGGAGGACAAGAATGATGGTAGCGACAATGCGACGCCATCTAGAAAACTAATCTTCAGCCATTCGTTTCCCATAATCATGATTCAATTAATTATCATAATGAGATGCAAAATTTTCCCTGTGTACATTTGAAATTCAAATCATATTAGATTTAGTTATTGAATAGAGTAGATTTTGATTTGATGTTGATGCTGAAAGAGAATAGTTGAGGTTTCATTGCATTGATTTGAATGTTAGGTTTTTAATCTGGTTGGGTTTTGTGGGTTATAATCTTAAATGGAGATGCAATCATTATTATCTACGACATGTCATTCATACCAGATATATCACCAATTTTACTAGAACTGGAAAAGAACTGTTTTTTATTAGAAGCTAACTTTTACCCGGAAAACTAAAATACCTTTTAATGAATTTGCCAAGGAAGTTGACGAGCATCATATCAAATATCTCTGAAAAATTATAAGTTATTATATCTATGAGGCTTTTACATCAAATGCTTGGAAAACTCCTTGAAAGAAGGCCAGGGTTATTTTCAAGAAAAAAATTTAATCTATGCTGCCATTTAAGTACCCGTTTAATTATTCCATGACTACTTCTGATACCAGACAGGAGCTCTGGGATTATTCTTGCGTCTTTGTAGTGAAATATAAGCTTTCTACGTATATTTGAAGCCAACGAAAGTTTTGCCCCATTGAGTGCCTGGGCGATTAATTCCAGGGACGGGGCGAGTAACCCTTTTCCATCGTAGAGATCAAATTGGGTTCAGCTTCAACTTAAATGGAAGTACGATGGCTGCTGGCAGGTCAGCTTTGTTTGACGCGTAATTTCGTTGCTAAATAATTGTCTCTTTCGCTTTTAATCTCATTTTTCAAGTTCCAGTTGTTTCATTGCTCAATTATAAAACCGAAGAACTTAATCTCTTCAAACATTTTAACATATGTTAGTGTATATAGGAAAGCCAAACATCAGCCAACTAATACATCAATTTCTTTGTTGTTAGAGAAACAATCATAAGAGCGCTACAATTAGTCATAGTAACTTTCAAATTAAGTAATTGAAACCTGTAGGTTGAAACTTGGGAAGATCTATCAAGATAACAGAGAAACGCTGTGGTTGGGCACTGTGAGGTGCAAGGACATCCCAAAGTGAATTTACTTTCTAGGAAAAGCGGTGGTGAATATAGGAATTTTGGTATTTAGTCAGGATATAAATATAGCAGCCTACGCACTAGCATTAAGGCGCTGAAGAAATTTTGGGCACATGTCGCAATGCTAGGCATACGTGACCTAAATACCACACAAAACGGATTCTTGGTCTAGACACATCTTCAATGAGGCTTCGGTACGTAAAGTGCCTCACAGCTTATTTGATGCAGTGCCTTTTTTAAACTTAGAACACCGTATCTTAAAAACTCATTAGAAAATTGTAAAATGTTGAATGTAGAATCATCATTACAATAAATAAAAGAAAATTTATAAAGAAAAAAATTCCGATATTCTTAAGGCTGAAAAAACAAAAGCGCAGCAGAAACGCAGGCCGCAGCTTATTTAATGCAGATGATTTTCCCCACTTTGGTCCGAGCGTGTTGCGCAATATAACGGTTATTTCTTTTTCTTTGCTTTCGTTCTAGAATAAGCACTCAGTTATAATCACTATTAAGTGCGATATTGTACGTTTAAAGTTCACTAAGTGTTTTTTGAAAAATCGGACCGCCGCACCAAAGTTGAGCAGCGAGAATTGGTAATAAATCATTTCAAGGATGGTCAATCCCAATCTGAATTTGTTAATTTGAGTCCCGCCACAGTACAGAGCATCAACGAACGCTTCGTTCATGAAAATCGGAGTCAAGATAAAGTCATTCAGTGCAGAAACTGTCCGTCGCGTCCTCCGAGATCACAAAATCAATGGTCGAGTAGCTAGAAAGAAGCCATTCATAAGAAAAAAAAACAACTGAGTCAACTTTCTTTTGCTAAAGAGCACGCCAACAAAAATAAGGACTTCTGGAGCAGTGTCATATTCGCGGACGAGTCTTAATTTAATATATTTGGCTCTGACGGTATGGCATACGGATAGCGGAAACCTAACACTGAGCTCCAAAAATAAAATCTAAAACCTTCATTGAAACATGGCGGCGGAAGCATAATGGTTTGGGCCTGTATGCCTGCAGCCGGAGTTGGCAATTTGGAATTCATTGAAGGTAACATGGACAAAAACATGTACCTATATGTTTTAAAAAAAAATTTACTCCAGAGTGCTGCGAGTCTCGGAATACCAAACTCATTCCGTTTCTACCAAGACAACGACCCTAAGCATAAGTCTGGTATTGTGCAGTCTTGGCTCATTTAAAACTGCTCCCATATTATGACCCCACCGGCGCAGAGTTCAGCTATGAATGTAATTGGGAATTTATGTTGGAAAATAATATTCGGCAACATGGCATTTTCAACAAGGAACATTTAAAAAATAAGCTATTTTGGAGGAGTGGACAAAAATTACTTCAGCAATTACCCAAAAACTTGTGAATTCGATGCCAAATAGACTTAAAGATGTAACAAATGCAAAAGACTAAAATACTAAATACTGAATTTTGTATAAAAATTGCTTTTTTTTGTAAATAAAGGTCTAAGTTTAAGTGCATGAAATAAGATGTAACATGAAATTATGCAGTATTTTCATAATTTTTGTTTATTAATTATTATTAACAAAAATGTTGTTGCATTTGAATTTCCCAACTTAAACAGTAAATATTTTGCTAGACCATGGCGTTTTAATCTTGTCAATATTTAATATAGTTTTTCAAAAACAGCGTGATAAATTATAAAATTGGAACTGCATGAAAAAAGCTGTCAGCCACTGTAGGTATAATGACGGGACATGTGGCTTTGTGTGAATACGTAGAGATTCGGGCTCCCCGCCAGCGACCTATGTTAGAGATGCGGCAAAAAGAGCAGAGTCACACCTTCTGCGCAGATATCCAGTTGTAATTGCTAGGTGACAGTAGCACTTAAGGCATTCTTTATAGCGAAACTAAGTGAGCTAGAGCCTTTTAGAATATACCAACTCCTGGATTTCTTTAAATTATCGGGATATATGATGTATCCACGTCCACAGGGCACAATGAACCAAATTGGTGTAAATGAAGTAGGATCCGTTTGGCTAACTACCTATCTTTCTGTTTTTCAGTTTTTCTTTATTGAAAGAGTTAAAATTTTCACGTGTTTTTCGTGACAAACTCGGTAAACATTCAGGTGAATATTTATGGCTGAAGCGACTACTGCACTATATTTTTAGCGGAAAAATTGGGTAGAATTCGACTTTTTCGTTATAATTTCCTTCTTCTAACTTCATTATTTTTCCTGGAAAATCTGTTCCCAAAGTCTGTATTACCATGTTGATGAAAAAGAGTGAAAGTTGAGCTTGAGAATTTTGTCTCAAGAAATACTGGCGAAACTACTCGAAAAGAAATACAGAAAGGCAGAGAAACAATGGTTAATAACAAACAAAATGCTGTCATAACACCTCATAAAACTGAACGGCAGTTAAAATCTATTTTAGGTGTTTGATCAAAATATTCGAAAGAAATTTTATCATAGAGGAAGGAGTGGTAATTTGGAATCCAACTTTATTTTTTGACTATTGTAAGAAAACGATTTCATTAATCGTCTTGACAAATGGCTTTATATACTTCAAAACTTAGTAACTTTTATATTTGGAACGAATTAACAAAATAAAACCACTCTTTATAGAAAATAATTAGCTTTATTGACAAAATGAAAAAAAAAATGTGTTTTGAGTTTTGGTGCTGGTATTATGGAACCCTACTTCCTACTTGTCTTTTCCTTCGCATACCAATCACCATAACCACTTTACTCTGTGCGATAGGTAGCCCGGTTTCGTCAACATTAAAAATTCTCTCTGGAGGAAAATTATGTTTTTGGAATTCTTCTTCAAGGATATCAAAGAACTTGTCCACTGCTTCTTTAATGAAACCTTGAGCCCGAGCATTTGAAGTTCCTGTTGGTGATCGAATGGAAAGTTTATCTTTGTGTTGTAATAAGAAATGATCAAGCCAAGCTTGACCTGCTATGTTATCTCTAAACGGATGTTCGATATTATTTTTTGAAGCCAACTGATAGGCGATTTTCCGAACATCTTGACGGATCAAGCCATAGAATTTGCTTCCCATAATGAGAAGGTATGACACAAGGCTTTCTTCAAGACGAGATGTCTGGAGAGGTTTTCTTCCTATAGTAGTTTTTAAAACCTCATCGGGAGGCTGGTGGCTGTGCACAAACCTTTGCAGGGTAGTTTTTGGAACATTATAAAGTTTAACCGCTTTTTTCAAACCCATTTTCTTTTCTCTTACTGCTTTTACAGCTTCAATCATATTATTGTTGGTCCATTGTTTTCTTTTCGCCTCTCGCTTTGGTGACAAAAATGAAGATGAATACATTGCGGGTAATTTGGAACCCGGTTCCATATTACCCGCACCTATGGGGTTCCAAATTCAAAACTTTACTAAATTAACAAATAATCAAGAAAACCAAAGCTAGTTAAAAGAAACATCAAAACTTACCTATGACAATCTGAACCTGTGCATATAGACTTCCTATAACACCCACTGACTTTGTTTTAAACCAAAACAAAAATCTTTTTACAATCTTTCCAAGGTAGCGAAAAAACATTTGGGTTTGCCGATAAATTTTAACTGCGTGTCACAGATAAAATTCGATGCAAAATCGGCGCTAGTGGTAGCAAATATGCTCTATGGTATTAGTACAACGTAGTTATATAGTTTTTTGATAAATGTCACTGCCTGTTACCGAGATGTTAAGGGGTTCCAAATTATCAGCAGGTTCCAAATTACCACCCCTTCCTATATATTTTTATTATCAGATTTGCTTTAAGCAGATTAGTATCTAGTCAATAATGAATGAAGAAAGCTAGAAAATTGCTATTCATTACTTAATTTTGCATAATAACATGAACATTTCGGGATTATTAAATCCTAAATCCTTACTAACGACTAAATAATTGCATATCATAATAAAGCAAAATACCATTTGAACACTATAATAGCTTCATCCAATCAGAATATACCGCATGAATCGTCTCCTTCGTCACTTGCTCCATCAGCCAACAAAAGGACTTACAAGTAGATCAGCTTACAGTCAACTATTATAATTAATGAGTTACCATGATAATCACATAACTTACTTACTTTCTTCGTAAGTAAAATTCATTGACTTGATTTTCCAAACGACTCTGCATTATCAGTCCGATAACACTTATTGGAAATTTCCGTATAACTAATCGGAAAATCCATTTTGATTGGGCGTGGGTTAATTAACACTTAATATTATTAGATTGCTTGATCGTAAAAAAATGTGGATTGGAATATAAAATACTGAGTGATCCTTTCGATGGGAATATTTCAATACAAATTTTGGTGAGTACTGTTCTCAAAACTCTGTCCATGAATTAAATACCTTCTTATTATATTTTTTTTAGCTCATTGGTTTGCACAATAGTACTACCATAAGTAGGTTTACTCACGGTAAAGGGTATATTTTCTTGTCCAGTTTTTACCATTTAGGATAATTTTCATTGGAATTATGTTATCAGTTTTCACTATTATTATAATTAAGGCAATGGAGACAAGTGAATTTGTCCTCTGAATTTTTTTTCAACATAAAGCTTCCATTAAACAAGGTCGAAAAACATCAACATAACGAGTGAATAATATTACACCATAATTCAGAACTTTTACAAACATACCTTCAGTCAACTTCCGGCAAACTAGCAATGTAAGTTTCTTGCACATGTGTCGGATTAACGTTGCATCGTTAGTCTAACATTTTCCGGTTCGAAATAATTCTAACAACCTCCATCACAAACATCAGCGCCTTGCACACTCTGTCAAATTAGTGACATCATTTCCATCGTAATATCATATCGAGTGGAAATCCGAGCCGACCTTTTCACCCGTAATATTTTAGTACAGGATCAAAGCACCAGGTTCCTGTGCAATTGAACTAGGACGCGATGAATTCTGCTGAGGACGGGCCATAAGCGCGGCAGGCGCTACAAGTCAAATTGATAGCTTATAGAACCACTGTTACGTCTTAGCCTCGATGGAATTGCTACGGTCGACTAACACCAGCCATCAATTGCACCTGTGAGGAAAACAGACATCAGCAGAAAGCCAAAAGGATTACACACAGAGCAATTGCAGTTGAAGTGCTTTCCGTAAGGTATTAACTCAAAAAATCGAAACCACCATGGATAGTAACGTACATACGAACACGACGGGAAGCAGTAATTCGGAACACATGTTGGCTAAGGATGATCGAACCTGGCACTGCAGCGAGTAACTCGAACTTCATTTAGTTTCAAGACTATAGACGTGAACTCATTAAAAATCGAAAAGGACGATAAAGTTAAATGCGAAAAGAAATCACAAGTTGTACTGATTCAAGTCGAAAGTGGTCACGGTCAATTGCATAAAGTTGACCAGTGCCCCGGGAACTGTTCGAGAATGGTTGTTGGAGATTTGCAAGGACGAACATCGAATCTTGCATTTTTATTTTATTACTATTTTTGATTACTAGTGTTTTTGATCTGCAAGCGTTCAAAATAGATGCTGACATCGTTTTCAGATTCAGAGTTCAGAAATGCAATTTGTGAAAATCTAGAGTGAATCCCACGGAAGAATAGGGACAACGCAGAAAAACTAGCCGCCTTAAACGGCTTTTCTTTAAAATTTAGCTTAAATTATCTAGTAAGGCGTAGACTTACAACAAAGTTTTCGAAAGTCACTGCAGATAGATAGTGTAGGTTACAGTGACTTTATAATTTCAAGCCACCAAAATTTCCCGAAGGTTCTGGGTTATTGAGTAACATTCAAACTAAAGCAAGTAGCCTTTCTAGTGGGAAAAACTTTTCTCGGAAAAATTTAACTTTCTTAGCTAGAATTAATAACAGAATATTCAGGATAACGGAGACATCAAATTTATTTTACAAATTGTTTTTCGCTTCTTTAGGCTTAGCAATTTTTTTAAGTTTGGCCATTTTTTATTAATTAAAAACTGTTTTTAGACCTCTGATCAGCTTAGGGCGGCTGCTGATCAGTGATTGGTCAAAAATTTATAAATGATACAAAAAAGGCAGCGTGGTGCGACCCTTGAGGTCCACATGGTCAACTTCCCAGCAATGTCTACATTAATATTGAAAATACTTAACACAATAATAATTATGAGAATAATACTACTATAAATAATGAAAATGTACCTCTCATAAAAGTTATTGGAATGACTTAATATTAATCGTATCATCTTCAGGAGTGTCCATTGATTACGTAACGATTTTGGTGGATGAGGTGTTGATTGAATATTCACGTGGATCAATCGGAAGGGAGACAGGTGACAAAGCCTTTTCTACGTTATTTATTATTTTCATATCGATACTTGAAGGGCAAAAAAGCGCTGGCAAAAATGAAGGCAGTTTTTGTTATTGCGCCATAATGTAGAGATTTTGTCGCATGATGACCATTTTGAATAGTTGCGTTCAAAATTGTCATTACTGCAGCATAATCACTGAATTTGTATTTGTTCACGATTTTGCATCAATGAGACTAACATTTATTTCTTATTTTTTAATTTAAGCAGTTTTTTCATTAAAGTTAAAACACGGTGCTGTGAAGACTATTAAAAATCTGTTCAAATTATACAATTATTAACCAACTTTGATTGACTTTACAACAATGTCTTTAGACTAAGATATAAGATAAGATAAGATAAGATTAGATTAGATTAGATAAGATAAGATAATATAATATAAGATAAGATAAGATAAGATAACATAAGATATTTGTATGAACTCTTTTTACATGCTGACTTTGAATGATGCTTTATTTTTAATTTAATTTTTTTTTGTAATCATGAGAAAATTTTTGCTGGTTTCTTTACAAAAATTGATGAAGGTTTTTAAATTCGATAAACATTTATTATTACAATGTGCAAATCAGATTAAAAAAAATTTTTATAAAAAAACCTTAATTTTCAAATATTTTTTTAATAAATTAAAAAAACGGCCTATAAAAACAACACAAAAATGTTAATACGTGTCGATTGATACCTCAATGATGAAAATATTGTATTTAGTTCACGAGATATACTGAATGATATAAATGACCTTGAAAATCAAAAAAGGCATCACCTTTTAATGATTTTTTATTTTTAATTTAATTTTTAACGTAACCATGAGAAAAAGTTTTGCTGATTTTGTTCCAAAAATTGTTAGGAGTATATAAATTTCATAAACATTGATTACTGCTCTTTGCACAGCAGGTTAAAAATTTATTGTTTCTGAAAAAAACCCTAATTTTGCACCTTTTTTTTAAAAAAATATTAAAAAACAGCTGCAACAATTTTTGTAAAAGTTTGATAGAATCACATAAATATTATTGCACGTCGATTGACGCCTTGATGAAGCAAACCCTATGTTTGGTTCGCGAGATATAGCATACGAGAAAATTCACCATCAAAGGGTCAAAACAACAACCATCCCCCCCCCCACCCGCGACCGAAGTGTCCCAAAAACTAATCAGCTCTAAAGATTCCAAAGACGCTTCGATTGGGACCTCAAAAAAGTCGATAAAACTTTGTTTACGTGAGTTATGCTCCTAGAAAAAACTGTCCGCGAACGTATGTACCTACGTACACACACATTTCTTTTTCTAAAACTATTTAAATATACTCTTAAGACCTCAGAACGTGAAGGAATGTCGAAAATTTCAGTTTTGATTTTCGAGGCGATTACAACAACTTCCTATATACTGGAAAATTGAAAAAACAAACAAAAAACTGCAAACGAGAAATTAGGTTTCTAAAAACTTGAATTTTCCTATTCTTGTGTGTAAAAATTCAAACAATTTAAAAAGTAGAAAGTTATTTTTGGGTATTTTTCTCAGAGGTATCCAAGTCACTTATATTTATTATTCTTTCTCCAATTTTGGTTTTTCACTAAAAATTTGGCTCATAATTTCAAATTTCTAATGACTCGGCCTTTGAGTGCAGAGATTGGCCAGCACAAAGGAGCACCTGGCCAGCACCTGGACAAATAAGAGTACTAACAATGACAACAAATTCAGAGTTACATATGCTAGCCTTTATTATGTAGATGGACTTTATAGGTTCAGGTTGACAAATATTCAAGGCACAATCTATAAATGAAAACATCAAGAATATCAATTTCCAACAAAAATTCGCAACAAAAAAAACATCAAAGACGCTAGCATTGGATGAAAGAGTTTGGGTTTCAAGTCTATAACGCAAGCATGTAATCTGTCTTTTACCGGACATAATTTTTAGAATACGAAAATCTCAAAAATTTCGAGATTCTTATAACATAAATAATTCAAAAACTTGTAGAAGAAGTGGAGATTTTTTTGTCTGTTTCAACTTATCGATCCTTCACCAAAGCATTAATGGTGCTGAGAGTTGAAAAAAGTAGACACCCTGTGTCCGTTTATTCGGATTTCTCTTTTTCAAATTCTTTCGTTAGGGTTGATTTATGAAGTGCAACGAGACATTTTTTTCGTCTGGACTCTTTGATATGAAGTTTATTTGAGTAGAAAATTTTTTCGTTCACAGATGTGGAAAACACAATCGAGAGTTGAAGAGGGAATAAGATATTGATTACGGTCTGACATTTTTCAGTTTTGGTTGATGGCTGGAAAAAAACGCACAATGGAAGATAAATCACATTTATTGAAAATGTTTTGCCACATTTTTTTTTATCATTGCGGCCTAGTAAGTATAGAATAAATGGGATGTTTTGCTTGTGTGGCCTTGAAACAAATCAATATTTATTCGGTTGGCATCAAACGCAATTTCTTTTTTCACATTTTCTTGGAAAGCAATGTTAACTAGAAATTGTGTGATTTGGTTTTGGGCCTGGATGATTTAGTCATGGACAGAGTTCAAAATAAATTGAAACCGTAAGATGGAAAATAGCTTAATTTTCATTAAAGAGTTGAATACATTGAAAAGGATTTTTTTTCTAGTACCCAGGTGCTATACTTTCCATATACTTGTTATTATTTCTTGTTTAAACGATATCTTCATCTATTTTGCTTAAATACTCGTTTGAAGTTTTCAGTCCAGCTGATATTCAACTATAAAGTAGCATTAAAATGTTTACATGTGTTTCAGAACGTGTATGTAGGAAAAAATTCTCACCATGTAACTATCAATATATATCGAGAAAAATCCAAAAATAATACGAAAAAATCACCTGGAAAAATGTGAAGAAAAAACTAAGAAAATAGAAAACGACTACACCATGCTTACTGTGTAGCACTCGTAAACATTTTCGACTATATTGCCAGAAAGAATTTATATCCGAGGCAAGGAACTAAATGCAACCAACCATTCATAGTTCATAGTCTTACTTTAGCACGCTTCCAGGAATTCAATCGTGTTCCGGTGAGGGTGTAAAATAGATTTTATATCGTTTATTTAGAAAAGATTTTCCCAATTTTATCGAAGACCAGAAGACGAAAACGGTAGTGAGAACGACGACCAATATGGAAGGAACAGAAAGAAAAAATTAAGGTGTTTGAACTGTCTCGGTCGTAATGTGAACAGGTTTGTTTTATATTTTCCTTAAAAAAATATTGACTTTATGGTGGAATGAGGGCAAAAAATTGAATTTGTTGGTCGGAGAAAAGCAACGTTTCTTGAGCATTTTAAAAATGTAAGTCTTGATGAGTTTTCAATGTCAATTCGAACATAGAATTCTTTTGATATTTGTTCAAAAATATTATTCTCTAAAATTATTATTTATGCTACTAAATCTGAATCTGTTTAAGTAGTAGAATTTCTTTCGGAACGTTTTGCAGGTCATGTATAATTTTAGGTACAACTAAATTTTCAAGCGCTCAGTAAAATTTTGATCGAATAATTCTCTTCTCAATTCAGTTCTTCGTTGGATTGTTCTCAAATCATTTCGCAAGTCCTCTTCAATCAGATGAAAGATTTTTTATAATAAAAATTGAGTAAAATCAATTGGAATCGTCTTATTCCAGGAAAGAAACAATCTGCTTATACTAATATAGAGGATAATGTCAAGTTTGACGGTGATAAAAAACGAAAGATAATTGAATTCTTTTTCATCGTTTTATGGAACTATGTTTGATTTCCGAAAAAAAATCATTACAAACATACAAGGCACGTCCAGAAAGTGAGAGTACTCGATTTTTCTAATTAAAAAAAATGTATTTAAAACAAAGTGACAGAATTTTGTAGGTAAATATGGGAGTTATTTTTTCACGTAGCCTCCTTCCCGTTCTATGCAGGTTGTGAACCGTGGCAAAAGCTTTTTAATGCCCTCCTGAAAGAACTCTCTCGCCATCTTCTTTTTCCATTCAGGACTTCTTGTTTCTACTCCTCGTCAGTTGAAATTTTTTTTCCAACCCAGGGAAGTAAAAAATGTAAGTCTGAAGGCGCCAAGTCAGGGAAATATGCGGAGTGGTTCAAAATGTCCCAACCAAATAAGTCCAAAACCGCTTTGGTGGCGTTGACCGTATACGGGTGGGGGTTGTCTTGCAACAAGCACACTCCCTTCGTCAACATTCACCTCTTTTTGTTTTGAATTGCTCTTTTGAGTTTTTTTTAGGGTCTTACAGTATCGTGTTGCATTAATCGTCTCCACTTGAGGCAAAAATTCGATCAAAATGATCACTTTTCGGTCCCGAAACATAGTGGCCATGTTTTTTTGCCCGAAATTGAAGTTTTGAATTTTTGGGCAAATGTAGAGTGCCACTGCCGCCACTGTGATGACTGTGTTTTTGTCTCAGGAGTGTAATGAGCTACCCAGGTTTTATCTTAACGACTTGCGGCAAAATTGCCTTGAAGGTATTTCCAACGTGTCTTGGGGGTTAAATTGAAATGCATGAAGTTGTGGCGCTCGAAAGATGTTCCCCCCTTTTTGGATGTCGTTTTGGACGTGTAACTCTTTAATTGTTAAAACCACGTAAAAGTGATGTATGCACGACTTGCTGCAAATTCTACACAAATTCGCCATATTAAACTTTTTTGTGGGAGCCATGGTTTCGGAGAAGTAGGGGTGTCCCAATTTTTTTTAATTTCCAAGATGGAGCCCAGAGGATTGAGGCTGCGATCCCAGAAAACAAAGTTAGACATACTACACAATGCGTCAAACATCTGGCTGCCTTCTAAAATGCTCCGCGAGTTTCTCAACGGAGGGTTCCCCATCAAAAGCCGATTATTTGGCCGAAAAACGCGTTTTTCACGCGACTTTCTCCCCTTTGGGATGGAATAACTCAAGTTACTGTACCGTGATTGAAACAATCAATATTGCAAACGATTTTTGACAAAATTGTCTTAGAAAATTATTCTCACGTGTTTCGCGTTAAACTTGAAATTAAAAAAGTTGTGGCGACCAAAAGTTGTTCTCCTCTTTTTGAGTGTTGTTTTTGACTTTTAATTTTTTATTATTGATAGTACGTAAAATTGATATATTGACGACTTGCTAAAAACTATATTCTACGCAAGTTTTCTATACACAACTTTCATGTGGAAGACAAGGTTTCGGAGATATGGAGGTGTCTCACTTTCTTTTGTTTTCAAGATGGAGCGCAGACGCCATCATCTGCGAACCCAGGAAATTGAACTTAAGCGAACTATACTACGCATTACCCACGCATTGCAATGAAAATTTCTCTGCCTTTTGAAAATGCACGGTTTACGTCTAAATTTCGACGCTTTGACTGGACTATCTCCAGTGACAATCGAGCTTAGAAAATCCGCACCTTCCAATTCCCTTCCCTTCCATTCCGCTTCAATTAATGAAATTTTGTCAGTTGTTTTGGGACTCATCTTGCGCATAACTTTCGGAATCACAGCATTTCTGTAATTGTTTCGTCTAAATAAGATCTGAAGAGTTGTGGAAACGTCACTGAAATTTTATCCAGTATCAATTACCGGTCTTCACAAATAGTTTTCTCAATTTTTTGCACCAACTCATCGTTCAAAATTGAAGGTATTCCACACTTCTGATTGTCATGAACATTTGTTCTACGTTCATTAAACTCACAACACCTTTTGACCACGTTCGTTTGTATTATAACACCTTCACCATAAACAGTTTTGACATGTAAAAAAAATTCGGTTGCTGTTTTACATTCAGCGAGAAGGAATCGTATGACAGCGCGCACCTCGCACTTGGCGGGATTTTTTATCGACATATTTCACACGAGTAGACACTACGAAGCGAGTTTTTATATTATCAAGGTCTCGCCTGTGCACATTCTGTTCGGGAGAACCCCCACTACTATTCAGTGTTGCCAACCTTGAAGAAAAAATCTCACAGCAGGCGTGCCTTGTAGTAATATAAACTCTTATTGGAGGACCTCGATCTTATTGTGTGCTATATAAAAAAAATTCAACCTGCTATTGAATCTTTAGAATGACAGACAATGCTTTTGCATTTCTCCACTTTGAGCTTCGGGAAAATTCGCTAATTCCTTAATTGCAGCAACAACACCATCAAGTGCCCTATTTTCGTTGGAAGCCTCACAGAAAAACCACTTGTCTCAATAAAAATCATATTCTAGTCTATTTTCCGCTCCCACGATTATATTTGCTTGGTTGAAAAAAAGTGAAGTATTTTAATGCCCGGTCTCAAATTTTTGAGCGATTCAATTACTAGACCGAGATGTGCTCATATATACCCTAGATTAGATCAAGATCAGATAATATGTTGGCAAAAGATATGCCCTTTGTATAACCCCTTAACAAAAAGTATTCCGTTGTGAATTGAGACATGTTTCTTTGATTCAGTAAAATAAAAGCTGTGGATATCTTGAGAGTATTTGCAGGTTTATTTCTCAGAGAAATATATGGCAACCAATGCTTCCATTTCGCTGAAGAAAACCTTATTCCGCTAAACATTATAATGTATTTTTATATTGAATATATGTCACTTAAAACTGACTGCTTCTTTATTGAAACTCTCAAATAGCTCTTTGACACTGTCAGTGATTGTATTTTTCCTGGCAACTGCCGATCAGATGATCAGAAACTATGTTCTCTCTTCTTTTACTAAAAATTTCCCATCAATACCAAGAAAATGGTCTAGTAAATTCGACTTAATTGCTAACGCCTAGTTCCGTAACTTTCAATACATCACAGATAGTGAGCAAACCAAGAGCAAAGAGTAGAAGAAACATTCTTTAATACTTACAGTAGATATACACTTAGCAGAAAAAGTCTGCGTACATGAAGTAAAAAATTTCTTTTTTTATGAAAAACCAAATACAAAAGTTGTTTTTTTATTTATATCTATTTTTTATTTATACAATATTGTTTTCCCTATCTTGATAGATACACTTCATGAATATAAGTTTAACCCAATAATTATAAAAATTAAATTTCTGAAAAATGAACGCTGAGTATGGCAGAAAAAGTCTGCGTACAAAATATAAAAAGGGGATTTCCCGATGTTTTGACACCAAACCTTTGCTTTGTTTACTACTTTGAAGTTTCAACAGCGCATTGTGTTCAAGCAAGCGTGCTGACAAGGTGGTGTCGCGTCTTAAAAGTTGTTAGTTTTATCATGGCAACCAAAAGAAGCGAGATTAATACCAGCGAGCGAAAAATAATAGTTGACCTATGGCGAAAAAGGAAAACATATCGCGAAATAGGCCAAATCGTCGAAAGAACACATTCCTCCATCCAAAGAGTTGTTAACAACTACAAAGAAACAGGAGTATTAGCATCAAAGCCCAGATCAGGACGGCCACCAAAGCTATCAACAAGAGAAACACGCAATATTATCCAATCTGTGAAACCTTATCCTCGTGTAACTGCATCGACATTGCAAAATGATATTGCGCAAAAGTTTCACAAACATGTTTGCGTCGATACTGTTCGCAAAATATTGAAAAAATATGACTACCACGGCCGCGTTGCACGCGAGAAGCCACTTGTATCCAGAGTGAACAGAATTAGGCGACTGGCATTTGCAAAGGAATACGTGAAAAAGCCGCCAGCGTTTTGGAAACGGACGAAAGCAAGTTCTGCATTTATGGCATCAAAGGGCGGAAAATTGTTTGGCGAAAGCCGGGAACAGCTTTCAACAATGAGAATTTATACCCAACTGTCAAGCATGGTGGTGGTGGAGTTATGGTGTGGGGGTGTATGGCTTGCAATGGAGTGGGCAGAATGGAGTTCATTGAGTCTATAATGAATAAAATAGACTATATGAAAGTTTTAAAGCGCAATTTGAAGAAAAGTGCCGAAAAATTTGGACTCCAGAATAATTTTTTATTCCAGCAGGACAACGACCCCAAACATACGGCGGAAGTAGTTAAACTCTGGCTGCTTTATAATGTGCCCAATCAGCTTAAAACGCCTCCACAATCCCCCGACTTAAATCCCATCGAACATTTGTGGGATTTGTTGGAGCGGAAAATCCGGGAATACACCATAACTTTCAAGAAAAATTTGAAAGAAGTTATCGCCGAAGAATGGGAGAAATTCAGCAAAGATGAGACTGCTAAACTTGTTAATTCAATGCAAAAACGACTTATGGAAGTTATAAAAAGAAGTGGATATCCTACCAGCTATTGATTAAGATTAAATAAGTTTTGACATCAATTTGCAATAAAGTAAATATTTTTGTACGCAGACTTTTTCGTCATCATAAAGCTTTCCTTCTTTTGTTTTTTAATTTTTATAGTTTTTATAATAAGCTTATAGCAACACACTTAATGTTAATACTGATAAAATGAATTATTGTTTCAATGAAAAATACATGTTCATTAAAAAATTTATTTATTTCTTGATTTTTTTATGAAGGGAACAAAATTTTAGTTTGTGTACGCAGACTTTTTCTGCTAAGTGTATGCATTTTGAAGTTTCAGTTAAATTACACAGGCCTGGAAATTGAAACTTTTTGATTTCTTTTTAAATGTTAATGGGTGGATTTTATGCATTTCGGTGCGCTGAGTTTGAAAATGCCATCCATTTTGACCCATCACGTAAGGATTTTTCTTAAAGTGAAAATTAAAATATAGGCAAAACCCGCCATACAGGTGTATGTTAAAAAAACATCATAAAATGATACAAATTTAATTAATTTGAAGTCATACAATATTTTATTTACATTATATACAATTATAAATCTTTAAAGGATCTGTTTGTTTTTAGTTTCGACGCTTCGTTTTGTGCTTTTCCTTTTGTGTGACGAGGTATTTTCTCTATGCAACATCCAGCAATAGTCACCCATCATATAAGTATCCCATCGACCTTGATACCTTCTCTCCATTTCCTTGATATCTTGGTGAAACCTCTCACCCTGCTCTTCACTAACTGCACCAAGATTTTCGGGAAAGTAATCCAAATGGGTGTTCAAAAAATGAAGTTTTAAATTCATTGAACATCCTAAATTTTTAAAATTAGACAACACATTTTCCACGATATTTTTAAAGTCCGAGTCCTCCTGATTCCCTAAAAACTGTGTAACTACATCTTTAATAGAATTCCATGATGACCTCTCAACGTCGTTCATCACATTTTCAAAGTTGTTATCTTTCATCAGCTTACGAACAACAAAAACTCACTCCTTCGTTGCTTCAGACAAACCAGGAAACTTGCTTGAAAGGTATTTAAATGTCTCGCCATCTTTTGGTTATGCCTTCACAAACTGTTTCATCATGCTAAGTTTGATATGGAGCGGTGGTAGAAGGACCTTTTTAGGATCAACCAAAGATTCAAAGTGCACGTTTTTCTCGCCGACCTTAAATGTTCTTTTGGGCCACACTTTCTGGTTCAAGTGTTTAGCTTTTGCACGACTATCCCATTCGCAAATAAAACAGGGAAATTTTTTCTAACCACCTTGCTGTCCAAGTATCATGCAAATAACCTTGAGATCACCACAAACTGTCCACTCGAATTCCTTGTATGTTAACTTATCCAAGATCAATGCCAGGTTACCATAAGTTTCCTTCAAATGTACTAAGTGACCAACGGGTATTGATGCGTATTTATTCCCGTTGTGAAGTAAAACAGCTTTAATATTTCTTTTCGAAGAATCAATAAACAGTCTCCAATTCTCAGTTTCATGTTGAACTTTGAACATGGACATTAAACCATTAATATCGGAACAATAGACTAGCTCACAATCTTGAGAAAAATAAGGCTCAAAATGTTCTTCTCTATTTCTATACCAAGCGAAAGAAGTTCCAGCTGTTAATATGTTCTTCTCTTGCAGTCTGGATACTAGTAACTCAGCAGATTCTTTTGGGAGTCCCAAATCACGGATCAGGTCATTCAATTCAGCTTGTGAAAATTGTTGAGGTCCACTGGAGTCGCCAACTTGAAACTCGTCACTGGAACTTTCTGATTCATTTCCTGATGATGGCGAATCGTCTAGGCTTTGGGGTGCTTGTGGTGTAGGAGTGCTAAGTCCGCGAGGGATTGGGCGGAATACAGAATCCATGTTTGGGTAACTAATTCCTTTTTTATTTTTTGTACTATACCCTTGCACATTGCACGAACAAAAGTAACAGTCATCGCTGTGGTTTCGAGGCTCTCTCCAAATCATGGGATCACCAAAACGAAAAGATTTAACTTCACCTTTTAACCACAATCTAAATCCTTCAACACACCATGAACAAACTCCATGCGGGGCCCAAGATTTATCCTGGTCACATATCTTCACACCAAAATACGCAAAATACACTTTTTTAACAAAATCAGTAATATTTCTTTGTTTTTTCTCTCTATAAATTCAACACAAATATAGCAAAACCAATCAGGACAATTTACACAACCTCTTGAAGTTATTTTTGAAACGTATCTTGGGAAAGTTTGAACAGAAATAAATAAATGAAAGCGCATGCAAGACAGCGGGCACATTGGAAATTTTGGCATTCCTCATCACACTTTTGCGCTTTGCGGAAAAACCTTACGTGATGGAATTTTTTTGATAATTTTTCCGAATTCAGCAACGAAAAATACATAGAAATTACCTGTTATTTCAAAGGAAGAAATTTTTGTGTTATCAGTTGTTGAAAAGAAACCTAAAATATATGAAAATAAATTACTGCTTCCTTGTGGATTACAGCTAGGGATAGCAGTTTGAACAATAGGGTTTGTGGAATAAATAAAACAATATAATTTTTATTCTAGTTGTACAAATCATTTTCACTCAAAATTCAGGAAATAGGCTGCGGAATAGTTAAACTTTTGTTAAAAAGGCTGTTTAACATTTCTCTTTTATAAGTCATTCTTTAAATATTATTATTTTATTCATACCTGTGCACAAAGTAGGGTCGCAACACTCATTTTTAGCATCTGGAAGCTTTATTGCTGAGAAGTTTGCAATAACTTTTATATAAAATAAAGAGGAAAGAGTGAAAAGCCAAATAAGAAGACCCCATTACATTTCGGTTTTCCTCAAATGAAAATCGATTTTCGTTTAACGTGACACACACACACCAGTCTTTTCAAAATCAAAGTGAAGATTTATTTGCAGTGAGTATTTAACTGCTCGTAGTGAATCCAATCTGTGAAAGTCTACAGGAGAAAAGTTTTTTCCCGAAAACTTTGTCGTATCTCAAGTTGCCCACAAATCTACTATGACTATAGGTGGAAATGCACTACATCGCATTTTTGGTCATTGTTTTCGATTCGAACTCAAATAAATGATAAAAGATAAAAGTTTTGGTCGTTAGGTGTAACACATATCAAACTCCTTTTGGTTGAAAAGCTTCAACAGAAAGTTAGGTAGGACTAAAAACTTGTAAGTGATGAATGTAAATGCTTGCGGTGAAAGGCAATTTGTTCATTTGCTGGATGGGTAACATTTTAAGGATTTAGTTTAATTTGATTGGTTTGAATAGGCTTTGCTGAAAATTTCTACGTATTAAAAAAAAAAACTTAAATTTGCAAGGGTAACTAAAGCACATATATTTATTCATTTGAATTAATTATTACCAAATATTTATTAACTACATTCACTTTGTTTTGCTTAATAAAATGTTTTGTTATATGTCAGTTTAACTTTTTTATAAAACTGCTGTATATATTTCTGTTTTCTCAATTTTATTTCATTTATGACATTTGTTCTTTCATAAATATTTTGAAGAAATGAAAGTTTTAATTTTATTTACTGAAGACAAAAAATATAAGTCACGAAAAAAAGTGCTTGTTTCACAAATTCAAAGTCGTCTAATATGTAACATTTCCTTTTCAATTTAGATGTTTTTCGAATCAATTTGTTTTTTTTTTCAAATCAAACTCAAACTCTTTTGAGGTGCAGCAAAGTCGCGTATGCTATGGGATAGATGCAAATTTAATGGTTTGTTAAAGCTGGACCCATCCTGATTGTGAAATCGCACATTTGTTCCAATAATCGGTTGCAAAGATTTAAATAACCAAAATTTTTTGAAACTCAGAAATTTAGAAAGTAAGCGCATTACACATGAAAGGAAAATGGTGTATGCAAATTTAACTGCGGCTTGATGCGGTTTATTATAAAGGATGTTATGTACATATTCACTCAATCTTTTAATATTTTCAGTAAATGTGTGCAGCTACGTAGTGTGCTCCTTTATCGTTAAAACAATTTTAATGGAAGCTGACTTTAAACATAAACATAAACTTATGCTTGGTTATATATAAGATACATTAAACAATCATTATCGCGAATAAATCCAAAATGAATACAAATCTATGTTTTATACAATAATTTCGCCGGACATTTCAATTTGACGTGTGACTTTTTGTGGGTTAACAGGCTTTGATAATATAAAAATAAGTTCTGTGGAAGCAGCATAAAGAATTCCTTGTAAAGGTAAGCCAGCTAGCTGCTTTTTACGTGGTGCAAAGGTAGTGAACCGCATATTTTCTAGATTTCAAAGATGTATTTTCGGGGTATGAGTAATATTTACGCACTTAGAAGGGCGCTACGAAACACATACATATAAAAATTCAAGGATATTCTATGCGTTTTGGGACAAGAATTTACATGGATCTTACACGTGAAACTTACGTACATTGTATATTGCAACCGATAAAGGAAAATTTCTGGATGACAAACCTAAAATTTGCCATTTTCATAACAGACAGGTTTAGCTTGTTTCTGACGAATTGTACGCTTTTTCTGCGAAAAGATTTCTTCCATATTTTTTAACGTGACGTCAACTAACTGCTGAGTCTATGAATATGATCTTAGATTTTAGCTTTGACTTCTGAGTATTGCGTGCCTGGGAGTCCGAAACTTTAATTTTTTTGATTCAATAAAAAAATCCAAAAAAAAACCTTACATGTTTGATAGAAATTTTTCAAGTGGAGGAGTCTTCAAATATACATGTAAATAATTTTCAATGAAAAAGCGATTCGATTAGTGAGAATATTAGCAAATATTTTAAGTCAAAAAATAAGAGTACAATTAACAACCCGGCTAAGAACTCGACAGAACTATATTTTCTGCAATAATGAGCGTACGGTTGAAATTTGTCTAGGATTTGGTATACCTCCTTTAAATTCAGAGTTTCCTCCGAAATATATTTCAACGTTTTTTGTTGTCGTCCTTAGAATTGTTATTGAAAATCCATCAATTAGTTTTGCTGAACATTTGAACAGAAATTATATTTCTGTTTCAATTTCTAAAAATTTAAGCTTGAATTGAACCTTAAACACTTCTAGCGATTTTCCTTTTATTTAAATACTGTCATAGACATTAATATAGAGACACAACAAAATTGTTCAAAAAATCACAAAATCTCTAAATTTAAAAAGAATAATAATTTATTTTACGGTTTAATAAATAATTCTACTTAAATTCTATACGAAGAAATTAAACTCCTTCAGTTAAGCTTACTTGAAAATACAAGAATTTTTTTTTGTGTATTTCAGCAGTTTATTTATTGAGAGTAATCCCTCCTTTATCAATATTTATAATTTAAGCCTATCTAAAAATTATGAAAAATTACCCGTTTTTATCCTGCTATAAGGGGGTAGACCTATCCAAATATTGAAATACTGAGTTTTACCCATATTGCCACTACTAGATCAAGTCGGACCAATCTTGTACCAGGAAAATAATTGCCATAATTTAATACTCCCTCCTTCATGCTTCACTGTTTTTTTTTGTAAACTGGGGCCTGAATTGTTGCATTGGTGATCTTCGGACGGTTTGCCTGCCATCACTTCCAAAAAAAATTATTTTAGTTTCATCAGTCCACAAGATGTTTCTCCACTTCTTGATTCCTATTATCTTTCGCAAATTTTATATTTTGTTTTATGTTACATTTCGTCAATAATGGCGCTTTCCTTGCAACTCTACCATACAAATTACTTCTACAAGCCTTCTACGAATAGTTCTTGAAGAAACATTCAATCCTAATCCTAATTGAATATCTTTTGAAGACTTAAAAGGCTCAGATTTCGAAGCACATTTTTCGATCTTCGTAAGCAGTTGTTTTTCTTGGTTACTCAAGCCTTTTTTTAATTTTTGGTGTTTTAAATGCATTTTCAACCTACTTCTTCGAACGTTTGACAATTGCAGCAATTTTCCGAAGTGATGTTTCCTCATGACGTAATGTTAAAATAACTGCCCTTTCTTCTGGGTTGCAGTTGTGTCAACTAAATTTATCAACATTGAATGCTCACTAAAATGAGGATTTCAAATTTCTAATTCAACCAACATAAGACTTTCTTTCATAAAATGCAGGGATTCCCCTAAAGATATAGGAACGCAAATAGAGTACAGCAATCACGTTTTGAGAGCAAATGTTTTATGGCATTTAAATACACGATGGCACTCCCCATCTTCAACACTTTTAGATATGAGGATCAATACTTCTCGTTTGAACACGGTTTACCAATGGGATCACCACAAAAGAAACCGCACTATCATCCATTTAGATCTTACCATTACTCGTCAAAAATCAAAATTAGAATTCATATTTACAGGAAAAATACTTATTCAGATGTGCTCATTCCTGATAATTCGTTTCAGTCATTAAATATAAAGCTAGCTTCTTTTCATTTCATGATAAATCGTGCTCTAAATATTCCACTTTCCAAAGGAAATTTGGAGAGGGAACTATATACGATTGAAAATATAGCCAAAAATACGCTCTGCATTAAAATCAGCAACAAAAAAGATAACGATGAGGCCAATGTTAGTAAAGAAGGTCAGCTTTATGGCCCAGGCATATCAGACTAATAGTACGTATTTATTTTCAATCAATTTTTCTATGCTTTCCTTTCGAAAATGCGTTACCAAAACTAAAACGCTTTTTTCTCAAAACACGTTTTTTGAATGCGGCACGCAGCATAAATTGCCTTATTTTTCCTTAATTCTCTTCAAATTTGAGCTGGATAATCACAATTACATTATCTAGTGAATGTCGTACGGAAATTATTATTTTTTGTTAATATTTAACCCGAATTTTTGGGGTCAAAAGGAATTTTTTTTTCAAAAATTCGGCATTTCTACAAAACTTAAAATTTTCGAAATTCCGTACGACATTCACTAGACAATTTTATTTGAATCAACCCTATATTTTTATTTTCAGAATAAATTTATGTGCGTGCCGCGGAGCCTTCCAGCGAAAACATAGATCGGGAGAAAAATAAATGTGCCACTATTTCCTTTTCTTTTTCAAATCAAATGTTTTTCTTGTGTAAATAAAGAGTTAATTAACAATTAACAATCATTTTTTTGTCCATTTACTGGCTTGAATTTTTTGGAAAACTTTTCAAAAAACACGAAAATTTCGAGAGGTTACTGTGGTCTAACCCCTTAAAGAAATATATCGAGTTCAAAAATATGGTAATGTCCAATCATGGAGAAAGTTAAATCACGTAGACCCCATCAATAATAAATTGTCCAAATATTTCAAATACAACACTAAAGTATACCTTATTCATTCGACTAGAATTAATTTAAAAATATTACTTTTTAACAACAAAAGCAAAAATTATTCCCATTCTTATTCAGGATGCATTCGTGCATTTTCAGATAAATGCGATGCAGCTTATACTTAGATGTCATGAGCACATCAAAGCAACCAGAGAGCTAAATTCAAATTCTGGGATAGCCCAACACATTTTTGATACAGGTCATAGTTTTAGTATTATCAATTGTAATACCTCCATAAAATAAGCAAGGGGAAAAAGTTGGACTACTTGCACTGCCTTGAGATAAGGCGGGCCACAAAGAGAAAGAAAAACCTGCTGAATGAAATTACCCTTCCTTTTCAATCACCACTCCTTCAACCAATAATAATTTAAAAATAAAACCAAGGAAATATTTGTAAACTGTATGTAACCTGAAGATGATCTAAGGATCAAAATGCGTCGTGTTAACAAAAATTTGTGAGTCAAAAAAACCAAGTGTTTAGTTTTGTAAAGATTTTATTCTAGTATGGCTCATCAAGAGTACACACAACTTTCTATAATTGATTTCAACAATTTTGTTCAAGTTGAATGTGTTCGTGGTCAGCAGTTAGGTGTCTCTATTTTAATGTCCATGACAGTATGTTTCCATGAAAAATTTAAGTTTACAATTATAATTGAAACAATTTTTTTGGATAATTTTATTTCAGTCAAATTTTGTATAAGAAATAGGGCTGATATTTTTTTATGAGGTGCGTCTGCATTCAATGACGAAATATTGAGGAAAATATTTTATTGTAATATACAGTAAAAGTTGAAATTCTCTGGTTTCTCTTTGTTATTACAGTATTTTTGAAATTTTTTACAGTTCTAAACTAAAAAGTCCTTTGGAAATTTAGTAAAAATTTTTCGAAATAGGTCAAAACGACATTTGATTTTAAAATCATGAAATCATAGTAAAGATCTTTTGTTTCTTTTCGAATATGTACTTACGCTTTTGATTGTTACTCTAATGATCATGTTTTCTAAAATAATTATTTGAAGAAAAAACCAGCACAGGATAAGTTAAGTTCTAAATTATTTCACTCCAGAAGCAAATACAAAAGACGACCCAAAACCATCCAGATCAATCCAAAGTTGTCTGTTCATCGGATCTATCCAATAAAATCCTGATTACCACCCATATATATGCAGGCTTCAATCTAATCATTGTCATCACGAATGCCAAAACATGTCCTTGCTTCTTATCATCACCGAAAATGACGACAATACATCAACGCTATTGCAATGTCGCATTCTTTCACGTTCCATTCCTTACGAGGCGAGGATTTCTTAAATAGGTTTCCATCAGAATCGTCCAAATACATACAAATATATATTTATGTTGGTCACACAATAGTCCTGCGACAATTGCCAGGAAACTGATTTGTATTTCCTTTCCTAGTGTAAGCAAAAGCAATTGGACTGTGGCCACACCATATCCTGTTCTGAATCTCGACGAATGCCAAAAAGACGTTCGTGGGCGACAATCGTAAAATAACGGAAGGAATTTTCCTTGTGTGGTGAAAACACGAAAAGAATATTGATAATTAGGTGGAAGCAGAGCAACACAAATACAAAAGTTAATTGCCTTATTAGGCAAAAATTGGGTGACGAGTTCATGTACCTTAAAAATCCTTTGTGTCGAGTAGTTTGGTCGGCGCTTTGGAAGCATTGTTTTGCATGAAAATTGTTGCGTAGTTTGATTAGGTACTATGTTGATTTTGGTGTTACTGTTGGCTGCTAAATATTCCGTGATTCACTATAGCCAACAAAAATTTGCCTTTTCTTATCGATCGCAATGGCAGGACCACTCATTATTTTCAGTGAACGAAACTTCAACTTATTTTTGATATATGTCTACAAATTTATGTAAAAACAGCCTTGTGTTTAGGTAGTAGTTATTTTTCATTTGCTTTAAATCACTCACAGCAATCATTCCTCCTCGGTACTGGTTCCAATTCAAGCTTCTACCGCGAAACTGTTCAACATGCTCAACCGGCGAAAAAGGACATTTCCTTCGCCCAGCACAAGAATTTCTTGACTAATGACCTTCAACCGTTGACTTGACGCAAACTGCTTTTGGTATTCTTCTAATTCGTTGGCATCTTCACCATTTCCCTTGAACGGTATCTATCCCATAACTCTGTTAGTGGTCGTAACAGACAGCACAAAAAAAAAACGCAGAAAAGATTGGTATCCTAAAATTCCAGATCCTGGTAATCCTTTCCGATGTTTCAACATAATGTAAACGGGAAACTATCTAAAACTTTTCGTAGACTTGAAGCTAGTGAAAATGACGATAGAAGCGATGGAAGTGGTAGCAGCAAAATATACGTGATGGACGGAATGAAGGAACAAGGATACCTTTCACCATGTCCTGAACAGTTTGAGCGGAGATGTTTGCTAGAAAAAGTGAAACATGACGTTCAAAGCTTCTTGCGTTGCTAAAGATATACGAAATTAGTTTTATCCATCAACAGTGACATTTTCCATGTGATGATAATGATGATGATGATATCCGAACGCTTCACAGCACAGCAGTTCCATTCGAATAGAAAATAGTCGCAAAAAGACGGAAAAACAACTACATTCAGTTGAAAAAGCGTAGGAGGACTTGAAAAGCAAAATAGATGTAAGGCAATGCTATTAGTATGCATTTAATACCACCCACTCAGCATGAAGGATATAGGGTGTACCACCTTAGACCATGGTTATTTTTTAAAAATCTATAGAAAATTTAGAATCTTAATTCTCGAAAAAGTAGGCTGTGATAATTTCTCCATTATTTAAGGAAGACTGAATTTTTTCGCAAATAATTAAGGACAATCAAATTTATTTTTGAATTAGATATTGAAATATCGAATGAATTTTTTTATATCCATTCATTATTTGTGTTTCTTTCTTTACAACTGGTAATCACTGGGGTCCCGTGTAAAATATATATTTTTCTTATCGTAAAGAAAAAGTCTACCGTAATAGTAATGAAAATGATATTTTTGATGGCCTGTGAAAGATCCAAAATTTATATGTCGACATAACTCTATTTTGCACTATTGTATCATTTTTAAACGAAGTATCGTCATTTATACATAACAGGTCAACTATTAATAAAAAAAATACTCAGCAACTAGCGGATCTGGTGATGGATTGGAAATCCTGAGAATATAAATAAAAACATATCTGAGTATGCGTCAAGTGGTGTTAGGCGTAAACTACGAAGAAAAGCATGGAGATACATGCATTTTCCTTATTATTATGCACACTTCAAAAATCAAAATACTGACATATTCAAGTAAAAATTCTACAGAGGAAAAAGCACAAAGCTCTCCATTGCTAAACGAAGTGTATTATAGAATACAAACAATTTAGTTTTCACGAACAAAATAAATAAAATGTCAGAGTGCGATCCTTGAGGCCCACACGACCAACTTCTCAGTGAGGTGAATAAAAAAGCTATGATATATTTTTATTATTATTTATTTTATTTTTATTATTAATTAATAATTACTATAATTTATAATTGTTCTGAATTATTTTTTATTATCATTACTTTTATTATTTTTATTAATTTTTTATCTAACCTGAGATATGTTTGCGCGAATCTGAGGGAAGTTCGCGCGAACCTGAGGTATGTTCGCGCGAACCTGAGGGATGTTCGCGCGAACCTGAGGGATGTTCGCGCGAACCTGAGGGATGTTCGCGCGAACCTGAGGTATGTGCGCGCGAACCTGAGGTATGTGCGCGCGAACCTGAGGGATGTTCGCGCGAACCTGAGGGATGTTAGCGCGAACCTGAGGGATGTTCACGCAAAACTGAGTTTAAGTTTGCGTGAACCTGAGGTATGTTCGCACGAACCTGAAGTATGTTCGCGCGAACCTGAAGTATGTTGGCGCGAACCTGAGAGATGTGTGATATGTGTGATGTGTGATTTCGTGTTATTTCGTGTTTTTATTTATCCCTCTCGTGTAAGTTATGGTTGTGTTTTGTTCAATTTAGTGCGGGAAAACTTACGAGAACAACTATTACAACGCGGTCCGATGGAATTCAAAGTGCCGTGTATCGTGCGGGTGTTCAGTACCAACCCCGAAGACCTGAACAAATTCATTGCTTGCGGAAACATCCTGTTTTTATCCGCAAAAACAGAAGCGGCGGTGTTCCTGGAGCGAGTAAAAACCAGACTACAAGGGCCTGCATTTGAACTAATTCAATTAATATCCTTTACCAAGTGGAATGACCTGATACGGGAATTAGAGAAAGCCTTCAAAGAGAAAAAATCGCGTTCCTCTGTTCAAAACGATTTGTTAGTTGCAAAACAACGACCCCACGAGTCAGTAAAAGAATTTGGTGATCGAGTTAGTCATTTATTGTAATCCCTTAACTCAGTTACTTTTGCCAGTACCCGCGATGAAACAGTGCGGAATTTTCTCGCTGAAGAAACCAATAAACTTGGAATCCAAGTATTCGAAGACGGTGTGAGGAACGAAAATCTTAAGCTGATAATCAAAGCACATGCCGAAACTGACCTAAAAAGAGCAGTGGCTTATGCGGAAAATCTAGCGGCTCACCTCGAGCGCACCTCAAAATTATTAGCACCTAGAGCTCCTCATAAAAACCTCCGCAAGTCGAAATTTATCTGCCAAACATGTGGTAAAACAGGACATAACAGTGGAACGTGCTATCGTAACACCGGTTTCCCAAATTTTCTGCACAAACAGATAAAACAAGAGGTACGACTCTTAACTTCCTTTTATTTTTAATTACTATTAGTTATAATCACTTATATCAATAATTATTTTTCTAGATTATTATTATACTTAGTAATTAACCATAAAGCTTTGGTAGAGGAAGACGCTCTCCTCCCCACCTGGTCGTCCTCTACCAAAGCCTCGACAACCTCGGCGTCCTCGATTTCGGCCCTGGAATACCAAACCATTATTGAGGGTATTTAATTATTATTAATAATAATTATTCGCTATTAAGATCGTTATTGAATAGTTATAATTGTGTTCATATTCACAATATCAAATTACAACTAAAAATATTTGATTAATATTAACAATAATAAATTATCTATAACAATATCCAATTATTATCTGCATTAGCGTCACACATCTCAAACCGCACATAATAAGTTTGAAATTCTATAAATTAATTTTGATTTGTTTTTAAATAACATTTTTTACAACATTGATCAAAATTTTACTAAAACACACAATAATAATAATATTACTATAAAGGTATTTGGGATCTGCACGAGTTAATACTGCATTTCCACAGTTTCAAAATAAACAATTTTTAGTCGTTTTTTCAGTTTTTTCATGCTAAATAAAAAACGGCTCAACCGATTGTACTGAAAAGTCATTCAGTTCTAAGTTACCTAATTACGCGTCGAATGAAACCAGTCACACGTCAATACAATCTTTCGTTCTCGAGATAATCGAGACGAAAAATAATTCCGAACGCACGTATGCACATACGTACATCCGCACATACGTACATACACACTCACAGACATCTCTCTAAAAACGATGGATTTGGATTCTAGAGACATTAAAACGTGGAGATATGTTAAAATTTGGGATTCGCAAAATCGACCCTATTACAATAACTTCCCATAGGGAATTGGGAAGTTAAAAAGATCATAGAGCACACTCTTTTAAAATAAAATATATCCTTATTCACATTCAAATGCTTTCTCAAAGTGTTCCAAACATCAATTGAAAATGGTCCATCAGCCGAGTCATCGCCAAAGATACAACCTGCAAGACGGTACCAGCTAAATACTAAAATGGTAGTTACGAAAACTTGACTTTCACTCGCTGAAAGAGGGAAGAACCATTTAATGACGTAACTAGGCTCTATGTATTTCAAGGGAGAAACATCTAAGCACTCTTCGATGTATACTGCTGAGATGATGGTACCCTTCGCAATAAATTGTTTTGATCTGAGACCACATCAACATATTGCCTGCCAAATCATATACTGCTTGGGAAATTTGGCGTTTTTTTTATTTTTATGCTTTGGGCTAACACCACCCTTTGATTCTGCTGTATAGAAGTCCTGACCAAACAACTGTTCGATTTAGGCCTTCATGTATGTTTCATCGTCCAACACAACACAATCGAATTTGATCAGATAGTCGTATGTATAGCTTTCGAACCTTTTACTCGGATCGATCGGAAAGTTTTTGGACTTTATATGATACAAGATTATAATGCTTTTAAAACCTCTGAAACGTTGCGCTCGACGTTTGCACTTTTTGAGCCATATTTCGAATAGATGTGTTAGGACTCTGCAAGAATTTCCTCTTGACTTTTCGGCTCAAATTTGTGTCGGATGGACTTTTTTTCTACCTCATTCAGACTTTTTAGCATTAGGTAGGTCCTTTTTGTACTTTAAAATCGTTCGTTTTACTGTTGCAATCGACGAATTTGTCTTTTTTGCTAGTAACGAATGTATACGAACGGGATTTTCCAGGTATTCGCACCCAAATCAACTACGCATATTTGGAATTGTCTTTGCACATTCTAAAGCAACAGTTTTACATTTTTGGTAAATGAAGTTCATCATGTGTATAAAAATTAGAGCCTGTGGTTAGTTAGCAGTTTATGGTCAGTTTCTCGTTGTTCTTTGTCCAAGCCTCAGAGCTTGTAAAGAAGATGCGTTGTTTTCAATTCGCATATGGTTCTTGAGAATTTTATAATTTTTTCACTGCTACTTCTTCAAGCAACGGATACGACTAGCAAAAGTACAACGAAATACTTCTAATTGCAGCGGGTTTAATGCAACAGACAACAATTCGCTAATTATTGAATTATTGAAATGAAAGAAAGAATATTACAAAAAAATGTTTTTGCTCACTCAGAATTTCTCTAGCCTCAGTAGCAAATTTTTTCTACACCCTGTACTACAGCATCTTTTGTCACAAAATACGTTTTGTCGAGTTACTAAGCAAAAACAACTAAAATAAAAACAAAACACTAGCATCCAATACATCCATTTCAGCATTCCACTATTTCTCAACTATGAATGACCCTTTAACTTATTATTCTGGGTAATTAGATTAAAATAGCAATTTGCGTCCTTTTTTGCCCTTCTGCATTGCAAATGAAAACATCACACCCACTGGAAGACATCTGGTTTTGTTCTCTATTCCAGAATTATGTTGCGTAGGACATAGATGTCCTGGGATCCTTGACGCATAGACTTTTCTTTTTCGTTCTTGTATCGTCGCTTTATGCCTTCCAAGAAGTGACAACATTATTTCTTCGAAGGAATGCGAAAAGAAACGATGGAATCTGTGGAAATAGTTGAACAATGACCCAGGAAAATGTTGAAGAGAACATATTCGTATGTTAAAATGTTCGTAAACATATTTATTTACATTTAAAGAAGAGACAAATATAAAATATTTTCATTTTATTACACGACAACTATTTGTGACATGGACCGTGCAAAGGTAGCGTCATTGATATATTGGGATTTCGTTCGTTTAACATATTGACAATGGGATGTACATATAGTAAATTTCGAAGGATGAGAATTCCTGGAACAGTTATATGACATTCTAAAGTCATAGATTTTTCTTTAAAGAAAATAAGATTGGAAACTCTAAAGGTCAATTCGACTTCTAAATCAGGCTGGTATATTGGCTTTTAAACTTTTTGATTGGCCTATTCCAATAAAAAACATTAAAATATAACATAATTTAAAATTTTATTTGGAAAAGTTAAGGACGTAAAACCCGAAAATATTCAACATATTTTTTTTACATTACGTGAAAAAATTTTATATGCATAATACTGTATCTATAAAAACTATGTAAATAATTCAATAAATCCAACCATTTTGAAATGTAAAGAAACTTGAAAGAAATAGTGTTGGTCTATTCGCCAAAAACTTTACAGGAACTTATGGTAAAATGTGACCAAATTCAATAATTTTGATCCAGTCCAGTCAAATGGCATTTTGGGCTGGCAGGCAAGATTCTATTGGAATATGTGGTCAATTCTATAGTAAGTTTCGTTTCAAGTTTCTGCGATCGCAGCTTCATTCTTCTGGGTGCCATCGTAAAAACAAAAGAAAATGAGATAACTTCATATCTCAGAAACCATAGCTCCCACAAGAAAGTTGCATACAGCAGAATTGTGTAAAATTAAATTTTAAACAAATTGTGCATACATCACTTTTACGTCGTGTCATAAATGAAGCAGTTGCACGCCAAAAAACGACACCCAAAAAGAGAGGATCATCTTTCGAGCGCAACAACTTCTATATTGGAACGTTTAACGCGGAAAACTTTTGGAATCTTTTTTAAGGCAATTTTGTCATAAGTCGTTTGCGATATTGATTGTTTTAATCATTGTACAGTGGCAGGAGTTATTTTATCCCTAAAGGAAAAAAGTTGCGTGAAAATCGTGATTCTAGGCCCAATAGCCGGCTTCCGATGGCAAACCCCCCTTGCGAAACTAATACCCCGTTTCCATCTACGACAAATTTCTAGATTTTGTCGAAGTGATTTGGTAGTGTTTCCACTTACAAATCGGATTTTGGCTGTCACTGTCATTGCATGAGATGAAATAAAATTTTGAAAGTAGATAATTCTCGTTATTGATATCGGGTTGTGTGTTCCGCGATTGCGTAGTTGTTAACAATTGGTAGAAAGTGGAATTGAAATGGATATCAACGATAAAAATTTCGTTACCTTTATGTAACACCAAAATGACTTGTCATTCGTATTCAAAACACAATTTGACACTTGCTGAATGTGCTGAAATACAATTATTTGCAATGCTGCCACACGCAACCATGAGATTTTGAGTGGATTTCGATGAAATCTACAAGATTTACGATCGACTAGATTTCGATTTTTATATGGGAAATCTACAAGATTTCGATGAGGATTTGGGAAAGTTACCTAAACCTAGAGATTTGGCGTAGATGGAAACGAGGTATAACGGAGCATTTTGGTCGGCAGGCAGATTTTTTGTGCAATATGTGGTACGTCTTACTGGGAGCTTAAATTCAAGTTTCTGGGCTTGCAGCTAAAATCCTTTGGGCTCCATCGTGAAAAAGAAAAAAAGCTGGGGCACCTTCATAAGAATTTAAATAAAATTAAAGATCTGATTTGAAATGACAACAAATGAAAATACCGTATTAGAAACAAAAAAATAGCTAATCGGTTTCGAATTTAAGATAAAATTCAATGGTGAAAAAAATTGTTTGCATTGCCAATCTCAAAATCGCCTGAAAAAATATTTTGGCCTTAGGACCGTTCTTAACGTCTTAGCGATGTAAATTAAATGAATAATCCCGCGAAGTTATTGTGCCTTAATACAAAAATTTGTACTTTTTACTGTTCTCGCAACGTAAAAGATAAAAGTTTCAAAAATGATGGCTTTAATTTAGTAATTATTTTAGTAATAACAGTTTGTAAAACTTATGTACTCCAAACATTGTTTATAAAAACACTTTCAAAATTTTTTTTCATATAACAAAAAATATTAAATAAAAAAACATCAACAGTCATCATAACCTTCAAGGTCATTTCTGTCATTCATTTGATCTCATGAACCAGCTATAATATTTGCATTAGTAAGGTGTCAATAGACGTGTATTTCAGTTTTTGTGATGTTTTTAATATTATAAAAAAATCGTTTCAGCCGTTTTTTAATTTAATAAAAGAATATGCGAAAATTAAGGTTTTTCCATAAAAAATAAATTTTTAGCCTGATTTGCACAGCTCAGTAATAAATGTTTATAAAATTTATACATTCTCATCAGTTTTTGAGAGGAAACCAGCAAAAAATTTTCCATGGTTATGAAAAAACTGAATTAAAAATAAAAAATCATTCAAAATTATCATGTAGGTTCATACGAATGATATTACTTTATATCTTTTATTCTAAGGAAATTATTGTAAATTCAATCCAAGTTTCATAATATTTGCATAATTTGAGCAGATTTTTTATAGTTTTTACAGTGTTTTAGTTTCAATAAAAAAACTGCTTAAATTTTGAAAACCAACAAAATTTCAATCAAATTTGCATTTGTGGTAAGCAACGCTTTGCTCTTAATTGCGCATATTTTAACCAATTACAATTGTATGTTCGAAAGTTTGTCAAATCATATTCAATGATAACGTTTGGCGATATTATTCCGGCTCACATGTTGGAGCATAATAAAACCATTGCATTAGACTTGAATTGAATTTCAAGCCAGATATTTTATGGTGTTTCACAGCAAAAACCTAAAGTCTGGCTTTTTCATCTTCAGAAAATTAAATACATATACTAAACTCTATCCTCCACCTAACACCGACCATCAATCAATTACAGCCAATTAAGGGTGAAATACATCCATGAATATAACCAACATCAAAACGACTCCAGTTATAAGAAATAGTAGAGCACTCTAAATTAACTGCTTCATATTTTTATGGTATCGTGATTTAATACATATCCCTACTGCGAATTTCTCATACAAACAAGCGACACGAAAGCCCTTTATTTGTAAGTCAGCACAATTGTCTAGATTATCAGCGAACAACACGGAAGGGTGTAGGTAGGAATCATTGCGTGATTGGCATTCATAAAACAAATATCCAACTAGAGTTGCCACCATCAAAAAGGACAATGGCCAAACAGATAGTGTTTCTCGTAAAATAACGATAAAATTAGAAGGCCATCATGCTGGGATCCAAAAAGGTAAGCCTGATTCATTCACTGCCACTGGCCAAGGAATTGATTGATTCGGATATCGTTTCCTATGCGGATATCTATCTTATAGTGTTTGAATGCTTTCTACTTCCTTGTTCTGGTTATCAGTGATCACGATCACATAGAATATTCTTGATTAGCGTACATTTTCTTAGTGGTTTCGCATTTGTGCTTGAATCAAGCGTCGTCGAAACTGTCATCACCTTTTCACTTTACTTTTCGTGATTATGGTCGCCTCGGAGAATTGATTATTGAACAGATAATGGCGGTGATGCTATTAACCTGGTAAGAAATTTCTTTTAATTAATTGCCAATAATTTTAGCACCTTCTACGGTTTGATAGGTGAAAGGTGTGGAAACTTAGCTTATCATCGGCTATAAAAATTTTATGTGGTGTCTTTTGACAAAATTCTGAGCTATGAAATTAATTGAATCAGTTATAGTGCGTTTGATAAGATTTTGATTGTGGAAGACGGTAATAACCAAATTTAGAATCTCTATGATAGCCACATGATAAATATGGATGTTTTATCAATATAACAATTCTATTGTGTAGTGAAACTTTTGCTCATAGCTGTGCAAATAAAAGAAAATATGAAATTGTATCTTTCTTCAATATGTAAGAAAATGACGATTTACGAAGCCAAGCTCAAAGGTAGCGTACACGTAGTGTCCTAATAACAGGCGCCTTTCCATTTGTATTCTCGACGACAATTTTAATGAACTTATATGAAAGCTTAACAAAAAAATTCAGAGTGAAAATTACAAGCCGATGGATGAAAAAATTCTTCCAGTAATTCAAATTAATTTTTTAAATGCTTAGGATGTAACAAAGTACTCTAAAACGGATAAAAAACTGTTATATGTGGTCACTCAAACTATGAATTCAACAAAAGAATTATTTGACACTTGTATATTTACTTGAGTAGTATTGCTAGTATAATACTAAAAAGTGGTAGCAATGATTTATTTACCATGGTTATCATTATAACAGTCATTCAGCAAAAGTTACTTGAAAAGAACGCCGACAGGCACATTTCGAAAGTTTCTAGTTGAAAAAAAAAATGGCAGTTACATTCAACTAGCTTGTGAAGTACAATGAAATGCTTATAAGTTCCCTCCTGAAAACCAAAAAATTTATGCGATTTGTAACAGTGGAGTTGAAAAATATAAGCAAATACTAGTTTCAAAATTTCTTTTCTTTCACGATTTCCTCTATAGACAAGGGCGGTTCTGTAGAAAAACGACTACATTTGACCGTTGAGAGGGGGCACGCTGATTTTTGCAGGAAAATTTGTGGAATAATTCGTATAACAATAACTGATCTATGCTTCCTCTCAAAAAAGTCGGGAACATTAAAAAACAAATTGAAATGTTCAAAAATCTAAAAAAAATCGTGTTTTTCCTGCTTGCCTCACTTGTAACTTTAAACCGGTTCATTCCAGAGTAAAGTTGCTTGAAAATAAAAGTTGCGTGATAAAACTTTCTACAAGGTAGGGTTGGTGTAAAATTCTAAAACATTCAACCCTTGCCGCAAAATATCAATAATTAAAAACATGGAGAGAAATTCGTTTCTTAATTTTCAATTCTCAATTCTCAATTTTTTTACAATTTCAAGTAAACTTAGGATCGTCGTAGCAACATCACACAGATTTTCATCAAAATCGAATCAGTAGATTTCACATACTAGTTAGGCAATCAAAATGTATTGGGAAAAAATCCAATTTTTTTTTGAAATATTGCAAGTCAGAAACTAAAGCCCCTAGCAGTTTGAATTTTTTTTACATACAAAACAGCACTTCACGCATTCAATGCATTTTACAAAACTAAAATCGAATCATTAAATCGGTATCAGGATTGTTTTGAAATTATAAAACATTTTTTTGCTAATAAAAAAACCATTAATTTAAATTAAATTCAAAAAATACGTGAGAAAAAAGTTTGAAGTACGCTTCTTGAAGAAAACAATATTGAATCATGTTTATTAGTTCCTGAGATACAACCGGTCAAACATGACGGACATTTGCAACGATAAAAATAAGAATGCATAATAAGGTGATTTTATATTGCTTAATGTTCTTCGTATTATTGAAATTAAAATAATATTTAACGTGAAAATTAAATTATTTTATTTTATTTATTCTTGTAAGCGTGCTTTCGTGCGCTGTGTACTAGATAGATCTTCTTTTTCTTCAAAATTTTCATCTTGAAGTTGGAAATTACTTGCCAAATTGTCATTGTTTAATTCTATATCTATATCGTCGAAGTTAACATTCTCAGTACAGCCCCTGGTCAAATTATTAGGCACACTTTGGGTTTAAAAAAAATCTGGGGTTTAGGGCGCATAGTTATGGCGCTGACTATTGGTCACGATACATTTATTTTATTTGTCATTATTCACACAATATATTGTTGGATTAACGGTAGTTCGATAATATATGACATTCTTATCTCAAATGGAAAACATAATTCTTTTGACTGTCTGACTCTAACTACGCGACACGTTGCAGTTTAATTTCGCCAATCAAAGTTTCTACTCATGAATTCAAGTGAAAATAAAGTTTTAATGTTAATTTAGTGTTTTTCAATGAACGTTTGTTATTTTTTTGTGAAATTGGGATAATTTTTAAATATTTTAATAAAAATTGAACAGTGTAGAACACGGATATGAAGATTGATCCACCACCTCCCAACCTGACTGTGATTAAAGCCCTTATAAAAACGAAAATTAACTCAAACCGAGAAGTTTCGAGATAGACTGGTGTCTCAGAAAATAGCGTCAGGCGCATTAAAAAGAAAATTGTTTTAGGGCAAAAATTAAGCCCCAAAAGGAAGGGCACTGTGGAAGAGAACAGTTGTTTACGCCGAGGTTGAAGCGTTGTCTCAAGAATATTTGCTGGAATAACAATTATGCTACCACAAAGCAAATACATTCACGCTTAGAAGGGTCCAATGTTCATGTGTCTGAACCCATTTTGCGCCAGAAGCTCTCAGATTTGAGTTTTAGGGCCTGCAGACCAGCCGAAAACCAAAATTGACGGAGGCTTTAAAATCGTAGCGTCTCAAATCGGCTAGAGAGCACAAAGACAACGATTTAATGTTTTGAAAATCGGTATTTTTCTTAAATATTTATACGCGGGTATCTTAAATGATCATTTCTAAACCTATGACGGGTGTGTTTTAGTGGCAAAAGCACTTTTTAGATAGTATCAAATAACGCTCAACATGTTCGTCGACGTCCTGGAGAGAAATTTTGATCAGAATGTGTGAGACAAACCCTAAAACATCCCACAAAGGTTATGATTTGGTCCGTTATAAGCGGTCAGGACACTCGATGCTTCTACGTTATAAACGAAACTATGAAACAGGACCAGTACAAAGACATCCTCAAAAATTGGCTCATTCCTCAAATAAAGGACTGGTTCCCACAAGGAGAGCCTTTCATTTTCATGCAAGATGAAGATCCTTGCCACACTGCCCGTTCAGCCCGATCGAAAATGTTATGGAGCTTATAAAGAGGGAGATAGCAAAAGAAAGCAGAACGACTAAAACTCGGCTAATTGAAAGGATTATTGACGTGTGGAACCATCATCCACGCATGCAAGAGACTGTGCAGGCCTGTATTAATAGCATGACCCATCGGATGGAAGCCTTGATTGTCGCCAAAAGGTGGTTTAGCAAAATATTGATTTATTTCTTTTTGTGCATATTTATGATAATAATAGAATTTTTTCCAAAATTCATGTTCTTTTTCTATTCATGGTTGCTATTTTTTATAACATTAGATAGAAAAACTGATATTTATCGAAAAATTAATAAATGAACCGAAGTGCTTTATGTTAATAAAGATTATAATCTGATAACTTCAAAAAATTCAGGTGCGCCTAATAACTTGGCCAGGGACTGTAAGTTCTTTGTCGAGATTTATAACATTGGCGGTGTGCAAGTTTTTGCAAGTTTGCCCGTGGCAGTAAGAGCAATAATCGGTACACTTTAAACCATGCTTAACAATTTCGAACATTCTTTCAAGCACTTACAACTATTTCTTTTAAGTAAGCTCTCAGGTAATAGTATGTCTGTAGATTGTATTGGCTCTAATGCTGATTTTGCCATTTCCTAGCCCCACTCCTTACGGTCTATTTCATTAACCAGCCATAGCTGAAATTAGTAATTAACCCCCAATAATAGCTCAAGTTGGACGTACTGATAATAAACAAGCCGCGAGGTGCGACCCTTGAGGTCCACACGATCAACTTCCCAGCAATATCTACATAAACATCAACAACATTAAACACAATAATAACTTTGAAAATAATACTACTTTAAGTAATAACAATGAGAGGTATTCAAAGCAGTAACAGGAATGAGTTAATATGAATCATATCGTCTACGGAAAGGTCCATTGATTACGTAAGGTTTTTGGTCGATGAGGACAGATTGAATATTCACGCGCATTAATCGTTGGGGGTCTTTTTGGTCTTGAAAAATTTTGTACATGCAGTCAAAAATAGGTTCAATTGCATGTAAAAAGTAAAATGTATTACAGATGATGATGGTTATTGAAATCTTACGATTACTAAAAAATGAATCTACTAAAAACTACAATTTTTTATTCAATGAAAGCTTTTCAAAGCATATGATCTTGCAAAGTATTGACTACAAAACATTTTACTATTCAAAACGATGATAGCGCAAATGCAAATTTGATTGAAATTTTGCTGGTTTTCAAAATTTAAGCAGTTTTTTTAATTAAAAGACTCTAAAAACTCTTAAAAATCTGCTCAAATTATGCAAATATTTTAAAACTTTGAATTTACAACAATTTTTTTAGAATAAAAGATATAAAGTAATATCATTCGTATGAACCCTCTTTACACGGTAACTTTGAATGATTTTTTATTTTTTATTTAGTTGTTTCATAATCATGGAAAAACTTTTTGCTGGTTTCTCTTCAAAAATTGATAAGATTGTATAAATTTTATAAACTGGTATCACTGTTCTGTGCAAATCAAGTTAAAAAAATATTTTTTATGAAAAAAACATAATTTTTCGCATTTTCTTCTATTAAATTCAAAAAACGGCTGGAACGAATTTTTATAATATTAAAAACTTCACAAAGATATTAATACATGTCAACTGACACCATAATGATGCAAATATTATATCTGGTTTGTGAAATATAGTGAATGATAAAAATGACCTTGAAAATCATGATGACTTATAATGATTTTTTATTTTTTATTTAATTTTTTACGTAATAAAGAGAAAAAGTTTTGACTGTGTTTTTACAAACATTGTTTGAAGTATATAAATTTTGGAAACACTCATTACTATATTTCGCAAATCAAGTTAAAAATTTATTTTTTATGAAAAAAACCCTAATTTTTTGCACATTTTTTCCTTAAATTAGAAAACAGCTCAAACCAATGTTTCCAAAATTTGACAGATTTACACGGATATAAATACGCATTCATTGACACCTGAACTATGCAAATCGTTTGCTTGGTTCGCGAGATATGTATAACGCATGACAGAAATGACCTTAAAAATCATGATGCCTGTTATTGATTTTTAATTATTATTCAATTTTTTACGTAATCACGAGAAAAAATTTTGATGTTGTTTTCACAAACATTGCTCGAAGTATATAAATTTTATAAAAATTGAGTACTGTCTTCGGTAAATCAGGTTAAAAATTTATTGTTTATTAAAAAAACCTAATTTTTTGCACTTTTTTTTCTTAAATTAAAAAACGGCTCCAACAATTTTTCCCAAAATTCGATAGATCCACACAATTGCTAATACGCGTCGACTGACACCTTAACAATGCAAATCGTATGTTTGGTTCGCGAGATATCATGCAAGACATAAATGACCTTCAAAGGGGCGAAACAGCAAACCCCTCCGACCGAAGTGTCCCAAAAACTAATCAGCTCTTAAAATTGCAAAGACGCTTCGATTGACACCTTAACGAAGTCGATAGGACTTTGTTTACGTGAGTTATGCTCGTAGAAAAAGTGTCCACGAACGTACGTACGCACGTACGTACGTACACACTCACACACACACATACATCTCCCTTTCTAAAAACACTTTATATATACTCTATAGACCTCAAAACGTAAAGAAATGTTGAAAATTTCAATTTCGATTTTCGAGGCGATTACAAGAACTTCCCATATACTGGGAAGTTAATAAATAAATAAATTTATTTATAACATGATAAAAGCGTCTTTGGGATTTGGTAATGCGATATTTAGGCTTCTCTGTTCGACTTCCATCGGCTCATTAAAAATGGATGTCCTAAATTTATTTGAAATGGTACAAACAATTTTTAATAAGGAACGGCTTTTTTCTCATTTTTTTTTTAATTATTGCTATTTTGCGGCAAGGGTAAATGTTTTAGAATTCAAAGCATTCCTATCTTGTGAAAAATTTTATGACGCAACTTTCACTTACACGTAACTTTGCTCTGGAATGAACCGTTTTAAAGTTAGAAGTGAGACAAGCAGGAAACAGGATTTTTTTTAAAAATTTTAACATTTCGATTTGTTTTTAATGTTCACGACTTTTTTGAGAAAGGAAATGTATCAATTATTGTTATACGAGTTATTACACAGCTTTTCCTGCAAAAATCAGCGTGCTGTCTCTCAACGGTCAACTGGAAACAGAACCGCCATGGTCTACTAGGAATTAGATTATTTTTAACCAATATGCAAAATAATCCTAGTCTGCGATAGACTTTACTGTTTTTAATAATTACGCATGGTTTTTACCGAATTTATAATGCTAAATCTACATCTAGCAATAATAATATTTACCACACCCATTTTTCGCGATTGGCTTTTTGAATGCCATTCCTTAATTTTTCTTTTTAAATTTTTCAAAATATTTATTCTAAACATTAATAACTTTGATAATATTCACAAAAATATTCAAATAATTTTCAAAACAATAGGTCTGTTTTAAAAATTTTCCAGTTTAATATTTTATGTATGTATTTCGACCAACAAAACATCTTCTCGCATTGTTTCTACTTTTTTATTTTATATAATTTCAATAGTGACTTGTAATGATTTTTTAGGATTATAAAAATTCATACGATTGATCCACGTGAAAATTGAATCAACCTCCACCTTCCATCCACTTTAAGCCTTACGAAGTCAATGAACGTTGATACGAATAGTATTAACTCATTCCAATTACTCATATATGAACCTATCATTGTTATCATTTAAATAAGCAATATTTTCATTATTATTATTGCGTTTAATATTTTAAATATTTATGTAAATATTACTGTTTAGTGCAAATTTTATAAAGTTTAAAAATTTATTTTTTTATGGAAAGTACCGTCGTATTTTGCAATTTTGCTATTAAATTAAAAAACGGCTCAATTTATTTTTAAAATTTGTAAGAATCATACAAATGGCAATACCCGATCGATTGATACATTATCGATGCAAATCCTATATTGGGTACGCAAGATATAGTGAATGGCAGAAAAGACCTCGAAAGGGTCAAAACAAAAAAATAACCGCGCGACCGAAGTTGTCTATAAACTAATCAGCTTTTAGAATTGCAATGACGTACGTTCTTCTTCATTACGTTAGTTATGCTCGTAGAAAAAAAATGCTCATGCACATACGTACCACTTTTTACAATCTACTTTCCGAAAACACTTCAAATATATTCTAAAGACCTCAAAACGTAAAGATATGTTGAAAAGTTCAATGTCGTTATTTGAGGCGATTACAAAAACTTCCCATATACTGGGAACTAACTTTTTATTTCAATATGTATGGGATGACCAGCAAGTGTACGCAGACTTTATTGAGTATGTGTACACAAAGTGGGTCACAGCTTATTTTATGCAGTAGCTACTTTTCATTTTCATACGGCATTTTTTTCAATCGAAAATTTTTTATTATGAAAAACCAAATCAGAATGATTGTACATACGTATGATTGTACGTACGTACACACGTACGTACAATCTGTCCAAAAATACTTTGAATATACTCTAAAGACCTCAAAACGGAAGATATGTTGTTAATTGTAAACGGAATTTTCGGGGCGATTACAAGAATTTACCATTCACTGGGAAATTAAAAAACTGACATATGTTTTTTTGTTTCTATAAATTTATTTCATTTTCTTCAAATTTTTAAATGATTTCTCCGTATCAATTGTTCAGATTATTTACGTTGTGCGCGCCTATAATCGTTTTATTGAACATTTTGAAACGTACGGATACTTTTCACGGTTAGTGTATGTACTTACGGATGTGTAGAAATCAGACGCATCACAGGGAATGTGTCAAATTGACCATTTTCCAGCCTTAGTTCGTCAGTTTTCCAAGCACTGCGAGCAAACCAAATTCAATCGAAACATTTGATATGGTTTTCTTAATTAGTTAATAAATAATTCGCGAATTATGATCAAAACGCATGCGAATAGGGAGGGGGTACGCCGCACAATTTTCACGAAATCGCACTTAGCTGGCATTTTCACTCACGACGAAATCAATATCAAAAATTCGAAATCACGCCAATGTCACACTCGTTCCTTCTTTCCTGCGACATTCATCACAATTTTCCACGCACCAAAATTTCCACTTGCGCAGACAAAAATTAAGGACACACGAACGTCAGATATTGGAATTTGGCTCGACACCAGGCCGCCGCGCGGCATCTACTCGGAAAACTTAAGCCGCTCACGAGCAATTGCGACACCTTTCGACACAATCGTAACACCCACGTCGTGCGGATCGACGCGCCAGCCCAGGAAAACCGTTCACCGATTTTCCGGTCGCGCAATTTCCCGACGAAATGCCGGCGGATCGCTCGAACTTTCCCGACTCGACTAATTGTCACTGACTTCCTGACGCCTCTGCCTAGACGATCCATCTAGCGGCAGCGGGACGCGTCGCGTCGCTTGTCCGGCGATCGGAAATTGTCCCGTTGACTGACTGCGCGGCTTACGGATTTGCCGCTGGGGCGCGAGTGACACGCGACTTTTCTGATTTCTCGATTTTCCGTGAAAAAAACATTTCCACGAACACGAATTTTCATTAAAGCCAACGATCAAATTTAAAGTCGCGAACACGAACTTAGCGGAGCGCGCGCTCTCTAGCGGCCGGAAGCGGCGCAACCAGAAACTTTTCGTCAAAGGACGAAGTTTGACAAGAAAAGTTCGTGTAAGCTTAATGGATTAGCGCGCGTTTTCCATTGCGTCCTGGTCGTCGTTGGTTGTGTGGAAATTGCGCGACCGGAAAATGTGTGAAGGGTTTCCTGAGCTGGCGCGTCGATCCGCACGATGTGTGTGTTACGATTGTGTCCGAGGTTTTCCGAGTGGGTGTCGGGCGGCGTTCGCGGCCTGGCTTCGATCCAAAGTCCAATGTTTGACGTTCGCGTGTCCTTAATTTTTGTCTGCGCGAATGAAAGTTTCGGTGCTTGGAAAATTGAGATGAATGTCGCGGGAAAGACGGAACGATCGTGACATTGGCGTGATTTCCAATTTTTGATATTGATTTCGTCGTGAGTAGAAATGCCGGCTAAGTACGTTTTCGTGAAAATTCTGCTGCTCACCCCTCCATAACTCTATTCGCATATGCTCTCAAGTTTCAGTGATGATATTTCGCGAATGTGAACAAATAAAAACATTACAAATGTTTCGAATGATATTTGTTTGTGAGTGATGAGTGGAAAAGTATCCAAACAAGGAGAAGAAATGGTCAATTCGATACCTCCTCTGAGATGAGTCTCATTTCTACACACCGGTAAGTACAAACAATGCCTTAGCTGGTGGTGATCGTCAGGGTTTGATTCCTCCCCCCACCCTAAATTTTACTGTAACAAAAGTCATCACTTTTTTTGAACGTATCATAGAACGTTTCCCTTGAACAGACTTGTTTAGGTTGAGGGAAAACAGAAAAAAAAACGAAAGCCAAAAAAGAACAAGCCGTGAGGTGCGACCCTTGAGATCCACACGTACAACTTCCCAGTAATATTTACATGAATATTAAAAATATTAAACACAATAATAATTATGGAAATAATACTACTTTTAATAATAAAAATGTACCTCTCATACAAGTTATTGGAAGGACTTCATAATAATCGTAACATCTACGCGAGCGTCAATTGATTACGTAAAGATTTTCGTGGATTGGTTTGATTTAATATTCACGTGGATCAATCGGAGGGGGGATAGGGTACAAAGCCTTTTCTACGTTATTTGTTATTTTCATATCGATGCTTGAAGGACAAAACAGCGCTAGCAAAAATGAATGCAGTTTTTGTTATCACGACAACTGAAGAGATTTTGTCTCGTGGTGGCCATTTTGAATAGTTGCGGTCAAAACTGCTAGCACTTCGGCATTATCACTGAATTTGTATTTTTTCACGATTTTATATCAATGAAACTAATAATTATTTCTTATTTTCTGTTTATTTTGAGAAACATTGATTATGCAGTCAAAAATAGGTTCAATTGCATGTAAAAAGTAAAATATATGTATTACAAATGATGAAGGAAGTAATTGAAATCTTACGAATACTAAAGAACAAAACTCCTAAAAACTACAATTTTTTATTTGATGAAAGCTTTTCAAGGCATATGATCTTAAAAAGTGTTGACCCCGAACATTTTACCATTCAAAACGTTGATTATCACAATTGCAAATTTGATTTGATTTGTATTGGTTTTCAAAATTAAGCAGTTTTTTATTAAAGTTCAAACACGGTTCTGTGAAGACTATTAAAAATCTCCGCAAATTATGCAAATAATAATAAACTTTGATTGACTTTACAACAATGTCTTAAGAATAAGAGATTTAAGATATACAAATTCGTATGAACCCTTCTTACATGGTGACTTTGAATGATTTTTTTATTTTTAATTCAATTTGTTTTGAAATCATGAGAAAACATTTTGCTAGTCTCTACAGAAATTGATAAAAATTTATGAATTTTATAAAAATTTATTATTACGATGTTAATTTTATAAATTATTAATTAATTTTTTTATGAGAAAAAACACTAATTTTCAATATTTTTTTATTAAATTAAAAAAATGTCGTTAAAAATTTTTTTTTAAATTTAAAAACATCATTAAAATGTTAATATGCGTTGATTGACTTTTTAATGATGCAAAGATTATATTTGGTTCTCGAGATATAATGATTGACATAAATGACCATGAAGGACATGATGACTTTTAATGATTTTTTATTTTTAATTTAATTTTTTTTGTAATCATGAAAAACATTTTGGTGGTTTTTTTACAACAAGTAATTGTAGTATTTAAATTTTATAAATATTGATTACTGCGACTTGAACATAAAGTTAAAAATTTGATGTTTTTGAAAAAAACTCCAATTTTTTGCACTTTTTTTAAAAAAATTAAAAAACAGCTTCCACGATTTTTTGAAAATTTTTATAGAATCACAAAAATGTTAATACTCGTCGATTGACATCTTGATGAAGCGAATCGTACATTTGGTTCGCGAGATATAGTGCATGACAGGTTTGACCTTCAAGGCTGAAAACAGCAACCCCCCTCCCCTTCCGACCGAAGTGTCCCAAAAACTAATCAGCTCTTAAAGTTGCAAAGACGCTTCGATTGACACCTCAACGAAGTCGATACGACTTTATTTACGTGAGTTATTCTCGTAGAAAAACTGTCCGCGAACGCACGTACGTACGTACGTACGTACATACATACACACACACATACACACATACATACTTCTTTCTAAAGACACTTAAAATATACTCGTAAGCCCTGAAAACGTAAAGATATGTTGAAAATTTCAATTTCGATTTTCGAGGCGATTAAAAGAACTTCCCATATACTGGGAAGTTAAAAACGAAAAATTGGAAAATGCGCGAAACGACGCAGGAACGGAACCTTCAGAGGGAAGTTCTGATGCTTCGGTTGAAGATCAACAGCGGAAATGCCGTGATAGAGGGAGAAAAAATCAAATTAATATAGTCCAGTTCAAAAATCCCATATATTTTACATCGCGACCGAGTACGAAGTTTTTAACATTTTTGGCGTCCCACCTTATGAAAAAAACAACTTTTTTAAAATAAGCATAAAATTTATTTCATATGAAAAAATAGCGAAATAATTATATAAGAAAAATATCAGTAATCAAAAAATTTACAATTATATATAGTGCGAAGGATGATGTTGTTTGTCATCACATAACAATTTCAAATTAAAATGTAATGTTGTTTATCTGATTCTCAAATAAGGTTCGACATCTAATCTATTTCGATAATTATTTTTCAAGTACACCAAGGCTGAAAACGCAGCTTCGCAAGTACACGTGGTGACAAAAGGCATTAAAAATTGTATTGATTTTTCACTCTTGCTTGGATACTCTTTTTGACAGCGCACCCAAAAATTAATTAGTGGTACAGTTTCAAACACTTTTTAAAGATCGGTACAGCATGAAAATTCAATTAAGTTATCAACTTCTCTTTCGATAAGATTAAACGTCCCTTCCTTTACAATTTCGACAGAAAAGGGATCTTTAATCCACATATTGCATGATGGGATATCCAGAAAGTAGTCTTTAAAACTATTTATTAGATACGAAAGATGTTCTTGAATTAAAATTGATAGTGTTTGTAAATATACATTGGGCAAAAAAAGTCCGTGAACACCACGACGGGTATCTGCTACTGTAAATTCAGCTGCTTTCGTTTATGGATTTGGATGGGTTTTTTTACTCAATAAAGCAATAAAATTTTGTTTGGCACAAAACGTCATTAGGATTTTCCATTTAAGGATCCTTCAAATGACTTTGAGTATATGCGCATCACTAGGCTAGGCAAAAACAGTTCGTGAGCACATGTTTTAATGAAGGTATTGAAGCAGTTTGGGAAACATTTATTGCTTTAAACTTTGATTACTTATGACACATGGCTTAGAGAGAAAGGAGGTATGAGTCCTTTCAAAATTTTAATCCATTTTAGTTTTTCGATAGCTACGAAAATGGAAGTTTCCAAATCGGTACGAGAATTAATAGCTTACCTACGAAGAGAGGGAGAAAGTATCCGCGAAATTGGCAAAGTTGTTAGCAAAAATCCTTATACCCTACAAAAAATTATAAAACAGTTTGAAGAATTAGGATGTGCGGCCAGCAGGCCTCGTACTGGACGCTCGCCAAAACTGAGTTCCACCCGAAAATTAGAGATTTTAAAAGTGATGGGAATGGGTTATTCTTTCGGACGAGAGCAAATTCAATTTATTTGGGTCCGACGGATGACAGAAAGTATGACGGAAATCGAAGGAAGCCCTACAACTCAATAACCTCAGACCTACGGTAAAGCACGGCGGAGGAAATATAATGGTGTGGGGGTGTATGAGTGCTGGTGGAGTGGGTAAACTGCACAAAATTGAAGGTATTAGGAATCAGCATATGTATCTTGATATTCTTCACGACAATTTATTTTAAGGTGGCGGAAAATTAGGATTAGAGGAAACTTATGTTTTTCATCAAGAAGACGACCTCAAGCATATTGCCCGTAAGGTTCAAGAATGGTTGCTTTACAGAGTAGGTCGACTTCTCAAAACCCCTCTACAATCGCTAGACCTGAATCCCATTGAACATGTGTGGGATGAAATTAATAGAAGAATTCGTAAACGGCCGCTAAAATCCTTGCACGATTTGAAATGAGTCATCAAGGAAGAATGGGATCCACTGCCGACAGAAATTACAACGAAACTAGTTGGATCGATGCAAGCACGTCTCCTGGAAGTAATCAAAAACAAATTTGGCCCAACAACGTTTTGACTTAAAATTAAACTTTATGTTTTTAGTTTATAAACTACTACTTATATTGTGTTCACAGACTTTTTTTGCAATATTTTTTAATCTGATTTTATTTTCGAATTCTTGGGAATTTTTCAAGCATAAAAATTTTAACGTTTAATTTTAGAAATATGCTTTGTGCTTTCTATGATACAAACAAAATGTTTTTTCTTTAAAAATATTGCTTGTATGACCCTTGTAGCGAAATCAGATCATTGGCTTATGATTGCTCACGAACTTTTTTTGCCCAGTGTAAATCTTTTTCATCATAGTTCGCAAGGCTTGCAATAAATTTATGTAATGTTTTAAAAGATTTAAAAAATTTTATTGAAAGTCGTTGTTACCACAGAGTATTTTTTTTAATTATTGCAGCGACTTTTTTCCGATACTTTAAAAACATTTAAACCAAAGCCTTGTAATGTAAATTAAATTCATTGAATGTAGCAAATATGTCACACAAATATTTAGTAACCACTCAAAATCGTAGAATCTATCCTTAAATAGGAAAATAGTTTCTTTTTTAGATGGTGGGCGTTCATTCAAAAATACCATAGTTTTGTCTTTTAGCTCAAACAGACGTTTTAAAACGTTTCCTTTCGAAAGCCATCGTAGATTACAAAACAAAAGTAGGTGCTTATGATCACTCCCTATTTCCTTGCATAATTCGGTGAAAAGTCTGCCATTTAGTGGACGATATTTTATGTAGTTTACAAAATTGACACATTCTTCCATAATCATGTTTAAATTTAAAGGCATGTGTTTTACCGCCAACACTTGTCTATGGATACTAAAATGCACCCATACACAATTAATGGTTAATTTTTGAATTTGTTTAAACGTTTTTTTTTCCTTTAGCAACTAGTTCTGCTTCTAAATGTTACGCGCATTCGTCAATTTTCCGTTTAACTGTGTTATTTGATAACGGTATCGCTGAAAATACACTTTTTTCCTGTATTCCGCAAAAATTTTTTATGACAATTTTTAAAGCAAGAAGTATTAATTTTTCTCCACGACTATAAGGATACCCTCAACTATAAATTTAGAAATTTCTCTAAAGCAGATGTGTTTTCCTGCGCTACATCTGCTTTATAGACTCTTGGCAAAGCATCTTCATGATCATGATGTTTCGTATGGCTTGTACTTGATTGATCATCATTTAAATCATTGTTTAGCCATTTATACATTTTAACAAGCCACGAGATGCGACCCTTCAGGTTCACAAGGTCAACTTCCCAGTAATATTTACATAAATATTGAAAAAATTAAAAACAATAATAATTATGAAAATAATACTACTTTAAATAATAATAATGTACCTCTCATAAAAGTTATTGGAATGACTAAATATTAATCGAGAGCGTCCATTGATTACGTAAGGATTTTGGGGGATGAGGTGTTGATTGAATATTGACGCGGATCAATCGGAGGGAAGACAGGTTACAAAGATTTACTACGTTATTTGTTATTTTCATATCAAACACAAAACAAGAAAAGAGCTTACAAAAATGAATGCAGTTTTTGTTATTACGCCCACTGAAGAGATTTTTTCGCGTGATGACGATTTTGAATAAATTGCATATACAAAGTAAAATGTATTTCAAATGACGATGGAAATGCTTAAAATCTTACAAAAACTAAAAAACAAAGCTACTAAAAACTACAATTTTTTATTTAATGAAAGGTATTTAAGGCATTTGATCTTGAAAAGCATTGACTACCAAAAATTTTACTATTCAAAACGTTGATGGCCACAAATGCAAGTTTGATTTGATTTTTAATGGTTTTCAAAATTTAAGCAGTTTTTTCATCAAAGTTAAAACACGGTGCTGTGAAGACTATTAAAAATCTGTGAAAATTATGCCAATGTTAAAAACAATAATGTCTCTAGAATAAGAGAAATAAGGTATAATCATTTCTATATTCTACATAATGACTTTGAAAGATTTCTTATTTTTAATTTAATTTTTTTCATTATCATGAGAAAAAGTTTTGCAAATGTTTTCACAAAAACTGTTGCGAATACATAAACTTTATAAACATTGATCACTGCGTTTTGCAAATCAGGTACTAAATTTATTGTTTGATTATGATTTATTTTTAATTTTTTGCACCTTTTTTATAGTAAATTAAAAAACGGCTCCAATATTTTTTTTAAAAAAATGATAGAATCACATCAATGTTAATATGCGTTGATTGGTATCCTAGGTATGCAAATCTTTTATTTGGTCCTCGAGATACAGCACATCATAGAAATTTTAAATGCGTTAATGAGAAGAGAGAACAACTTTGGATTGTAGAATTTTTCTTATCGATTTTTCTGTTTTATTGGTAAAAAGAAAATGGAATAAAAACGTCTTCTTTCTATACATATTGTGGTTATCAACGGTTTGAATTGTAAAATATTTTGTAGTGAGGAATTTGCAAGATTATATGCTTTAAAAAGCTTTCATCAAATAAAAAAATATAATTTTTAGTAGTTTTGTTTTTTTAGTGTTCGTAAGATTTCAATTTCTTCCTCCATCATTATGTGTGAAACATTTTACTTTTTACATGCAATTAAACTGATTATTGATTTCTCAAGATTTAGTAAAAATAATAAATAATTATTAGTCTTTTTGATGTAAAATCGTGAAAAAAATACAAATTCAGTGATTATGCCGAAGTCATGGCGATTTTGAACAAAACTATTCAAAATGGCCACCACGCGACAAAATCTTTTCAGTGGGCGTAATAACAAAAACATCATTCATTTTTGCTAGCGCTCTTTTCGCCTTCAAGTATCGATATGAAACTAACAAATAATGTAGCAAAGACTTTGTAAATATGCTCCCCTCCCCTTCCCAATTAATCCGCGTGAATTTTCAATCACACCAAACAACCCACCATCCACCAAAAGCGTTACGTAATCAATGGACGTACCCGTAGATAATGCGATTAATATCAACTCATTCCAATTACTGTTATGAGTGCCTCTAATTATTATTATTTTAAAAGTTTTATTTTCTCGACTATTATTGTGTTTAGTTTTTTTAACATTCATGTGAATATTACTGAGAAGTAGACCGTGTGGACCTCAAAAGTCACAACTCGCAGCTTGTTAGATGAGAAATGATCCATTGAATTTATATCTGACTTTCCTTGAACAACTACTTGTGTTTTCAATTTTCATTCACTTTACTTCGAAAATTTGGCAAGTTCCCTACAAAATTTATTTGCAAATTTTATATACAAAATTTATTTATTATCTTAACAATTGCTATCTATTGCGAACTCAAAGAGCGTTTACAAACTGCATACCTAATCCTCTGTGAAGACTTCACTAAAGGTTTCTGTAACTTAGACAGTCACAATTTTTTTTTGTGAAGTTGAGAAGTAAAGAATATGAGCTTACTTGTCCAGGACTTGAATATAGCTTTTGTTCTTTTTATTAAATTCATAACAAAATGTATTTGATTGCAACAAAAACGAACAATTGAAAAACCGTAAACATCTAAACATTAAAATCGTTTTGATAATTTAAAGGCGCATTTTTTCTATATGTGTACAAACTTGTTCTAATTTTTTTTTTAAAGAACCAATCATGATAATATTTTATATTGCGAGCTCGGATGCCGTCATGCATTGGTTTCTCGAATGTTCATAAATAATTGTTTTCCTTCATAATTTTTGGAGGAAATCTTTTTTTTTTGAACGATATTTTTGAATGAAATCTGAAGTCTTAGAATAATGAACATTTCTAAACATTTGGCATATATTAAATAGACGCTTCGTTATTCATTATACATATTCATTGCTATTTCTTTCTGTATAAAGGTTTTTTGAAAATATAAAACTATAAAGTTTCATTTGATGAGAGTTTAAAACATCTGATTTCAAAAGCAATAATTGGCCGAAGTTTAAATTAGATAGAAGGTATTTTTTTAAGAAGCACGCCATTAGAGGAAGTGAAATTAGGTGATATTATTTTTATCAATCTTTTTTCATTGTAAATATGAATGGTGTATTGTTTTTGTATGAATATGTTTTGCAACCATGAAAAATGCTGTTTTACGTTTAATAATATATCTTCATCTTCAAAACATTTTACGATTCAATGCGTTGATAACCACAAATGCAAATTTTATTGGAAAAAATTTTTTTTTTTAAATTTTAAGTTTTTTCATTAAAATAAAAACTGACAGTGTGCAAATTATTGAAAATCTGCTCAAATTATGCAAATATCTTTAAGCTTTGATTGACACAACTACAATGTCCTTTCTTAAATAAACTGATGAAAATACTTTGAATGGTATTACTACCTCAAACTCTCCCTTAATTTCAACTTGCACACAGCACACAATTTTCAATACTGACGGTGCTGCTCAATGCCAAAAAGCCCAGCCTTTGCGATATCATAGAAAAAAAAGGGGAGCAAAAGAAATCTGCTCTGAGTTGTCATCGACATGTGCCTCTTTTTAAAAAAAGGAACCTACCGAAAAGACGAGTCGTGGTTCTAAGATTAACATAGATCACAATTTCTGAGGATAGACGTTGAAAGCAGCAAGAGAATCGAGGCTAATCTGTATGAATTTGGAGGAACGTAGTTTTTTATTGGTTTCAGAATGCCCTAAACTTGATCGGGAGATTGCCAAGTCCAGGAAGGGTGTTCAGTCCAATGCTCAATTGAAGCCAGTCTTAACGTGTAGCAGAATCATTTGTCTATCAGCAAATCGACCAGAAGAGGCTAATGCCTGGCGATTGTCTGGTATTGCACTAGTAGAACATCTGAAAGATAATGTATTTGGTTTTGAGATTTGATGCCGCACTTTCATTTCACTCAGCTGTGAATGAGAACCTGCATCAAATCACGGGTGAGCGTGTTCCTGACCACTTCAAGGGGGGGGGGGAGTTTGAATCCTTAACCCCCCACTGGGTACGCCACTGAGCGCAACAATCAAGTAACTTCTAGTAAGAAAACATCTGCAAAAAATATACTTTTAGATACAAAAAGATTAGTCTGTGGCTTAGAATTGATTTGGGAATGGTTTATTTCGTGCACACGGTCCAATCACCACTATGCACCTATCTAAAAAGTAGAGATTTTTTTAAGGCGCTTAAACACCCCCAACTTTGTAAATTCAGTTTGTTTCCAAAAATTAAAATGATTAAATAGAAAATATGTTTTCTTTCAACAATAAGCATTGGATGAAAGGATGAAGTTTTCCAATGTAAGGCTCATAGGCCAGCTGCAACGTACTTATCCAATGATTTAGTAAATTATTGATAAAAACTAATGTATAAAGAATATTTGAAAACATCAATATTGAAAATCTTGGAATCTAGATGAACTAAATTGTTTGGAATTTCTATTTTTTCTTATTTTTCATTTGTCCAAATAGTATTTCGTTAATCTCTATAATATATGCTACCATTTTGCACCACTTTCTATTACATGAAATCCAGCAATTTATTAATTAAATCCAAATGAAAATTCATTGGTCAAATTGGTGCAGCTAAAACTTTACCATTCCTATTTTCCAATGCCAGTGTCTACAAACACACAGACATTACCATTCCCCACGAGACTGCAGGAACGGTGACATTTTCTTATCTTGGATCCTCGATTTCAGGAAGCTTCTTCAATTTGCTTTCAATTATCGTAAAGGCAAATTTCTTAAATGTACAATAGTAGCGCGGCAAGTTGCAGTTCCTTCCTATTGCAATTAATGAAGCAATTTACACCGATTACTTATCGTAATTGGAATCCTTCGTCCCTACGTTTTCGAGACGCTTGGTTGGTCGTCGTTGGATTGCGGTCACAGTGTGAAACAACTTTTAAGGAAAATCGAAACTCACCCCGGATTGTTGCCGTCTCAGACTGTCCGGCCAATCGCACCCAGTCTATTGAGGGTTGGTTGCATATAAGATACAGATTCTTTAGTATCTATTTATGCACATCTATAGTGAACTGCGTGCAGAACCTATCTTTTCTACTACAGTTGGCGATATGCTCGTGTGTGGCCTCATTTCAGTGACGGTGAGTGTTTATGTGTGTGGAAATGCAATAAGGACTAAAACGCTTTCTTGGCATATCATCTTTCTGTTATCGCAAATTTGTTTTTTTCTGCCTTCCTCTCAACTTGTTGGTTTTTTCGTGTAAGGCTTGTCTCGCTTTCAGTGCATGTAAGTGTGTGTGTGTTTATGTGTCTGTTAAATTTATAACGAAATGTGGTACACGTCGTCGTCGTCTTTGATAAAATTTCCATCTTAGAATGTTTCCCAGTGGAAATGAGGTTTTCTGTATCGTATCTCAACGTTGATTCAACACCAGTCAGAAGGAAGTTTTACCAGAGAAAAGATAGAGGAAGTGAAGAAGAGGAAGTCTCAATGCAAAAATCCATTTTCATTATATGCATCTGGGGGTTTTTCGTCCTCAATTTCAAACCTGTTCCCAACTTCGTTCTTCTGCGTCTCGCTCTTCTTTTTCAGAAGTCTGACAATCGTTCTAACTATTTTAGCAAAACCATCAAACTGACACCCTTAAGCATATTCATACATTTTACATACATGCACAAGACATATTAGAGAAAATGAACCAAATATTCATCATTTGGAAGAATCGAGTCATGAAAGCTTATGCAGTACAGAACTGATGAATGGTGAATATGATGATGCAGTATGTCGTCACTTTTCATGTTTAGGCATTCCAAGTGAAAGCAGGCCAAAAACAGACTCACCGGTATTTGGTGGGAGCATGATGATAAATTTGAAATGACTTTTAGCAATACATTAGATGCAGAAACAATGACAATAAATTGATAAACTGAACTACTCTAAAATGTTTTATAAAAATACTGAAGAGAATATTTCAGCAGAAAACAAGTTTGAAACTGCTTAACCAATCTCGTTAAACTGATTTTCTGAATATATATCCCAGCTAAAACTTTTCATTTCAGAATATCCTTCTTCGGTCTATGCTTCTTATAAAATACATCTAAAGCTACCGAATATGCTTGGATACATCAAACTGAATGGCTTAAGAGAAACGTGTGTGATGGATAAAGGAGTAGCGTTAACATATCAGCCATCATTTCCCTCACCTCGCCCGATCCCATTCATCGTCATCAACTTTCACCAGAACCACCATATCCTTTCTTTCTTCCGTCCGCCCAGCTTGCATGCATATCGGATTGGTTTGTGCTTGTTCATTTGGCGTAAGAAACTTCCAATGTCTGCAGAATGTGCATCAATTGAAATCATTAATCACGTCATGTCATCTCAAGAAAACTGTCATTGCTTCAATTTATCAAGTGATACGCGAAGCATAATCTACAATATAATGTATGATAGCATTTCGTATTACGCGATTGCTATGTATGCACATACGAATGCATATATCCTTGATGGTTAGTTTCATTTTGAACCATTTATACAAAGCGATAGATGTTTCTAGTTTTTGGCAACATATGTTTTTGAAATCGAAATCGAGAGAAAATTGACTTGGTACATTAGTAACAAGTTGCAGTTCAGGGAATAAGGGTGTAATCAACAAATGTATTGTTGATGCAGTTGAAAATTTCCACCGATGTTTTTTAAACTTTTAAGGATGTGTTGAACTTTTGATGACCTTTTATATTATTAACTTCCCAGTATATGGGAAGTTCTTGTAGTCGCCTCGAAAATCGAAATTTAAATTTTCAACATTTCTTTACGTTTCGAGGTCTTGAGAGTATATTTAAATTGGTTTAAAAAAAGAGAGGTATGTGTGTGTACGTACGTACATTCGTGGGCAGTTTTTTCTACGAGCATAACTCACGTAAACAAAGTCGTATCGACTTCACTGAGGTGTCAATCGAAGCGTCTTTGCAATCTTAAGAGCTGATTAGTTTTTGGAATACTTAGGTCGGGGGGTTTGTTGTTTTGCCCGTTTGAAGGTCATTTCTGTGATGCGTTATATCTCGCGATTACGATTTCTTTGAACAAAATGTCAATCGACGCGTATTGACATTTGTATGAATCTATCATATTTTTGTGAATCTTTTAAATTTTGAAAAAAATCGTTGGAGCCGGTTTTTTTTAATTTAAGAAAAAAAAGTGCAAAAAATTAGGTTTATTTTATAAACAATAAATTTTTAACCTGATTTACGAAAGACAGTATTCAATTTTTATAAAATTCATATACTTCAAGCAGTGCTTGTAAAAGCATCAACAAAAGTTTTTCTCATGATAACAAGAAACATTAAATAAAAAATAAAAAATTATTAACAGTCACCATGATCTTCAAGGGCATTTCTTCCATTCACTATATATCACGAGCCAGATAACATATTTGCATCATTAAGGTGTCAAAATTTGGATAATTTGAGCAGATTTTTAATAGTTTTTGCAGTCTTTTAGTTAATAAAAGCGGCTTAAATTTTGAAAACTATCAAAATTTCAATCAAATTTGCATTTGTGGTAATCAATCATCATCACCCATCCACCAAAAGCCTTACGTAATCAGTGGATGCTCCCGTAGTTGATATGTTTAATATTAACTCATTCCTGTTACTGCTATGAATACCTTTCATTATTATTATTTAAAGTAGTAGTATTTTCTAAATTATTATTGTGTTTAATATTTTTAATGTTTATCTAGATATTACTGGGAAGTTGACCGTGTGGACCTCAAGGGTCGCACTTCGCGGCGCGAGGTTAAAGATTTATTGTTTTTGAAAAACACCTTAATTTTTGCACTTTTTTTTTTAAAAATTAGCAAACGTCTCCAAGAATTTTTTTTGATAAACTTGATAGAATCACATAAATGTCAATACGCGTCGATTGACTTCTTAACTATGCAAATTCTAATATTTGGTTCGCGGGATATAACGCATGACAGAAATGACCTTCAAACGGGCAAAACAGCAAACCCTCCCGACCGAAGTTTTCCAAAACGTAATCAGCTCTTGAGAGTGCAAAGACGCTTCGATTGTCACCTTCACAAAGTCGATACGATCTAATTCATGCTAGAAAACATTTATTTGCGAGAAGTTTGTAAACTATAATTTTGACAAGCAAATTTCTCCGTTTGAAAACATCTACTGCAGCTTTAAAAACTTACAATCGTTAGTTTTTTAGTAAATAAATGCAGAGTAAATAATTTTAGAATAAAAAATTGAGCACCGATTTTGGAACCATACTTTTGTACAAGCCGTTTGAAAGAGCCGTTTTTCACTTAAAATTGCGGATGAATTGAAAAATAGTTGATTCATGTTCAAAAGCAACGTTTGAAAATCAACGTTTAAGTAATCAAACTAAGAAAAATATTAATTGTAAAATGTTCATTGATTCGAAACGGGGAAACATGTATATTTGCATGTGCCATGCTTCCGTCAAATGAATTTGCAGCCGCCCAGCACTGTTTTAGAGTTTATTACCAAATTTAGCAAGAATTCCTGACCCTGCCCTAATAATCCGATTTTGATTTTGTAAAGTGCATGTGATAGGTGAAAAAATGTTTTATATGTGGAAAAAAAATTAAACTTCTTTAAGCTTAAGTTTCTGACTTGCAAGCTTTCAAAAATGTTGATTTTTTAAAAATAATTTTAGATTTCACAATTAATATGCACAATGCATGAATCGATTTTGATGAAAATTGGTGTGCTATTTAATTACACTATAAAGATTTTTAAGGCAAACAATGAAGGTCCTAAATGGATTCTAAGTGATTAAAAAAAATAAAAGGGTATTATTCACTTTTTTAAAAAAATATTTATTGCAATTTGGTGGCAAGGGTTAAATATTTTAAAATTTTTTAACCAATCCACCATCTTGTAGGAAATTTTATTGCGCAATTTTTACTTTCACACAATTTTGCTCTAAAATGAACCATTTTGAAGTTATAAGTGAGATGATTTTTCTTAAACATTTCGATTTTTTTAATGTTTCCATTTTTTTTGAGAGGGAGCATAAGTCAATTTTTGTTGTTATTCCAAAACTTATCCTGCAAATATCAGTGTGCCCCTAGACATGATGCAATCTACACAGATTTTAGTAAAACATTTGACCGGGTCGATCACTCCATACTGATTTCCGAATTAGATAAACTAAGAATCAGCGGCTCTAACTCAATTGGCTCAGTTCCTACTTACAAGACCGAAATCAATTAGTAAAATTTCAGGGATATTTGTCCAAACCAATTCTCGTACATTCTGGTGTACCTCAAGGCAGTCACCTTCACCCTCTTCTTTTTAATGTTTTTATATCAGATTTATCTGAAAAAATCTCGGACGTATCAAATCTTCTTTATGCTCACGATCGGAAGATATATAAAACCATTAAAATTTTCCTCCAATCAAAATTAACTTCCCTCCAGCAATGGTGGATGTAAACAAACTTTATCTAAACGTTTGGAAATGTCATGTAATGACTTTTACCCGAAAAGCACAATCTTGAACAATGCATACGTTCTCAACACTACGGTATTGGATAGGAACAAAAACGTTGTTGACCTTGGAGTTGTCCTCGATGAGAAACTAGGTTTCAATTTGCACTCTGATACTATTCTCTCCAAAGCTAATAAACAGCTTGGCTTTATTAAAAGACGAGCCAAAGAGTTTAAAAATATGTGGGTAACGAATTCATTATTTACCTCACTGAACCCAATTTTTGGGAGTTCGTGATACGCGAATAGAATTAGGCCAATAAAAATTCTTCTTGTTTGTTTTCAGAGACCACTATAGCTTTGATGACTAAGAAATCTTGCCTACTTATGTAGTAAGATTGGAGCTTCTGAATTTGTCGATTTTTAGAGCCAGAAGAACTCTTGTTTCGCCTTTGACGTGATTAGGGGCCACATTAATGTGGGTTATTTCACGAATAAAATAAAGCTTAAAGTACCTGCAAGAAGTACACGTAACACAAGTTTACTGACAGAATACCAGCGCCTTACTAAGTATGCAGATAATGAACCTATTAATAGGTGCTGTAAGATCTTTAACACTTTGAGCAACCTTTACTCCTCTAACATCTCCAAGTTCAATTTTTAATCCTTCATTATCCATCCCTAAATTGTGACGTGCTTACAATAGTGTAAATGAATGTTGAGTGTAGCATATGTTTTAGGGATAAGTATTTGTTGTAATTTATATTTCATATTTTTGTTTTGGCGAAAATAAATAAAAATGCCAGTCTGCACATAGCTTACAATTTTTTGTTTCAATATGCCCAATCGATCTTCCTCAGCAGAAAAATGTCTACCACCAACCACAATTTGATGTTAACCATTAGGTAAAGTCTTATTTTCTTTATCCCTGTTGAGTTCAATTCAAAACCCTTTCATTACGTAATTAGATTCTTACCTTCTAGGCAAATCTTAATCCTTGCAACAAAGTGAAAAGTGTTGCGTGCAAAGGAAAGGTACTACGATTTTGAGTCGAGGACGACGACGCACGTAATGCGTTTCAATTAATCAAGATGAAGTGACACGAGCAGTTCTGGGCTCATGTGCGTACCTAAATGAAAGGAGTGGTGGTGATGGGTACAGTGTGGCAAAGCTGACTAGAACGGGTTGACAGAACTATTTAAATACGAGCCATGAAACGGGGGAGATGGAAAATATGTCCCCGGGTGCTAGTCTTAAACTCGCCACTGCTTGTCATACAAACGACCATCGCCGCCTGCATTACGGTGAGTATTCTCTAATGCTCTGTTATGTAAATGGGATGCGGCAAATCTGACACATATATCTTGCGAGTCCTGAATATGCTTAAATTAGTGCCAGGATATCACTAACAGAATACATGCATGGCTGCCTAACGAGTGACGTGCATTAATTTTAACTCGTGCATGCATACTACTTATTGATGTACACAGTGAAGCGAACGATAGCGACCCCCAGAGAGATGGGGAGCCTGCAAGGAGCTAGAACGGGGCAGTTGGACCAAGTCTGGTAGGGTCGACATATAAATGTCGGGGGTAGTAGGATCTAAATGCAAATAATATGGTCCATACATGCGGGAACTTCTATGAAACAATCACAACTATTATTGCAGTTTAGTAAAGCTCAAACTTTATTCAAAATTGGGTCAGTTCAAAATCAACGAAACTAAAATCGTAACCATAAACCTGAAAAAAATTCGATTTACATTGCGGAACAAAAAAATTAACAAAAGTGTGATTTATGGTGTGCCACCTAACATCAATCCTTGTCAGTAGACCGCAAATAGATATTGAACAAAATCATGAAAATTATCTCATTAAGCATAATGATCCATTAGCGTGTTTGTTGCATCAATTATAGTGTGAAATACGCCGAATTTATTAATAAGACAATGAATAATTGATAGTTATTCAAAAAAAGAAGCTAATTGAACTCAACCCTAGCATATAGCAACAGGAGTCTAACAATTGCTTTCAACCTTGATGAGGTTCAACTAAAGTCGCAATAATGTATGCTGGCATAATTGGATAGGTCAATTTTTCCATTGATTTGCTCTATATTACGCCTAAACTGTGTCTATAATTGGAACTTGAAATTATACATTTATATAAGTAAATATCGAAATGGCTGAATATTGGTCAAAATGTTTTCTTTTCGTTGAAATTTAATGAAAACTCTGCAATTATAATTTCAAATAAATGGTTTTATATCTGACAGTATTCATAAAATTATAGTCCAGTGCAGAATTTTGAATATCAGTCACATCAACCAAAAAATAAGATTTCAAGAAAAATCCGTTTAGAAATTTAGCAAGATTCATCAGCATTATTATTCTATGGTTTTTTTGTGAGCATTTTCTAATAATAAATATAGAAACTAACCGACTAAGTGGAAACAGAAAAGTCAAATAATTCGAAACTAATTGAATGTTGGTGCATCCTTTTTCCTGAGCATTGCAGTACCAACAGCTAGGTGTAGCGCTATCAAGGATCGTTTTTTTTAAATGCTAAAGCTTCGTTAATACTTTAGATTTCAGACTGAAATTTTCATAAATTTCAATCAATATGTTACATGTTCAGAAAACATTTAATAAACAAAAAACAAATGTTAATTTTTTTCAACGCAAAATTGGTTGAAAGAATCGTTTTTACTTTTAGCAGATATCGTAGAAAGTAAAAAGATAGTCGATTCAAATTTAAAAAGATTAAAACCGGACAAGACCGAATTTCTTTTACGTGTTTTCCGTGATTTAAAATACATGAGTTTTTGTTTTTATTTATTTATTTATTTATTTATTCAAGCACATTTAACAGAGTTTAACTTCAATTAAAAAATATATTAAAAACAAAGTAAATAAAAATCATAAAAAGAAATTAGATGATTAAGTAAAAAAGTGAAATAAATCCAATTAACTAAATAATACATTTGCTAAGTTACGCTTAAGTGATGCAAGAGGAGGTGGAAAAGGTCCAAGCTGTAGGCTTTCATAAGTTTGTGGTAAACGGAGTAATGTATAATTGAAGTAAACTTCAGTTCTAGCAAATGGTAAGGCAAAAATATTCGGTGCACGAGATGGTCTGGAGCGTTGCCGCAACGAAATAAGGTTGGATATATCTATTTCAATATCGCCGTGACACAACTCATAGAAAAAGCATAGGTTAAGATATATCCTTCTAGAAGCCAATGGAGAAATATGAAGAAACAGAAGACGTTTATTGTAAGGCATATAATGGGTTTTAAATTTACAAAAGAGAAAGCGTGTAAACTTACGCTAAACAGATTCAAGTAGGGCAATTAAATAGACATAATGAGGTGACCAAATTTGTGAAGAATGTTCGAGTAGTGAACGTACGATGCTCACAAATAATTGCACCGCAGAATGAGGATTAGAAAATATCCGGTAATGCCTCAGTACAAAACCCGAAAGCTTTGAGGCCCTGGTAACAACACTGAAAATGTGAGTATCAAACTTCAGTTAGCATCAAATATCACCCCCAGATACTTCACTTGATCAACCACATTCAATACAATGGAGCCAACGGAGTAATCAAAGTAAGTGGGCGTAGTCTTAAGGGAAACGGGCATTGCATGACACTTAGTAATATTAAGGAAGAGAGAGTTTGCTTCACACCAAGAACAGAGAGTGATTAAATCTTTTTGAAGAGCTTTGCAGTCGTCAAGAGATCTAATCACTCTAAATAACTTGAGATCATCAGCATAAAGAAGGCAGGAAGAGTCAAACAGAAAAGGAAGATCATTAATGAAGAGAATGAATAGTAAAGGTCCAAGAATGGAACCTTGAGGGACACTCGATCGGGGATAGAATGGAGCGGAATAGCTCCCACAAACGGATACACCACAGGCTCTATAGGACAAGTATGAAGATATCCATAATAGAAGTAATGATGAAAGCCATGATTTTATTGCTCTGGCAGCAGTTAGTTGTGTGTCATTACGAAAACAATAAAAAAAGTTTTAAAGTTTTTGTCCGATAAACATAAAAAATTCAAATCATTAAATTCAAAAGTACAATGAACTACTGCATAATGACATTTCCTTCAAACTTTCACGTTGGAAAATATTATATACACATGAGAGTCGACCTTTAAGTGGCATTTTTAAAAAAATTGCCTAGATTATTGTTCACTGAAGGTCTTTATTATAGTCGAAGTAAATCCTAAGTAACAATTTTGGCTTCCAGAAGGAAATTTAGATTGTATTCAGCAGTCAAGATCTTTTCAATGAATTCCACGCTACAGCTATTAAACTGTGTCTTATAATCTCGTTGGACAAAGGCGTGATCGCAGATGATTGACAGAAAAATTGATATAGATGGTTGTCATTAATCATTATCCTCCGTAAGAACAAGAAAATTCGAAAAGAGTATCAACAATATGATGAGACGAGAACAACTTTCTGCAAAGATTTGACTTCATCAGGGCTCCATGTCTTCTAGAGGAAATTAAAAGTATCTGGAACCGACCATTCAAATAAAGATTTTGTATGTAACCGTTTTAGTTAAAATAACCACTGTTTCTGAAATGATAAATCAAAACAGCAGTTACATTTTCTTAAGGCATGATCAATCCTTATATTACTAGTCAAAGGCCTCACCAACTTGAGTGCACTTGGATCGGAAAGTCTACAAGATGATGCATGCTGCTAGAATGACAGAGCGTAGCCCACAAAGTGGTGGTCGCGATTAACATATTTCTAGCCCGAATAGTTCACCGAGTCGTGGCTGAGAAGAGAGAAAAAAGGATTATGTCTGACCAAAAGTCTTACATGAAATATGCTGTCACACTGCCGAGGGGATGTGTTATATATTTTACTATTCAGATTTCAAATTTATTATATTGAAGACACAGAGCAAAGTTTTGTCTTCTCATTTAACATCCAGCCATCTCGTAAGGTACTGTAGAGTATTTTATGCGCATTGCATAATTTTTATTATTATTTATTTCAGTTCATTATCATAATGGCCATTGTACGATGCATAAACGACATACTCGCATGAATCGTAACTATGATAATTCAACGCAAAATGCGATTTGCATGAAGTGATTGAGTTATATGATTTCAGCACCAGTTCGGAAAAACACTTCGTTTTTCAGTGTGAAATGTGTGATTGAACTGATAGTAGTGTCTAAACGCTCTTGATGTTGCAAACTGTTTATTGGATGTGAATTATTTCGTTCCTGATGGCAAAATTTCTTCTTCCGTTTGCGAATCTCAGTCTTCCATATAAGACCTCCCAATCTTTGCGTGGCAATGGCTGCAAACGTTCGAAAGGTATCTAATGGGTGGACCATTCGTTAGTTTTTTTTACAGCGAAAAAAAACACACTTTTTGTGAGAGAAGTTCAAAAATCTTTATTGAATATAAATTGTTGGTCTATGGCAATTATATATGACACAAAACATCGCACATATGCCCACCCCTGCTCCGTTTACATGCTCTCATTCGAACATCAAAATTTTTGATTACTTTTTCCTAGTATTAGCGTTGGTATGGCCTAAATTTCAGCGCTTATGTTGCGCTTAAGGTCTTGATTCGTGTGGAGGGCATTCACATACACTTTATTTTTCAACAAACTCTAAAGATAATAATCAGGAGGTGTTGGATCACACGATCTTGGCGGCCAATTGACGTCGGAATTCCTCGAAATTATGCGGTCCGGGAATTTTTCGTGCAATAAGTTGATGGCTTGACGAGACATGTGAGCTGTGGCTCCGTTTTGTTGAAACCAAAGATTGTTGACACCCATACGATTAATTTCCGGCCGATAACGGTCGCCATTGATGGTAACAGCCTTTTCCTCACGGTCTTAGAAAAAACGGCCCAATGATACCGCCAGACCAAAGACCAAACCACAATTTTTCGGCATACAATGTTTGTTCATGATATTCATGAGGATTTTCAGTCCTCCAGATCCAACAGGTTTTCTTGTTAACATGGTCACTGAGGTAAAAATGAGCTTCATCTGAAAAGACGTTTTTCGCCAAAATTTCTCACGTTTTTCAAGCATCCAATTAACGAAATTTCGACGCAGCTGATGGTCTGAAGGCTTTAGTTCTTGAATTAGTTAAATCTTGTAGGGGTGAAGGTAAAGATCAATATGCAAAATGCACAATAGTGTGGTCCGAGCGATGCCCAATTTCTGTGAACGAGGTCTTCTCGATGTGGACATTTTCACTTACAGTGCCAATTTTTTCAGGAGTACGATCCGGACGAGCATGTTGATATAGTCTACGACTTTCCACGGAACCGTTTTCTTCAGAACGTTGAACAATTTTACGTATTCCAGGCTATGTTGGACGTGAATGTCGACCAAAACTATCCCAAATTTTGCGATACGCTTCTTTTACAGAACGACCATTTTCGTAATAAGTTTGGATGATTCAAATGCGTTGTTGCGTTGTTAAATAGTTCATGTTCACGTTTGCCAAACCTTTGACAGTTGATATATGTATATCACATGACAGCTTTTACATGTGGTGGATCTCGTAATATTGGTCTTCTTTTTCCGCGCTTAACTGATTTATCCACCATCATAATGTTATCAATCAACACGGAGATCGCCAGAATCACCTATAGTAGACGTCAGTCCGAGAGAGATAGCCGGCGAGGGTGTGAATCAAAACCTTTGTTTTGAGTACTTATATAAGGAATTGCCAAGAACGCACAAATTAAACTAAACCAAGCTATGTTGTAGTGCAAAGGAGATAAGAAAGAAAAATAAAGTAGAAGAAAATGGCTGAAGAAAGAAGGTAAAGAAGGAATGAGGGAAGAAATGAAAACGATAGGAGGAAATTAGGAACAATAAGAAGTATGATAACAGGACAACATAAGAAAAACCAAGGAATCGAGAAAAAGAGGAATGAAGTGAAAGAAGAAAAAGGTGGTGAACATGACCGGAAATCGTGAGGAAAAAAGAAATGAAGTAAAGTAAGAAAATCGAATAACAGAAAATCAGAAAATAAGAAGAAGGCAACTGGTAGAAAATAAAGATCCAGGCTTTTCCGAAAAATATATAAATTTCAATATTTTAGAGCATTAAGTTTTTTTCAAAAATTCCAATACTTTTTCGCCAAGATATCTTACATCTGAAATATTTTTTCAAAAGGCACGTTTTGATGAAATTTGTTTGTGGCACTTTCGTCAGTTTTATTTATTCGATCAAAATTCTTTGGCTGCTATTGTAAATTGCAATACTTTGATGGAAATTCTTCAGGCTCATAACTTTTCGTTTCGCCAACAAAACATTCCAAACTTTCACAAACTTCAACTTCCTAAAAAGTGAAATACATTCATGTATCGTCCCGCTTAGTAATAATAACATCTGAGACATAACTAAATGACTGTACGCCAAAGGATATAACTTTCCGAGTGTACATCTACGGTAATCGCGTAATTGTATTATATGCAAATTTCTCATGCAAAAGCAAAGTGAAATGCGGCTTGGGCAAAAGGCACGAAAGGCAAAGGCTCCTTTGTACACGGTTTGTTTGAGAGTAGGCGATCAGGATTCTGATCTGTCATTCTGTCTCTACGCCTGCTCTGGACTGCATACCAGGCGGCACGTTAAAATCGGAGGGACGAACTTTTTAAAGCTCTTTAATTAACGCGTTCGTGTCATCCTGATGGCGGGCTGGTTGAAGGCTCTGTCGCTCTATTTTAGTTTCGCCAGGTCCCTTTTTGCTCGTCGCAATTCTCCAGGCAAAAACACGAATACATACAATCCTTGCCAAGTCGAGTTGACTCGACATTATTCTCTACTCTTGACTTCAGCTAAGTTTTATATAACATACAATTAATGAGATCCTGTTTACTGTTTCCAGAGAGCAAGAGGATTCTTTAAAAAAACTTCATCTGCAGCTTCTTTTTTACCTTTGCCCTTGCATAGTGCAGTGGCACGTCAGCGCAAGGATTAATTCGAATTTATGAGCGTTGTAGTCTATTCGGGTGCAAGCGTGGCTGGGTGTGTGTGTCTGTTTGCTTTCGGGTAATGGAAATCTATGAGTACAACAGCAAATGAGCTGGAGCAAAAAATCTGAAACGAAGCAGAGGACTTTTAATAAAATATATATATATGTACATTTTGGATAAACTCATCTGCATGGAATGCATTAACAAGATTTAAACTCTTATTTTTTTGGACGCAATCAGGGTAATATGAAACAGAATTAATTTAATTGTGAATATTGTTTACTACATACCAGCTAAGTAGAGTCATCAGCTTGATTGTGAGAAACTCAGTAATCAATAGAGAATTGTAAGCAATAAAATTCCAATAGACAAAAAAACGAAGCCCGAAAAAAGTCTTACAAACACAATAAATATTCCAAACAGCGAGCGCAACTGAATCGTGAAAAGGACTAAGCAAGCTACCCTCAACTTCAGTTTAATTGAAATCACCGGTTTCCCGAAGTCTTTCATCAACAATCACAAAATGTTTGGATTGTATAAAAACGCATAAACAATTGATTGAATTAATTACATGTTGACTAAGAATTGCATTCCTAATAAAAACACAATATGCTCCCTGGCAGCTAAAATATGCATTTTCACGTCTTTCATAAAACAACGTGGCCTGAGGATACTCCAGCTTCAAGTAAATCACAAGGACCAATGTCGATTGTTTGTTTTCTAGTCAGCCTGGGGGGGAATGTTTACGGGCAGTATTCTTGCACAGAGAAGGCACATACACATTCTTGAATGCATCTAGAAATCGTGTATTCCCAATTTTGAAACGTTGATTTTCGATTTAATCATGCTCACCATTCAATGTGGAAACCATTCAATGCCTTACGGTTGAACAATTCCAGGATCATCGGGAAACATTTCCGTTTCTTTGCAGTACATCAAGCAGCAATGACTCAACAAAGTTCACAAGAACCACTGGAAGGTACATATAGTGTTGTTGCTGAAGGATATCATCTCGCGTCATTAGTTTTGAAGTGCTTGTTGGAGTAAAACGTTTTGAACAACTACGTTGAGGTTTTGACGAAATTTATTTTTAAACATCTAAAAAAAGAAATTAAGTTTTATTAAAAATTTCAATGGAATAAACACCAGTTTTCCAAAATGTGTTTTAATGAGATCTTTTATTTAATTATTTGCATGTTACAATTTTTTCATAGATAAATAATCATACAGATATTCATTACACTCACAAACTACAATCGAAATTTTTCACCTTTGTCGACTAATTTGCACCTAATCTTACACATACAAAAGAATTTGCAATTATTATAGAAATTTGGGAACTTGCATTTCTGTTTCTCGTTTAGCAGATTTTTACGTTTCCAGCGGAGACCGTCTATCATTCTTTTCCGTCATACATATTCGTTATTGGTCTATATAGACCAGGGCGGATCTGTTTTCAGTTGACCGCTTAGAGGGGGAACGCTGATTTTTGCAGGAAAAAATGTGGAATAACTCGTTTAGCAATAATTGATCTATGCTCCCTCTAAAAAAAGTCGGGAACATTAAAAAAATCGAAATATGTAAATTTTTCTAGAAGAATCGTGTTTTTCCTGCTTGTCTCATTCCTTACTATAAAACGGTGCATTCCACAGCAAAGTTGTTTGAAAATGAAAGATGCGTAATAAAATTTTATACAAGATCAGATTGGTTTAAAATTCTAAAACATTTAAGCCTTGCCGCAAAATACCAATAATTAAAAACTAAAATGTAAAAAAGCCGATTCTTATTCATTTTTTTTACCATTTTAAATGAATTTAGGACCTTCATAGTTCGCCTGAAAAATCTTTATATTAGAATAAAACAGCACAAAACTTTTCCATCAAAATCGAATCAGTAGATTACACATAACAGCTTGGCAATCAAAATTTATTGAAAAAAATTCCCCTTTCTTTTGAAATCTTGGAAGTCAGAAACTAAAGCTTATAGAAATTTTAATTTTTTTCTACATATTCACTTCACGTATTGAATGCATTTTACAAAACTAAAATCGAATTATTAAAGCGGCCTCAGGATTTTTTGAAATTATAAATTTTTTTTGCTAATAAACAAATTGAATATCTCGGTAATCATTAATTTGAATTAAATCCAAAAAAATGAGAAATAACTTTAATGTACTATTACTGAAAAAGTCGTGTTGTTGCTCTTTACCAAAATATTTTATATTTCCTCAAATATGTATTTCGGTTGCTACTTGCAACCTTCTTCAGTGTATTGTACCAACCGTAAAAAGCAACAACACGACTTTTTCAATAATCTTAAAACACCCAAATTTACAGTACGCTTCTTTTCAAAAAATTGGTTTGAATTATAATCATTAGTTAAGGAGATACAATCGGTCAAAGGTGACGGGCATTTGCAATGAATTAAAAAAAAATATAAAACAAGCCGCGAAGTGCGACCCTGAGGTCCACACGGTCAACTTCCCAGTAATATCTAGATAAACATTAAAAATATTAAACACAATAATAATTTTGAAAATAATACTATTTTAAGTAATAAGAATGAGAAGTTTTCAAAGCACTAACAGGAATGAGTTAATATGAATCATATCATCTACGGGAGCATCCACTGATTACGTAAGGCTTTTGGTGGATGCGGGTGGAGACCTTTTCTACGTTATTTGTTTTTTTCACATCGATGAATGAAGGACAAAAGAGCGCTAGCAAAAATAAATGCAGTTTTTGCTATTACGCCCACTGAAGAGATTTTGTCGCGTGATGGCCATTTTGAATATTTTTATTCAAAATTCCATGACTTCGGCATAATAATTGAATTTGTATTTTTTTAACCATTTTACATCAATAAGACTAATAATTATTTTTAATCTTCAGTTGATATCGAAAAACATTGAAAATGCAGTCAATAATCAGTTTAATTGAATGTAAAAAGGAAAATGTTCAACACATAATGATGGGAGAAGTAATTGAAATCTTACGAAGATAACAGAATGAATCTACTAAAAACTGCAATTTTTTATTTGATGAAAGCTTTTTAAAGCATATGATCTTGCAAAGTATTGCCTACAAAACATTTTACCATTCTAAGCGTTGATACCGCAAATGCAAATTTGATTGAAATTTTGATGGTTTTCAAAATGTAAGCAGTTTTTTTAATTAAAAGACTGTAAAAACTATTAAAACTCTACTCAAATTATGCAAATTTTTTAAACCATGATTGAATTTACAACAATTTATTTAGAATTAAAGATATAAAGTAATATCATTCGTATGAACCCTCTTTAGATGGTAACTTTGAATGATTTTTAACTTCCCAGTAGATGGGAAGTTCTTGTAATCGCCTCGAAAATCGAAATTGAAATTTTTAACTTTTCTTTACGTTTTGAGGTCTACAGAGTATAAATAAAGTGTTTTAAGAAATGGAGATGTATGTGTGTGTGTGTGTTTGTACGTACGTCTGTACGTTCGTGGATAGTTTTTTCTACGAGCATAACTCACGTAAACATAGTTCGATCGACTTTGTTAAGGTGTCAATCGAAGCGTCTTTGCAATTTTAAGAGCTGATTAGTTTTTGGGACACTTCGGTGGGGAGGGTTTGTTGTTTTGCCCGTTTGAAGGTCATTTCTGTCATGTGATCAATGTGTCAAATGATGTGCATTGCTAAGGTGTCAATCGACGCGTATTAACATTTGTTTGAATCCATAAAATTTTTACAAAAATTGTTGCAGCCGTTTTTTAATTTAAAAGAAAAAAGTGCAAAAATTAGGTTTTTTTCATAAACACTAATTTTTCCCTTGTTTTGCAAAATAAAGTAATAATTGTTTATAAAATTTATACATTATTATCAGTTTTTGAAGAGAAACTGAAAAAACTTTTTCCCATGATATTAAAAAAAACTAAATTAAAAATAAAAAACCATTCAAAGTTACCATGTAAAGAGTGTTCATACGAATGATATTACTTTATATCTTTTATTCTAAAAAAAATATTGTAAATTCAATCAAAGTTTTAAGATATTTGCATAATTTGAACAGATTTTTAATAGCTTTAATAGTCTTTTAATTAAAAAAAATTGCTTAAATTTTGTAAACCAACAAAATTTCAATCAAATTTGCATTTGTGATAATTAACGCTTTGAATGGTAAAATGTTTTTAGTCAATACTTTGCAAGATCATATTATTTAAAAAGCTTTCATCAAATAAAAAATTGTAGTTTTTAGAAGATTTGATCTTTAGTAATCGTAAGATTTCAATTACTTCCTCCATCTTCATTTGTTATAAATTTTACTTTTTACATGCAATTGAAACTATTTTTGACTGCATATTTAAAATTTACCAATAGAATGTGTAAAGTATTTAAGTTTTTATCATGGGTTAGAACCTCCTGGTCTAGTCGACAACTTTCGTCTCCTAGTGCGCTTTTGGTTAATGACTTGCTAACACTATTGTTGCACATTAGTGGAGGTTCTTGTTTCCAGGCTTTCGGCCGGTACCATTATTAAATGGAAAGTGTGGTTTCGGCGTAACGGATGGCTCCTCTTCAGGTGCTGCCATTTAGCCACCCGTTACGAGACAGCACTACCACCGCTGGCTTGTTGATGGATCAGGAGGTTCGAACCCATGATAAAAACTTAAATAATGAAAAAGCTACGTAGGCATGCATACGAAACAAATTGACAGTCGTTATAATTCGCAGATGTAAATTATAAAATAGTTGAAATATAGCGAGCTTGATCCATCAACAAGCCAGCGGTGGTAGTGTTGTCTCGTAAAGGGTGGCTAAATGGCAGCACCTGAAGAGGAGCCATCCGTTACGCCGAAACCACACTTCCCATGTATAAAGTAATTATTAATCTCATTGATATAAAATTGTGAAAAAAGTTAAATTCAGTGATTATGCTAAAGTCATGGCAATTTTGAACGCAACTAATCAAAATGGCCATCACGCGACAAAATCTCTTCAGTGGGCGTTATAACAAAAACTGCAACCATTTTTGATAGTGCTCGTTTGTCCTTCAAGCATCGATGTGAAAATAACAAATAACGTAGAAAAGGTCCCCACCGATTGATTGATCACATCAATCTACCCCCATCCACCAAAAGCCTTACGTAATCAGTGGATGCTCCCGTAGATGATATGATTCATATTAACTCATTCCTGTTAGTGCTTTGAAATCCTCTCATTATTATTACTTAAAGTAGTAGTATTTTCAAAATTATTATTATGTTTAATATTTTTAATGTTTATCTATGTACATATGACTGAGAAGTTGACCGTGTGGACCTGAAGGGTCGCACCTCGCGGCTTGTTTACTTTGTAATCATGAGAAAAAGGTTTGATGATGTTTTTTCAAGAACTGTTTGGGGTAGATAAATTATATAAACATTGATTACTTCGACTTGAAAATAGGGTTAAAAATTTATTGTTTTAAAAAAAAAACAATTTTTTTGCACTTATATTTAAAATGAAAAAACGGCCGCAAGAAAATTTTTAAAAACCTGAAAGAATCACGTAAATATTAATACGGGTCGATTGACACCTTGATCAAAGGAATCGTTTGTTTGGTTCGCGAGATATAACGCAGGACAGAAATGACCTTCAAACGGGAAAAACAGCAAATCCCCCCAACCGAAGTTTTCCAAAAACTAATCAGCTCTTAAAATTGCAAAGGCGCTTCGATTGACACCTTAACAAAGTCGATAGGACTTTGTTTACATGAGTTATGCTCGTAGAAAAAAGGGTCCACGAACGTACAGGCTTACGTACGTACACACACACATACACACATACATCTCCCTTTCTGAAAACAAAATAATATAATTTCCACGTTAAATAAATAATAATTTTAAAAACAATAATACGAAGAATATTGAGCAATATGAAATTACCTTACTATGCATTCTTATTTTTGCTAATCTATCGTAAAAAAATTACTTGGAATTTTTTTTTTAATTTGTTTAAACGAATGTTGTTTAAATATTTATATAGCGGTAATATGACAATAATTGCATAGAGTACATTGAACAGTACATGTTTGGAAAGTTTATCTAAAAAAAACTCCTCCAAACTAGGCAAAAGTGATTTTATTTGGTTATAAATAATTTAATTTATTTATACCTTAATGAAAGCTTATTCAGGACTTGGCAATGCAACATTTAGGCTTCTCTGTTTGAGTTACATCGGTTTAAAAAGTTGGAAATCGCTCCACTACAAGCCGAGAAAATGCCTTTTTTCATATCTTTTTTTTTTAATTCGTTGCAAATGCCCGTCACCTTTGACCGGTTGTATCTCATTAACTAATGAACATAATTCAATAATACTTTACTTTAAATTCTTTCTCACATTTCATTTTGAATTGAAATTAAATTGATGGTTACCAGAATATTCAATTTGTTTATTAGCAAAAAATTGTTCATAATTTCAAAAAAAATCCTGATACCGCTTTAATGTTTCGATTTTAGTTTCGTAAAATGCATTGAATACGAGAAGTGCTTTTCTTTGTGTACAAAAAAATTCAAGCTTCTATGGGCTTAAGTTTCTGACTTGGAAGATTCCAAAAAATATTAGATTTTTTCAATAAATTTTCATTGCCAAGCTGTTATGTGAGATCTACCGATTCGATTCGATATAAAGATTTTTCAGGTGAACTATGAAGGTCCTAAATTCATCTAAAATGGGAAAAAAAATTGAATAAGAAACGTTTCCCCCCCATTTTTATAATTATTGGTATTTTCGGCAAGGCTTAAATGTTTTGGAATTTTAAACTAATCTAATTTTGTGGAAAATGTTATTACGCAACTTTCATTTTTAACTTCCCAGTATACGGGAAGTTCTTGTAATCGCCTCGAAAATCGAAATTGAAATCTTCAACATTTCTTTACGTTTTGAGGTCTATAGAGTATATATAAAGTGTTTTTAGAAAGAAGTATGTATGTGTGTGTGTGTGTACGTACGTACGTGCGTTCGTGGACAGCTTTTTCTACGAGCATAACTCACGTAAACAAAGGCGTATCGACTTCGTTGAGGTGTCAATCGAAGCATCTTTGCAATTTTAAGAGCTGATTAGTTTTTGGGATACTTCGGTCCGGGGGGTTTGCTGTTTTCACCCCTTGAAAGTCATTTCTATCATGCGCTATATCTCGCGAACCAAACATACGATTTGCATGGTTTAAGTGTCAATCGACGTGTATTAACATTTGTGTGAATCTGTAAAATTTTGAAAAAAAATCGTTGGCGCCGTTTTTTAATTTAAGAAAAAAAAGTGCAAAAAATTCGGTTTTTTTAAATAAACAATAAATTTTTAACCTGATTAACGAAAGACAGTATTATTTTTTCATAAATTTTATATACTACAAGCAGTGTTTATAAAAATACCATCAAAACTTTTTCTCTTAATCAAAAAAAAAAGTTAAATAAAAAATAAAAAATCATTAACAGTCATCATGATTTTCAAGGTCATTTCTTCCATGCACTATATCTCACGAACCAGATATAATATTTGCATCATTAAGGGGTCAATCGACGTGTTTTAACATGTTTTTGATTATTTTAACATTATAAAAATCCGTTTCAGCGGTTGTTTTAGTTTAATAGAAGAAAATGCAAAAACTTAGGTTTTTCATAAAAAATATTTTTGAAACCTGATTTGCACCACACAGTAATAAATGATTATAAAATTTATACATTCCTATCAGTTTTTTAAAGAGAAACCAGCAAAACTTTTCTGATGATTCTGAAAAAAATTCAATTAAAAATAAAAAGTCATTCCGAATGTTATTACCTTATATCTTTTATTCTCAAGACTTTGTTGTAAAGTAAATCAAAGTTTTAAAATGTTTGTATAATTTGAGCAGATTTTTAATAGTTCTTGCAGTCTTTTAATTAAAATAAGCGGCTTAAATTCTCAAAACCGTCAAAGTTTCAATTAAATTTGTATTTGTGGTAATCAATCATCATCACCCATCCACCAAAAGACTTGCGTAATCAATGGATGCTTCCGTAGATGATATGATTCATATTACCTCATTCCTGTTACTGCTATGAATACCTCTCATTATTATTATTTAAAAGAGTATTATTTTCAAAATTATTATTGTGTTTAATATTTTTAATGTTTATCTAGATATTACTGGGAAGTTGACCGTGTGGACCTCAAGGGTCGCACTTCGCGGCTTGTTTTCACTTAACTTTGCTCTGGAATGCACCGTTTTATAGTCAGGAGTGAGACAAGCAGGAAAAACACAATGTTTTTTTTTAAATTTTTAAACATTTCGATTTTTTTAATATTTCCGACTTTTTTGAGAGGGTGCATAGATCAATTACTGTTATACGAGTTATTCCACAACTTTTTCTGCAAAAATCAACGCACCCCTTCTCAACGGACAAATGTAGTTGTTTTTCTACAAATCCGCCCTGGTCTAATATGTCATGACTCCACTACATTCCGAGTTACCTTTTTCTTGAACATTTCAATTTCTGAAAATCAAACGATATTCAGTTTGCTGGAAAGTCGGTGCATATGAAATGCTACTCTTAAAACAGTGGATTGATGAAAGTCATCAGCTTTACCGTTGGAAATTGCTATCATTCGACATTATACCGCTCACATGCTAACATATTCATCCCCATTATAAATGAGTGCCTTCAACTTTTACCTGCTTACATATTCCTTCCATTTGTTGGTCCTGTTTTTTTTTCACCACTGTCAATTCTTGTTCGCTCCCATCGTGTTGTCGTTCTCTGTTTGCCGAGTGACCATTAAATTTAATTAAAACAATTTGCCACACTCAACGCTAATTAAACAAGTCAGAAAGGAGCAACGCCACCGTAATTTGTTGACTTCATTCTAACTCTTAGGCGATGGTGCCCGATGATGAGGGTGGGTAGGTGATGGTGATGTTGAGGGTGGTGCGATCACAGTTTCGTTACATACTTAGGAATTTTGCCTGCTTAAATAGCTGGGAGCGATGGTGGCTTTGATGGCTGTGCGAAAATTAGAGGTGTGGTTTTTGCGCGCAGAAATACCTGGCAAGTGTTTTAGCATCCTTAAACCGCTCATTTTCCTTCGTCGCGCTAAGTATCCTGCGGTTTGCAAATTGATAAACCTCACGACGACGACCATCGAAATTGTTTAATTTTTTGCTGGCACAAAAGTTGACGGAAAGAAGCGTCGCCGAGGGTTGAATATCTTCCCGCGGCATTTCACGGTGGCTATGGTGATTATTTGTGATTAAACGAGACATTTCGGTAATAATTACTTGAAGATTATTTGACAGGAATGGAATTTGCTGCTCAGTGGGAACTTGTATCCCAACAAAGTTAATTGGACTGTGAGCTTAGGCACTAAATACTATTGCCGGTCAAACAATAGCTGAACTAGTATGAATAAATTGACTTAGAATACAGTATTCTTAGTTTTATTGAGGGAATGCAAAGACATTTGTCTTGAAGAAGTGGGGAATCGTTCTGGAGAAGTTCCGGAATATGAATAAAACAATGATATAAAAATTTGCTTTAATGGATAAATAACAATATCCAGTTTCATTTATTCTAATCCGTTTTGGATAAAACCAGCAAAGTTAAGTATTTTCCAAGCATAATTATCATTACTTAAATTCTTACACCTGTTTGTGATCTCCATTCATTTATGCACTTTTAATTAGCTTCATCGTTATTACGGACGCAATAAATACATTGTCATCCAAATGTGATCCGTAATTAAGCTCCAGCATTAAATAGCATTTCACCATAATAAAGTTTTATCGTTAGTCGTTGGTACCTCCTTGGCTTCTTGTCCCACTCCAAGCTTTTTCCTGCTTTCAACTACATCTCTGTAAATAATGTAATCATCTTAAAGATGGACGCGAAAACATATACAATGTGCATACACTAAACCATGAATAGCTGGAGCCATCATGATGAGATTGGGGGTGGAAGGTCTTACAGCCTTTATTGCTAGTGTTGTTGGATCGTCGTCTAGTTCCGTTCGCTTCTGTACGACGGAATTTAAAATATCCTCCTCTTAATGCTATTCAAATACTTTGAAAGGAAAACGGAGACATTAAGTGAGCTCTTGCTTTATTCAATATTCAACTGAAGCATTTTCTTGGTAGTCAGACTCTCGCAAGTTTGCAGATGAGCACAGTCGGATGTTCTATTATGGTTGATGTTCTCTGAATATAAATATCATGATCCTACTTAACAAGCGTTGATACAAAAAAATTCTTTCTGAGATTTATCGAAATAGCATTTTATTAAACTAGGAAAATTTAAGAGATAAGGACAATGAATCATAAGCTCAAAACGGATACCTATATGGCCAGTTGGTTGTGTAAATAAAATTTCAGATACGGGACTAACAGATTTCAAGTCTGGACTCGAAATCATTACAAAAAGAAAATATCGTAAATCAATGTGTAAGTCCAAACATAAATGTTGCTACTAATGATTTTAAGTCTATTAAGTCAAAAGTCAAAAGCTATCTTTGGTGGTCAAGAGTAGTTTTTTTTTCAAATAGGAGAAAGTCAACTGAACGAAATTTCTAGCAACGCAATATATCGCGTGGTCAACCATTCGAAAGGAATGTTGTGCAGCGCAATAAAATGCGGTCTGGCAATGAGCGTGTGAAACAATCAAAATCATAAAATTTATGTTTGCGTGATAATCACTTATTCAAATGAGTTCCACAAAAAATCAATTCTAGAATCTAAACTGAGATTTAGTTGCAACTATTGTAAAAATGGATTATTGAGTCATTAAGTAATCCAGCAAAGCTAACACACGATAGCTATGAAATATTGCCACTACAATTTTTTAACTTAATCCAAACGTCCATTAAATGTTGTGACTATTTTTTTTCAAAATTTCCTCAAAAATGTAAATCTACTGGGTTGCAAATGGATATTGAAAAATCCGTAGATAACGCGAATAAACAAGAAGTTTTGACACTAGAATAATGAATATCTTCAATTGTACGACGAGAGTAGGTCGCACGCCTAACCAAAACCAGAAAAAGAAACACTCCGATGCGACAAGAAAGAAACAAATAAACTATAAAGAAAAGTGAAACAAAAAGATGATAGTGTCACAATCCCGACTTCGCGCCTACACCCGAGGATCCGAGATCGAGTGCCCCACCATTTTGGACGCTCCTCGACCCCGGATGCCTCGTGTGCACCCGCGCCGCCGGGACTGTTTCAAAGTCGACCGCAAAGTGGCGGTCCCGATTTGATATTTTTTTGTCCCGTGACAAGCTCACCGAGTCGTGTTTTTTTGAAATAAGAGAAGAACCACGAACCACATTCGCACACGCGTCACCAATGCAAAAAAAACACAATCGAATCACTTGATTTTATTTACTTATTCCAATATTATTAATTAAATATTTTTTTTATTAAATAACATTTGTCAGTAAATTATATCTCGTGAAATTCAGACTGGGTAGTGAATATCGGATCGTTTAACTAATCCGTGACGACTAGACAACTTTAAACTTAAATGAGCAATTATCATTAGAGAATTATTGATATTGATTACTTTAATTGTACTACAGCCGCACAATTGATGTTGTTATTAATGTTTCGCCGTCAAAGCAGCTTGGTTAGATAGTTACGTTTCCATTTAAATCCTGGCGGGCATCATTTGCGCCTCAAGCGACGCCTCAATGGTCGCTTTCCAGGTGTTCGTGGTGTTCGGGCTCACACAGCCCATTTCGAAGAAGCACTCCTCAATGATGCGATCCTTGAAAAGCACCTTCTGGTACAGCCGAAAAGTTATCCCTCGTTTCGATAGTGCTGAAGGTGATTTCGTGCGATAACGCACGCAAATACGTCCGGCCGGTTCGACCGTCTCCTCGAAACTCCCCCACACTCACGCATCATTTCCGGCACGTCGAACATCGAAAAGCTACTTTTCGCGTAGCGTGGCATGATCGATCACTCGTATTCGCGAAAGCTTGAGCACGATCCGAGGGTTGGAGCGAGACGACGCGTTCGAACAGCTTTTTTTTGGAATTTGGCGAGCTTTACACTTTCAGATAATCATTGCCAGGTAGGTATTTCTCGGATTTAGTAATTTCGGTTAGAAAAGGCGCGAAGATAATTTGAATCTAGTTTATGATAGGTACGTAACAATAGTCAACATTAAACAGAATATTGAAGCTTTTTAAAACAATCTGAAAAACTAGCAGCAGAAAAAAAACTTAAAACTAGTGCAGTCCTCATTCAAAAAAAAGTTTATGCATGAAAAAAGCCAAAGAAGTTTTGGAAATCAGTCGAAGGCATTGGTTGAAATAAGAGAAGGGAAGATTTTCTTAACAAATTTCAAGTGATATTTGAAAAGCCCTCACACATTATTGAAGCAAACAAAACGACATCAGCTGAAAAAAACGTGCCGGAAGTTATGTTGAAATAAGTCGAGGATATATCAACCTAACAAAAAACGATGAAGTTATTAAAAGCGATGAATTAACATCGGCACTGCCCAAATATGCGAGAGACAGGAACACAGAAAATTCTAGCCAATTTATATAGAACACGTAAAAATCAGGCATATACCGCAAGAATGAAATAAAGCAAACACAGTCCCGAAGAATGGACATTAACAGCTACTTACCAATAACCCTTTAACCTGCAAAATAAATTATGTTCATAAAAATTAGCAGAAGGATTCTGAAAACACTGGATACATACAAGGAGTGAGATTTATGTGCGGCTTCAGTACAGATGACCACATTAACTGCTGACGAAAATGGTGAGCCAAACTTATGGATGAATACTCACTGCCGGTAACGCTAACTTCGAGAAGGCGCTTGGCAATTGTTAATAAATTCTATGATGTAGCAATGTTTGGATACCCCAATTGTAGAGTCCCTGAAAACTAACAAACCAAATAAATGGTATATATATAAAATACATCTCAGAATTGCTTGCTAATGTCTCTGGTTTTCTGTCGAATTCTCTTTATCAATATGTTACATAGACCTTGAAAGAAAAACAATAACGACTTTTTCTAACAATTGTATTTTAAAAACCGAAAATTTGTTTTATTCAAAATTTACACACATAAAAGATTAGCACTTCTAGAAGTTGTAGTTTTCAGCAAAAAACATTGAAAATTGTCAATTTTCCTGCAGTTTTCCTCGTCCAACCTTTTTTTGCGGTAGGCAGAATATTTCGATGCAGGTTCATCTCCAATCAGAAATTCAAAAAATTATTATAGTTTACGCCCTTGCCTCGTGTTTGAACGCAGGAATTGAAAAATATGAAACTTAAAGTTTTGAGATGGATTTAAATGAATTTTCGTCTTATATTTTTTAGCATTTTCCCGATTCTCATCGTTTTTAGAAATTTTTTTCGTATAAAACAAAAACGACTCGATCGAATAAAAATCCTTTCGTTCAAGCACGAGTCAATACTATAAAGAGAAACTGTGCAACGTTTCAGCAAAATCGGTCGATTTGTTCTCGAGAAATCGTGCCTACTGCACGGTAAAACAAAATTTTGAGAAACCCGTGTTTAAAGTTTTTTTTACCGCGATTTAATGAATTAAAGCTAATTTTTAGTGACTTGCATGGAGTCGTCGATTCCAGGTCCATCCAGTTATTCGTTCACCTCATTCGAGATGTTCAGAGCATCCTTTTGATGTTGTGATGTTTGATGAAAAAGAAAGGAGCTGATTTTACGCGGTAGAATCGCGCTGCATGCGTATAATACGCTAGGTAAGGCAGAGCGCACGTACCGACCATACGATATAAAAATCTATATAACTTCGGTAATATTACTCGAAAAATCGATTTTTTGAAAATACAAGACCTATATAACCCCTTAATATGGTTGTGAAAATGTTCAAATCCAGATGGAATTTGAGCCCCGAGATAAAAAAAAAAGTGAAATCTAAGATGCTACCGATGTGCCCATGATAGTATTTACTCATTTTTGACAAATTTGGGTTCGATATGTTTTTGTATGCAAAACAACACGCTGTCGAAGTTCATAACATTCAAAGTATTTGGCTAAAAATTTCGGCACTTTTGACTGAAACACGTAAAACAGTCATAGAATCCACACAAGTTTTTGTCTACATTAACATAATATCTAATTTTTAAAGATCGCACGTGTTGTAATCACACACTTTCACAATGCTTATTAAACTTTTCAACACACTACAGACAAAGTACACTTGTTTATTTGTATGTTAAAATACTTTGCATTTGCAGTGAGTTTTATGTAACGAAGAAATTTTGAACTACATTAAAAAATGATAAACGAAAAATGATTACATTGTCTGCATAGTTTAAACGAAAAGTTTCATCATAAAAATGAGTTTTCCAGGAATAATTTAGAATCTTCGACGGTAATTCTTTACTAGGACGATTTTTGTATGGTCAATATTTTTGGTACATCAGCAAAAACACAAAGATATACAAAATTTTGTTGGATCTTGGCTAGCTTAAGGGGGGAAATACCTGTAAATACCCAAATTTTACTTAATTTTCATTAATTTTTTTTAATGAAACACTTATTTAAGATTTTTTAAAAATTAACATGTGATTTATTTATACATTTAAGTAATACAAAAACAATTTTTTATTTTATTTTGATTAAAAATGGCGGATGTACACTAACTTCTTCCGGAAGGGTCGCAGTGCGACGTCTCAATCGGCTGCCATTTTAGCCTCGCTTCTATTGATCTGAAAATAAAAACCAAGATGTTGTATGGTAATTATTGTAATACTTTCCAGATGAACCTAAAAAAATGAAGGAAATTTTTTTCTGCGGAATAAAAGACTTGAAAAAAATCAAATGAATTTTTCACCGAATTTTTCGATAGTTTTGCTTTAAATTTTTTTTAAAAAACATGTTAGTTCATATGGTGAATAATGCTATTAAAAATATATGCTCAAAATTTTAGGAAGATCGATCAATAATTTTTTAAGTTATCGTGGCAGCCAATTTGAAAAAAAAAGGTTTTGAGAAAAACGCGTTTAAAGATTAAATACTGGAAGATTAAATGATTATAGTGACTTACCGATTAATCGGCGATGCCAGTGCCATATACTGGTCCTTCTGTAGTCTTGTAGAACTCATTTTGTTTGGCAAGTTCCTGAAGACGTGCTTGACGAGCTTCTCTAGTGGCTAACGAGCTGCGCCGATTCTCTCGCGTCACTCTCTACTCATCAATTTTATCGGCGTACGATTTGCATTGTCGGCCAACAATTATATCCAAACTGTTCATTATTTGCAGAATACATGAATATCCTTAATTAAACACTCCAGCTGCAATATATGAAACTATTTCAATGATTTTTGAACCCAAATGCAGATGTTTTGGAGCGAGACGCCAAATGGTCGAGTTGAAACTTTCATTCGCGTTTTGTGTGTGACCACCTAAACATTTTTCGAGCAATTCATCTCGGGATAAATCTTCAAATATCGGCAGCACATACTTTTGGATCTTCGAATGTAGAGAACACCGTAAAAAACTCAATAAATCTGTAGCAATGCATCGGATTGTAGTGAATGTCCTCACTCGTAGAAGCTGATAATTTTCTAGCACTTGCACTCGATTGCACGTTTTCATCACTTTTGGAAAACTGATTTCGACAAAATGTTCGTTTTCTCGTACGTCCTGACCGAGTTGGAACGTCTTTCGATCCTTTAGGATATGCACTCATTTTTGTTAGTTTCCGATATCGCTCCGCACAGAATGACCTCGAAAACTAAACTGAACAAAACTAACAGCAACACCGGATCTGTCCGGATATCTGCCTATATAACTTACTTTTACTTGAATTTTACAAGATAAGTATCTTGAAACATCTACCCATTCAAATTTTCAACAGTCCAAAGACTAAAAGGCAAGGGAAGCAGGTACAGAGGGCCGACCACTTACTATACCTCCGTCAGCGCTTTTACAGGTATTTCCCCTCTTAAACGTCAAATTACGATCAAATCTCCACCAATGCTGCCAGATTAGAGTTTCTCATTATAGATTCAGAAATTTTCTCGACAACTAAGGGGAAATAAAAGGAACAGAGTTTTGAAAATTTGCTTAGGAATTCGTAACGAAATATTTCCTACGTTTTTAATTGAAACTCTACTGACTTCTAGAGTTTTAAACCAGAAAATCTGCATACAAAGTCACACAAATTAAACAAAACTTGAAAGACGAGACGAGATGCATTGACACCTTTCAACAATGCCCTTTTTGAAATTTTCCTATCAGTTATGAAATAAACATTTGTAGAATATCTATCTTAAGAACGATAACAAAACCACTAGTGATTCTGAAGTTGGAACGTGTGAAGTCTAACAATTTTATGTACACTACGTTCAAGGTACCTCAAAAACTGTTTCATTAACCGTTTTAAAATTAAACGTAAAGCTCGATAAAATGATTATCTTAGATGTAAGCATTATGTGAAAATTTATAGAACACCTTTTTTCGTTAGGAAATTTTGTATAAAAAACATGAAAAGTTACACTTTTTTTTAAAAATACCATTTCATTCCTTTTTCTTTTGAACATGTCTTCTATATCATAAAAAAATCTAGCTGGCGGCTTACATCAAAATTGTTGCACGCCATGGGCCAGCTTAGACAAAAACCGACTCTAATGAAATTCTCACAAAAATGTAAGAACTGATTTTGAAAGATAAAATGTAGAGGAATGCAATGAAAAAGTTTCCTGTCCATCAAATAAATGGTTTTGCCTAAAAAAACATAAAAAACAATTTGTGTACGCTATCATCGCTAAATGAATGTGACCCTGAGTACATGACTACAGTTTACTCCAAAGTATTCTTTTAATAAAATGGTAAATTAATACACAAAAATACAAATGAATGTAGTATATTGTTGTGGTTTCAGCTTATTTATGCATTTCCTTTACCAAAATGCTACAATTTAAACCATAAGTGATGAAATCAGCATTGTTTAAAATATTATGAGATTTTTTTGAAGGATAAATGCAATTGATCCATTGTTTTATTTCCAATTTAATTGAACGTATCATTACAAACAAAATATTTGCAGAAGCATTGCGGTTTGCACAAAATCTCACAATTATTTATTTCAGACATCAAAATATTACAAAAGAGGTTCATCGATTAACGTTGACATAGGAAGTGGACAGAGTTGTGACTTCAAAGGTCCTGTATTATTTGAACAAATATTGCAGCTACAAAAATGTTCTGAGATTTTAAAGAATGCACTTTCGTTCTTGTCCAGCAATAAATTATGCTCTTGGGCTATCTTTTCGTGATTTAAATTTTGTCTCACGTATGAGGAAGCAATCACTCCCGCAGCCATCAACCTCTGCCAAACATTGAATGAACTCAATGAAAAATATCCACTGATAGACATTAAATATTTTGGCATTACCAAATTTCGGGCAGAAGACATTTTAAACTCTTTAATTGGAGCAATTATTTCAGCACTCGCATACTTTTATTTCATTGTACAGATTTTACGTGACATCGTACTAGAAATTTTTTTTCTTTGATATTTAAATAAAATATTTTGCTAACACTTTAGTCAAAGTTTCTGTTTTATAGCATAAATTATACCATTTAAACGAGTTGAAACCGAGAAACGTTTTTTAACTTCCCAGTATATGGGAAGTTCTTGTAATCGCTTCGAAAATCGAAATTTAAATTTTCAACATATCTTTACGTTTTGAGGTCTGAAGAGTATATTTTAAGTGTTTTTAGAAAGAAGTATGTATGTGTGTGTGTGTGTATGTACGTACGTCCGTACGTACGTATGTGCGTTCGTGGACAGTTTTTTCAAAGAGCGTAACTCATGTAAACAAAGTCGTATCGACTTCGTTGAGGTGTCAATCGAAGCGTCTTTGCAATCTTAAGAGCTGATTAGTTTTTGGGGTACATCGGTCGGGGGGGTTTGTTGTTTTGCCTGTTTGAATGTCATTTCTGTCATGCGTTATATCTCGCGAACCAAACATACGATTTGCATGACTAAGGTGTCAACCGACGCGTATTAACAATTTTGTGAATCTATCAAATTTTGAAAAAAACCGTTTGAGCCGTTTTTTAATTTAAGGAAAAAAAGTGGTAAAAATTAGGTTTTTTTTCATAAACAATAAATTTTTAACCTGATTTACGAAACACAGAACTTAATGTTTATAAAATTTATACACTCCAAACAGTTTTTGTAAAAAAACTAGCAAAACTATTTCATGATTACGAAAAAAATTAAATTAAAAATAAAAATTCATTAAAATTCATCACGATTTTAAGGTCATTTGTGTCATGCACTATATTTCACGAACCAAACATACGATATGCTTTCCTAAGGTGTCAATCGACGCGTATTAACATTTGTATGATTCTATCAAGTTTTTGAAAAAATTGTTCGACCTGTTTTTTTAATTTAAGGAAAAAAGTGCAAAAAATTAGGATTTTTTTCGTAAACAATAAATTTTTAACCTAATCTACGAAACACAGTAATCAATCTTTATAAAATTTATACACTCCAAACAGTTTTTGTAAAAAAACATGCAAAACTTTTTCTCATGAAAACAAAAAAAATTAAATTAAAAATGAAAAATCATTCAAAGTTGCCATGTAAAAAGTCTTCATATGAATGATATTACCTTATATCTTTCATTTTAAAGACTGTTGTTAAGCCAATCAAAGTTTATTAATATTTGCACACTTGGAACAGATTTTGAAATTTTGAGAGTACCGTGTTTTAATTGTAATATAAAAACTGCTTAAATTTTGAAAAGCAAAATAATTATTCAAATTTGTATTTGTGGTAATGAACGCTTTGAATTGTAAAATGTTTTGTAGTCAATACTTTGCTGGATCATATGCTTTAAAAAGCTTTCATCAAATGAAAAAAAATTAATTTTTAGTAGTTTTGGTCTTTAGTGTTCGTAAGATTTTAATTACTGCCTCCATCATCATTCGTGAGGCTCTTTAGTTTTAACATGCAATTAAACCGATTATTGACTTCACATTCAACCACTACCACGCGACAAAATCTCTTCAGTGGGCGTAATAACAAAAACTGCATTAATTTTTGCTAGCACTCTCTTGTCCTTCAAGAATTGAAATGAAAATAACAAATAATGTAGAAAAGGCTTTGTAACCTACCCCCCCCCCCCTTCCCGATTAATCTGCGTGAATATTCAATCATCTCCCTTACCTACGTAATCAACTCTCCCGTAGATGATACGATTAATAGCCATTCCAATTACTGTTATGAAAGTTACATTTTTATTATTTAAAGTAGTATTATTTTCATAATTATTATTTTGTTTAGTATTTTTAATATTTATGTAAATATTACTGGGAAGTTGACCATGTGGACCTCAAGGGTCGCACCTCGCGGCTTGTTTTTAAATTGATTGAAATGTGAAAATTTCTTCACTATTTAAATATTGACACAATTCGTGAATCAGTTTTTAAAATAGAAACAAACAGTATAGACTTACTTTTTTAATTTAAAAAAAATGTGCTTCCATCGTTCAAAATGAATGTGAGATTTTGAAACTAATATATTCTTTTTGTTACACAAAAGTGTCCCAGAATGCGTTTGCCCTTAGTTCGTGACACTATTCAATCCCATTGAAATGGTTTTTTTTTTTTTGCTAACGCACCAAGTGTATGTCATGTCAAACAAAATATTTCCCTGGCTTCTAATTCATCAAAAAATGTTTCTCTCTTTCAATCCTTTGAAGAAAATTTTCCTTTTTGCATCTAGTCAACCTTAATGACATCATTGTGTCCACGAAATAATGTAGAAACGTTTAACTGACCCATTCCTGATTACGAACCAGCTTGAAACTCATTAACGACAAATATTAAAATTGAATTGACTCATTAACATGAACATGATCCTTGGATACGCCTTCCAACGCAAACCATAACAATGAATGGCTCATTTAACAGTAATCACTTGATAGCATTACACGATGTGAAAAAAGAAAGGACCAAATCGAGCCAACCGAACCATGCCAATAGCTTCCGTTCTTAATCTAAGTATTTGAAGTTCCTTATTCTTCGCTCATCCGAATACCACTCTCCTTGCCACATCAGTTCCAGCTCTTGAAGCAACCCTCGCTTCTCGCCCCTCACTATGGGCTGCAATAAATGAGATTGCGAAAAAGTTATTCAATTTTCTTCTATTAGGAGTTCGTCTGAATGCGAATGCTTTCTAGCACGAAAAAAACACGGAAAATTTAAATTGTAATCTCCATCCGAAGGAATATGGTAGGTATGCAGTGATGATTCTCTCCATAAGAGGTTTTCTAGTTGAAGATTATGCCGGCACATCGTCTGGATTCAAATTCAAGCAGATCCATACTATTCGGCTCATAAGATCCTAAGTGTGACGATCCTGATTGTATTATTTCCACTTTACCTTTGCCATCCGCGCCCGATACCGCTCAACAGTTGCTTCCTGGCAAAGGAACGAACGGGGTTTCTGTTCGGATAGTTCAAAGTTCTTCATATGCTCGGAATATTTGGCAACGATAAGGTCCCTAAAGACAAGCCGCGGAGGATAGAACACACGAACACGTCACGGAATGCAAATTTACAAAAGCGCGAGTAAACATTTCAGTCACGATTCCTGGCGTGAATAGTATGGGAACACAGTGCCACGTCAAGCCACACCACACGTTGCGGATTCCTGGAAAAAGATATGAAAATCCACAAGCGATTTGGTTGAAAAACCTCGGCTACCATAGATCTTAAAAGTTAATGAGATAGTTGCAAAATTGCCACGCGAAAACCTGAGTGCACTTTTTAACCGCTTGCATGCCAGCAACGAAATGAAAAGGGTAGTTGCATTCAACCCTTAGAGAGTTTTTCATTCATTCTTAGAAGTTTTCTTGTTGCGATTGATGGCATTTGGTAGCAAATTAGGTTGGTTTGAGTTTATGCAATTTTTTTCTGGCAATTGTCGGGTTTATTCAGAAGGGAAATGAAAGTAGAAAGAAACGAGTTATTAGTATAAAGATATAAACTATCTTGAAAATATTTTCATTACATACGATTATTTAGAATTTTTAACATAATCAAACAATGACTGTATAGGCTGACTTTATTTGGTTGTTTAGCAACGTTAACAATTGCCTTTTAAAGCCATTATAAAAAAATAATCCTTTCAGTTAAGTGGTTGATTCAACAGCTAAAATAATGGATTTCCACTTCGCGAGCACTGCGATATTTTTATCACATCTCATTTTCTAATTGTATTGTTCTTGAACTGTTTAAAGAAGTGGACGCAGCAGAAGCATGGTTATAAGACAAATAGTCTTCTGATTTTCACCCCAACATTTACTCGAATTTTCTCTCGACTGAATATTTGTGTGAACATTCGACAAGGATGTGCGGATGGTCGCTAGCGGGTTGCGAGGAGCTCGCCAGAGGTCACTAGAGGCTTGCGAGGGGCTAACGAGGATTTGTTTGGGGCTAAAGAAGGGCCAGCTGAGGCTTGTTTTGAGATATGCAATTGACATCGAGAATTGTTTGAGAACGAGATTATATTGAGTTGGACTGCTGGATGGACGTGCACCATACAGGAATATTTACAAAAATGAAGTATCTTCCAAAATTGCTTTGAATTCTTCGTCAGATTCTAAACGTCTCATATCATCAATGAAGTGTTGTTGTTCTCTTTCAAATGCATATTGTTTTATGCCAATGGGATTGGTAACAGGAAGAATGTTAACATTGTTCAACTTGGAATTGTTCAGTCTAACGCACCTATTGAAAAAGCGAATACAAAAGGCAGACAAATAACAGTCACCAATACTTATTCCGGAACAGAAAGCAGGAATCGCTGATTAGTTGAATTGAAAACTTGTTTGTTAGAACAATTCAAACTTTCTCAATTTTTCTACACAAAGAAGACGTTGGAGTCTTAATTTTAGAAAAATGAACAAGAACAATTTGAAGCAACATTTAAAAAAGGTAATTTTTGTTGAATTCTAAACATGTCAAAGGAAAAAAGTTTAGATATCTGCCAAGAGAACAATTTTTTTTTTCAAAGTTGGGAAATGGAAATCTGAAAAAGATACCGATTAGCTCCTGCTTCTCGGCATGTCGGTCTATCCGATTATGCTTGGCCTAGTTTTTTAAGAGATAAATCAAATACAGAAAGTTTTTGCAATTTCTTTTCAAATAAAAACTATGAATTTAAAACATAAGTAAGTTTAAAAATAAGCACAGCCAGATAGCAGACAGACACACACACATATCGTCGTGGCCCCAATTACTAACACAACGCAAATCATGAAGGAAAATTTAAATGGAATCAAAACAACTCCATCAATTTTAACTATATAAAATGAAATTTTATTCAGTTAGTCTTGAGCAAATTCATACTTACTTAACTAAAGCAAAATTGAAATAAAACATTACAGAATAAAAATTAACAACAAAAACTAAGTGGCGAAAATTATTTGCAATGGATAGTTTCCGCCTCGTTTTTTCGAAAAATCTGCGAAAAGTTAAAATTTATCGTTATTTTAAGTGTTTTTAGAAAGAAGTCTGTATGGGTGTGTGCGCGTGTGTATGTACGTACGTACGAACGTGCGTACGCGGACAGTATTTCTACGAGCATAGCTCACGTAAACAAAGTCGTATCGACGTTGTTGAGATGTCAATCGAAGCGCCTGTGCAATCTTAAGAGCTGCTTAGTTTTTGGAAAACTTCAGTCGGAGGGGGGGGGGGGTTGCTGTTTTGCCCGTTTGAAGGTCATTTCTGTCATACGCTATGTCTCGTGAACAAAACATACGATTTTTTTGAACAAACTGTCAATCGACGCGTATTAGCATTTATGTGATTCTATTAAATTTTTAAAAAAATTCTGGGAGCCGTTTTTTAATTTTTTAAAAAAAAGTGCAAAAATTAGGTATTTTTTCAAAAACTCAAAATTTTTAACCTGATTTTTAAACCTAAATAATCAATGTTTATATAATTTACATACTCCAAATAGTCCTTGTGAAAAACCAGCAAAAGTTTTTTTCACGATTACAAAAAAAAATTAAATAAAAAATAAAAAACAATTCAAAGTAACCTTGTAAAAAGTGTTCATACGAATGATATTACCTGATTACTCTTATTATAAAGACATTATTGTTGAATCAATCAAAGTTTATTAATATTTGAATAATTTGAGGGGATTTACAGTACCGTATTTTAATTTTAATAAAAAACTGCTTATATTTTGGAAACCAAAAAAAAATTAATAAAATTTGCATTTTTGGTAATGAACGCTTTGAATGGTAAAATGTTTTGTAGTCAATAGTTTGCAAGATCATATGCTTTAAAAAGCTTTCAACATATAAAAAAATGTTGTTTTCAGTTGTTTTGTTTTTAAGTGTTCATAGCATTTTAATTACTTCCTGCATCATCATTCGTAATGATTTTTAGTTTTTACATGCAATTGAACCGTTTTTTGACTGCACATTCAATGTTTCTTAAGACCAACCGCAAATAAAAAATAAGTATAAGCCTGATTGTTGTAAAGTCGTGAAAAATACAAACTCAATGATAATTCCAAAGACATGGCGATTTGAAACTCTATTATTTAAAATGTTCATCACGCGAAAAAATCTCTTCAGTGGGCGTAATAACAAAAACTGCATTCATTTCGCTAGCTCGCTCTTTTGTCCTTCGGTATGAAAATAACAAATAACGTAGAAAAGACTTGATAACCACCTCCGCTGCCGATTAATCCGCCTGAATATTCAGTCATCGCCCTTACCTACATAATCAATAGACGCTTTCGTAGATGATGCGATTAATATGACCTCATTCCAATTACTGTTATGAGTCCCTCTAATTATTATTATTTAAAGTAATATTATTTTCATAATTATTATTGTGTTGAATATTGTTAATATTTATTAAAATATTACAAGGAAGTTGACCGTATGGACCTAAAGGGTCGCACCTCGTGGTTTGTTTATTTGTATTTTTGTTCTGTAATGTTTTATTTCACTTTTGCTTTTGTCAAATAGCTATGAATTTGCCAAAAAATACCTGAATAAAATTTGATTTTGTTGTAATGAAAACTGAAGGAGTTATATTGATTCCGTTCAAATTTTTCTTCATGATTTCCATTGTGTAAATAATTGTGGTCACGACTGTAAATATATATATCCCAGGTAATTTGAAGCAAAATTGATAGAAATTTTTTGATTTGCATACCTTTTATCTGCTACAGGAATTCTAACTTTCTGGGAAAAACACAAAAGTTCCACAATAATTAATAAATAGCTTCCGTTTTTCTACGGCAACAAAGGATACAAATCTGAAACATACATTAAAACGAAAATGAATAATTCATGGGAACGTCGTTAATTTATTTTGTAAGTATCAAGCAATTTTGATACAGCTCCTCAAAATTGAAAAAAAACCTTTGGTTTACATGAAAATTTGGCATTTTCTATATTTTCTCGGAAATTTCACATAAAAAGTACACGCTTTTGTTTTCAAAATTTGAACCACTGTTAGGTACTCTTTGAATAGTTAGAACATCATTGTAATTGTTTTTGCCAATTGCTCATAGTTACAAGCAACACAAAAATGAAAAAAGCACCGCATACGCCTATCAACAAAATTCAAACAGATAGAACCATCTTCAACAATTTAAGTGAATGTCGTTAGTTATAAGTTCGTAATTCAGTTGAACAAAACAGATGGATTAATTAGGCTGAAGCAAGAGTTATATCATCAGAAATCGAATTTCCTGTAGTAGTCAACAGTTTACATAGTTGAAGGGTTGACGGTCAAAAATGAAGTACTCGTCAAATGGATATTTCGAAATGATTTTTGTACTTGGAGCATGTGACAGCAATAGCCAACGTGCAACGTTTGAGTATGGAAAACGGTTTTCAAACAAACGACATTCAGATTCGAACGTTTTCCATAGGCTTAAAGTTCAAAGACGAGAAACGGGACAGATTTCACGACATGGGCGATCAAATGTGAGCCGGTCGAGGTTTTAAAGAAAACCCACTGTTGAAGAAACTATGTTCAATTTCGTTCTACAAGACAGAATTTGCAGCACAAGGGAAATAGCAAGAGAATTAGGGCATGAAAAAATAACAATGCTGGTAGTTCTTCATAATTTAAATGTTTACTCTTACCACTGTCTAGCAGGGGTGAAAACTACGTCCCGTGAATTATGTACGCAAATCTAGTAGATCTCTCCGAAAAGCTGCAGCAAAGGTTTCAACGAAGCCTAAACTTTACTGAAAAAACTCCACAACTACCGCTGGTGGAGCGAAGCTTATACAAATATCATTCAAGAAATACATTATCAAATTCGATGAAGTCTCAACGTTTAGTTTGTCGAGTCTATTGGACAATTTACCAGTGGTTTCAACACGATTGAGAATCATTTTGGAAATTTTTTGATGGAACTTTATGGTGAAGTAAGCTGGCCTGCAAAGTCTAGACTATTTACTGTACGAACATTTCAAAGAAATTATTTCCATAGAAGCTTGTGATACTTTGAAAAAAATTTCTTCTTAAACAGGCAACACCAGGGCCCAAATAACAAGTGGAATATTATCAAGAATCCAGCAAATGAACAGTTTTTTTTGGTGCAGAGATTAATAAAGCACTGCTAAAATGGGATTTTATTTTTAGAAATGTCTTCGTATTTTAGCTTCAAAGCAAAAGTCAACCATTAAAAATAATATATGGTTTGTTTTGGATCCTCCAAAAAATAAGCCCGTCACTGAAAGGATAATAATGCATAAAAATAAATATTAGGTTAATGGGACTTTGGAAAGAAAAGCAAGAATATAAGAAAAAGATTTTATCAGCTTCTTGGAAAAGATTTCAGAAAAATATTTTGCTTCAACTGAGCATTGAAACAGATTGGTTATAGCGATTGCAGCAACATTCAATTGAAAAATTAAGCGGTTTGATGTAACAACATCATAATTGGAAGGTTTACTAGAGGCATTTTTTATGGAACTCCAAAGAACTCCAAGAATACATTGAAGCTAGTTTGGAAAAGATGATTCTGATGAAACGTAAGATCAATGAATTTATGAGAAAAGCAAAAAGGTATTAGAGATTTTTTTTTTGAGGTTTGCCTTTTCATAAGACTTTTTATAGACTCCGTCGTGCTGAGCAAAAATAGTACTTCAGGCACAGAAATGAAATGATTATTTTCGGATCAAAACAATCCGTCCATAGTTCGGATTGAAACAATCGATCAATAATAAGTGCATATTATAATAATTTGTCAAACACGTTGACGATATGCCAGCAATTTCAAAGTATGAAAATAGAATACGGAAATTTCAAGATTCTCCAAACATGTTTGAGATAACGATTGTTAAGGATATCAATTACTGCTATGGATTGAAATTTGAAAGTCATATAAAAACATAACTGAACCAAGTAGGATATTTACGTGCGAAATTTGAAGTACTGAATGCTAAGCCATTTTGTAATCCAATTGATTTCGGAAGAGAGCTGATAATTCTGAAGTTGAAAAACATAGAAACATACCCTATCGCCAATTAGTTGGTTCTTTGACGGAATTCGCAGTCTGCACAAAGCCTTAAATATAGAATATGCAGCCTGTTATCCTATTTAATCCAATTTTCAGTATGAGACACCATAGAACGGAGTTTTAAGGACAGCTTGGGGAAATAGCACTGAAGATTGGAAATCACAACCAGAATAAAAAAAATATTCAGTTTAAATAAATTATCCCAATTTATGATTAAATCAATTGTATTTCGCAAAATTTATTTAGCATACAAATGTTTTCACTGGCATACTTTCTTCCTGTAATTTTTCTAAGTAAAAATTTCCTCATAATTTATTTAAAACCCTTTCAAGAAGTTATCCTAAAATTACGTAAGTAATCAAGTAATCCTATTATATTTTATCCACGAAATTCAATAATGCCCAAATTTCGTTCATGTTGGAAAAATTCTAGTTCAAAATGATATCTAACAAATCATTTTCAGTAAAATTTTCAAATAATATCTTAGTTCCAGATATTGGTTTGTTGAATGGCTTTAAACATAATATAAGGAGTTGACTGACTAACCTCATGGCTTCTAACTTTTATCAGCTCAAAAATATTTGGCCAGTTGCGGAAATTGCTAATCATGAATTCAATTTCGAATTGAATTTTACCCTGCAAATGTGCTTGTTATGTTTTTCTCTAATCGTTAATTAATTTTAAAATAATATGTTTCATATCTTTCAGTTGATAAACTTTTCGAATATTTTGAACGTAGTTGAAAGTTGTATTTTTACTATGAAAGAATCGTTTTGCGAAGTTTGATCTCGATTGTTGCCGGTAATTTTTTTGCTGTTGCCGACTACTACTTACTACTTACCACTTATACATTTGTAACTAGCAGTAGACTAACTAGCAGTAGAATTTTCTCATCAGCTTTAGTTTATGAGTTTCGGGTGGTTACGGTCAAAAATGAAAAATACGAGTATGTACTATGAATTTATGAAAAATTTTAATCAGTCATTGAGGTCCAAAAAAACTTTGCTTTAAAGCTCTTTTTTATGTGCTGACTTGGACAAATGGCGTATGAGACACCGACAATAGTCAGACATCATGTTCCTATTCCAAAACCTCTGAAAACGCTCCTCTATGACGCGTAAATCCTGATGCATACTCTCTCCCTGATCTTACCTCATGTCTCCTAAATATTGTGGAAATATGTCTTAGTGACTAAAGAGAAAGTGAAGCTTAATGCTTTTATTGCATCGCAGAGTTTTTAATTGTAAAAGAAGGTATTCTACAAGTTCAGCATAGTTTTCTGACTTTCTATTTCCGAGAAAGTTTTGCATCACCGAGACGAAAGCAGTCCATGTTCGAAATTCAAGCTTAGTCATAGAATTTCTAATTTCAGTATCATTCGTAAGATGTCTAATTTGAGGTTCGTCAAAAATACCGGCTTTAATCTTTTCCATAGTGAGCTGAGAAAATTCGTGGCAAATGTAGGAAAAACAATTCCCATTTTTATCGAGTGCTTTGACGAACTGTTTCATGATCCCCAGTTTTATATGTAGTGGTGGCAAAATAATTCTATTATGGGCTACTAGTGAATTTTGGACTATATTTTGCTGCCCAGACGTCATATTTTCTCTCAAGGGTCATTTTTCTTACCCAATGTTCTTCTTTAGCTCTGCTGTCTCAGAGACATATAAAACAGGGAAATTTAGTGTAACCACTTTGCTGACCGAGAAGAATGTTCACCATTTTCAAATCAAAACAAATTTTCCATTTGTAATCATTGTATTTTGTTTTATTTAAGACTAGCGAGATTTTATCATATCCTTCCTTGAACTTTGTACTGTGAGCAATAGGTAATCCTGCATATTTATTTCCGTTATGTAACAGAATGAACTTTAAGCTGTGTTTTTAGCTGTCATATTATTTTGAACCCATTTTTATCAAAAAGTTTTCAATATGTAAACAATAAGTGATATCGTCTTCTTCGGAAATAACTCCGTAATTCTTTTTCCCTTTCGCGGTAAAAAGTTATTTTAGTGCCTGGAGAAAGTATTTTTTTTTTCAGTCTTGATGCGTACAATTCTGAAGCTTATTTAGAAAGATTTAAATCTCTTACAAGATCATCTAACTCATTTTGTGAAAGGTATTTTGGCTAGTTAGATGCAATTACAAAATAAGTTTCATGTTCTGATGTACTTGATCCTTCAATGTCTTTTTCGGGCTCAGATGTATTTTCCGACATCGAAAAGTCAGGTGATTGTTGCACTGGACGTTGAACACAATTAGTAATTGGGTATTGCTATTTAGCTCAATTTTTAGCGTTTATTTCTTTAATGTTAACACTACAAAAGTAACACTCATTCAGATGATTTTGTGGTTCTTGCCAAATGGTTGGTGTTTCAAATGTAAAACTACTTCTTTTTGTAGTGGAATCACATGTTCAACCACTTGTCCATCTGCACTCATTCATGCGTATTATGCCACGCATGCCCGTTCATCTCACTAATCTAAATTCAGCCACGCGTGTCCAGAATATGCCCACGAACAGTACTAACACATAAATCACAAGGGTCATTTAATATGAATTAAATACGGAGCAATGCCATCTCAAACGTGACTAAAAAGTGTCAAGTGGACACGGCGCACTTTTGATGACCACTTGCAAGGCGTTGGAATCCTTGCAATGTGATTATGGGTCAACATGTGAGATACGGGAAACTAATGAAATAAATTATAGATTTATTACAAACATATGCATTGGTCCTGTGGGAAAATAGTTTTAAGTCAATGTTTTATGAATAGAAATTAGGCTAAGTTTTTGTATAAAAGGAGAAAGAATTTTGGAATAAAGTAACATTCATACAAGTGGACTTGGACTGCCTTTATTGGCACCCTTTTCATTTGAGTGTTCATTGCGGCGCTTGCGCTGTGCAGAAATGTAGGCAGCTCACGCATGCCATCAGCTTTGGCGCTAGACGCCGATATTTAGGTGAGTCCCTCCTTCCTCTAATTAAAATAACAATGAGCCCTAACGAAACTTATTTCATGGCGATCCTGCCACTCAAAACATATTTCATTTTACCGCCGTACCATAATCTTAAATATTCAACCCACGATTTACAAACACAGTCTGGTGCCCAAGACAAGCCCAAGGATATCCCAAAGTACAGTCAATAGGAATTTTCAACGCACTCTGATGCAGCTTTTCTATACTCTTTTAACACATATTCTAAAGCAAAAATGATTTGGGTTGTTAAAACAACTTCTCCTTAAATCACTCATGTCGCAAAAATTTATGAAATTAATCCTAACACCCACGTTAATAACGACTAAATACGTATAAATGATGAAAGTCAACAATAAAGAGAGTACAAAAAATAACTTTTGTTTAAATTTTCATCATAATAAAGCTATTTTATATAGGGCGCCAAATTTGACAACTCGAAAATTACCCCATCGCATGGGCGACAAGTCTGAAACAGAAAACTAAAAAAGGGTTTCAAGCACTCAGGTCTCTTACCTGACACTTCACCACCGTTTTTGAAAATTAATTCAAAAAAATTGCGGAGCTTTAATTAACTTCCCAGTATATGGGAAGTTCTTGTAATCGCCTGGAAAATCGAAATTGAAATTTTTAACTTTTCTTTACGTTTTGAGGTCTATAGAGTATATATAAAGTGTTTTTAGAAAGGGAGATGTGTGTGTGTGTACGTACGTACGTCTGTACGTTCGTGGACAGTTTTTTCTACGAGCATAACTCACGTAAACAAAGTTGTATCGACTTCGTTGAGTTGTCAATCGAAGTGTCTTTGCAATCTTAAGAGCTGGATACTTCGGTTGGGGGGTTTGTTGTTTTGCTCCTTTGAAAGTCATTTGTGTCATGCGTTATATCTCGCGAACCAAACATACGATATGCAATGTAAAGGTGTCAATCGACGCGTATTAATATTTTTGTTAATCTTTGAAATTTAAAAAAATCGGTAGAACCTATTTAATTTAAGAAAAATAGTGCAAAAAATAGGTTTTTTCCCATAAAGAATTAATTTTTAACCTGATTTTTGGAACACAGTAATCAATTTTTATAAAATTTATATAACCCAAGCAGTGCTTGTAAAAACATAATCAAAACATTTACTCATGATTACGAAAACAGTTAAGTTAAAAATAAAAAATCATTAACAGTCATCATGATCTTCAAGGCCATTTCTTTCATTCACTATATCTCACGAACCAGATATAATATTTGCATCATTAAGGTGTCAATCAACGTGAATTAACTTTTTATGATTTTTTTAGCATTATAAAAATTCGCTTCAGCCGCTTTTTTTCAATTTAATAGAAGAAAATGCGAAAAATTAGGGGTTTTTTCATAAAAAATATTTTTTTAATCTGATTTGCACAGCACAGTAATAAATGTTTATAAAATTTATACATTTGTATCAGGTTTTGAAAAGAAACCAGCAACAATTTTTTCGATGATTATAAAAAAAACTACATTAAAAATAAACAATCATTCAAATTAGTAAGTTTATCATGGGTTAGAACCTCCTGGTCTAGTCGACAACTTTCGTCTTCTAGTGCGCTTTTGGTTAGCGACTTGCTAACACTATTGTTACATATTAATCATTCAAAGTTACCATGTAAAGAGGGTTCATGCGAATGATATTACTTTATATCTTTTATTCTAAATAAATTGTTGTAAATTAAATCAAAGTTTTAAAATATTTGCATAACTTGAGCAGATTTTTAATAGTTTTTACAGTCTTTTAATTAAAAAAACTGGGTAAATTTTGAAAACCATCAAAATTTCAATCAAATTTGTATTTGTGGTAATCAGCGTTTTGAATGGTAAAATATGTTTTAGTCAATACATTGCAAGATCATATCCTTTAAAAAGCTTTCATCAGTAAAAAAATGTAGTTTTTAGACGATTCATTCTTTAGTGATCGTGAGATATCAATTACTTTCTCCATCATCATTTGTTATACATTTTACTTTTCACACGCAATTGAACCTATTTTTGACTGCATATTTAAAATTTCCCAATAAGATGTATAAAGTAATTATTAATCTCATTGATGTAAAATCGTGAAAAAATATAAATTCAGTGATTATGCTGAATTCATGGCAATTTTGAACGCAACTATTCACAATGGCCATCACGCGACAAAATCTCTTCAGTGGGCGTAATAAAAAAACTGCATTCATTTTTGCTAGCGCTCTTTTGTCCTTCAATCATCGATGTGAAAATAACAAATAACGTAGAAAAGGTCCCAACCGATCGATTGATCAAATCAATCTATTCGCATCCACCAAAAGCCTTACGTAATCAATGGATACTCCCATAGATGATATGATTGATATTGACTCATTCCTGTTCCTGCTATGAATACCTCTCATTATTATTATTTAAAGTAGTATTATTTTCAAAATTATTATTATGTTTAATGTTTTTGATGTTTATGTAGATATTACTGGGAAGCTGACCGTGTGGACCGCAAGGGTCGCACTTCGCGGCCTGTTTTTTTTTTGAAAAATCGTCCTTCTTTTCCATTCGTTTTTTGCATGCCAATTTTTTTCAATTGTTTGGTTTAATTGAGTTGAGTTGCCTTGCGGACTATGTTAATAAATAAAACATGCTAGGATATATTAGAATCGGATCAGTAGGCTCGTAGGTTAACCAGCGGCCAGTTGGGAAAACGTAATTTCGAGAAAATTGCGTTTATAGTTTGGTTTCGTGTTGTTGTACCTTTTCTAGACATTTTTTAAGTAGATTTTTGATACGTCACGATAAATTTTGAAACCTATAAATCGTGCTAAATACAAATAATTTAAATATATGATTTTGGATAATTTTTTTATACTCTCTTTTCTTCAAGTGACAATTGAGCAAAACTGAATAATTATTTTTTTTTTGTTCCGGATGTGATCTTCATTCCTTAGTGCGATTTCCTCAATAGACAAAAATTTTCTCTTCTATCGTAAATGAATACAAGAAAATGGCATTTAAAAAAGAGGAGATACACAATCGAGAGCAACCAAAAAGACGCACGCACTAAAACCGTTTTATACTATTCCCAAGTTCAAATTTTTTAAAAATATTTTAATAGGTCATTTTTAGCAGTGCGAGGAGTTAAAAAATGTCAAAAAAATAAATCGATATTTTGAAATTTTTAATGTGTACTAGCACACTAGTACAGAATTTTGATTTGTTATATTTGGAACAAGATTTTTATGTGAAACCATGATGCAGTTTAATTCAACCGTCTGACGGAATTTCAAATCCCAACACCAACTTATTACCAATATAAACATTAAACACCAAGAATCCTTGTCGAGCTGAGCTCACCTTGTCACCATTTCCACTTTGAATGGAAACAAAAGTAAAAATAAGGATTCCTCTCAAAGGCGAAACAAAATGATGACAACGACAACGAGGGAAATCAGCTCAAACAGCATTTCATCCATTCAAGGAGCCGTCAATTCATTCTAGTGACGAGGTTTAGCTAGTTCGCAACATTGGCGGCACCGTCAGCCTCGTCGTCATCCCAGCATTCGATGTCGTCCTGAAATCTACAAACTGCACCAGCCGTTTCAGCTTTGTGCTGCCATTATGGCATGGTTTCTCTCTTTGCAACGTGCAAGAACACTAACAAGTCGTAAATAACACTATCAACGGAATGGAGCTGATGCTGTTTCGGTCGTCTTTTTGGTTTGACTTTTCGAGCTGCACAATTTACAGTACGCCACCTAAAATGCCAGGTCATAATTCTTCGTTATTTATGTAGTGCGGGTATGAGAAAGTGCGGTAGCCATCCTAGTCGGATGGTACGTCTTTGCTCTGGCTAGTGAAAATGGCCTCCAACACACCAGCGTGAGTTAGGAGCGTAACCATTGCTTTTCAACCGGCAGAGGTGTACCAACTCGAAAAAGGACTTTGGGACGATATCTCAAGCATCTAGACACGATTGCGTTCAGATCAATTGAAAGTTTGGAAGTCTGAGCATTTAACCAGAAAGGACAGCTAATAGCAAATATTATTAGAAACACTTGAAAAAAGGATTCGAAATCGGTACTCCAGTAAACATCTTTTTGAACTGGAAGCATCTCGTAAAGATTCTCATCAAAGCCATTGGCACGCATAAACCAAAAGTTCAACAAAGGCTGCTTAACACATTTCTTTGAGAAAACGAGGTGAGCAAGCTAGTTATCCTTAACGAGTCGAGAATACTTATACTGACTAGTGGACGAAGAGTACAAGGCAAACCTTCTATTTCGAAATGCATTTCGATTTTCTTTCTGCAAAGACATCACCGTGCATATACAGCTTCTCCGAAACGAGGGCTAACAACATAGACGCTGCATCTCGTCCATTCTACTGCTGTATAAGAAGATGAATTTTAGTTATTTATCTTTTCTCATGTTGTTGTTGCCGCTGTTTTTGTTGCTTTCTTATTAACATCTCACAATTTATCTCGGAGTTGAAATCTGGAATGGATCAGGAAAACGGGATGAAACGTCAGAGCCATAGTTTGCTCGGGCGAGGACTGTCGAGTCCTGTTTCATTTTTTGTTGCCAATGCGAAGAGGTGCAAAGCAAGATGGTTTTGACAGGAACACTGAAGTGGTTTCGTTACTAATGAATTCCACGTGAAGTGTTGTATTAGGATTAACGTGCAAAAATAAATGCCACTCGTGTTTGTTTGTTGTATTTGGAGCGCTATTTGAGCTCAAGTTGAAATGCCGAAAAAATCTGCACTAATTACTGGGAGGCGATTGTGTTTATTAATTACATGCAGCAATAAGGATGCTTCAGTTCTTATACCGTTATGAATTGGCGGTCATTGGTTTTTTATATTATCCTCCAAAAAAATGTAGCCATTTATTCAAATAGGTCTTTGGCCTGCTGCTTTAGATTTCATAGTTGGAAGGCGAGATATATATAGCCACCACTTAAATGGGTCATTTTAACGATTATTCCACCCTTTTATCTTGAAATTAAAACTTTATTCCAAACTTTAATAAACTTCAAGTAAATTCTTTGACTTATACAAATAAAACCAAAGACAATTCAAAAAAAAGTTAGTGTTTTTTGAGTTAATTTGCGTACATCGAAAAACTTAACATTGATTTCTAGCATACGGATTAATTTAAAAAAATAATTGGTAGCAAATTTAAAACCAGATGGAAACATTTTGTAAGGGTGTTTTGCTTGATTTAATATGCTTCTAGTTCCAACTTGACAATCTGAAATTCTTGTATTTTACGTTTACCACTTAAACTATATGATAAAGTCATTTAAAAGCAAAGTTGAAGCAAGTTCCATATTTTCGGAAATATGATAAGGATTAATATGAAATGGATTTTTTTAAACATCATTTTAGAAAGAATTTGATCAAAATGAAAAATGCATATCGGTTACTCTGTGTGATTTATCTCTGTGCCTAAATTGATTTATAGGAGAGGGAATTGTATTAAGTAAAAAAAAATATTTCAGTCTCAATAAACTTGACTTACAAAACTTATTGATGTGCACACGAAAAATCAAGCAAAAAAGTTTTTTCAGTATTTCATTTATTAACTTCCCAGTATATGGGAAAATCTTGTAATCGCCTCGAAAGTCGAAATTGAAATTTCTTTAGGTTTTGAGGTCTACAGAGTATATATTAAGTGTTTTTAGAAAGGGAGATGTATATGTGTGTGTACGTGCGTACGTACGTTCGTGGACACTTTTTTCTACGGGCATAACTCACGTAAACAAAGTCGTATCGACTTCGTTGAGGTGTCAATCGAAGCGTCTTTGCAATTTTAAGAGCTGATAAGTTTTTGGGAAACTTCGGTCGGGGGGTTTGCTGTTTTGCCCCTTTGAAGGTCATTTCTGTCATGCGTTATATCTCGCGAACGAAACATACGATTTCCTTGATCAAGGTGTCAATCGAAGCGTTTTAACATTTATGTGAATCTGTTAAATCTTGACAAAGTCGTTGTAGCCATTTTTTAATTTAAGAAAAAAAAGTGCAAAAAATAGGTTTTTTTTCATAAACAACTAATTTTTAACATAATTTACGGAACACAATAATCAATTTTTATAAAATTTATATACTCCAAGCAGTGCTTGTAAAAACATTTTCATACCATTTTCCCGTGATTATAAAAAAATCAAATAAAAAATAAACAAGCCGCGAGGTGCGACCCTTGAGGTCCACACGGTCAACTTCCCAGTAATATCTACATAAACATCAACAACATTACAACAATGAGAGGTATTCATAGCAGTAACAGGAATGAGTTAATATGAATCATATCGTCTACGGGAGGGTCCATGGATTACGTAAGGTTTTTGGTCGATGAATATTCACGCGGATCAATTGGGGGGGGGGGGGCCTTTTTGATCTTGAAAATTTTTGTTGGTTTTCAAAATTGAAGCATTTTTTTTTAAAAGACTATAAAAACTTTTAAAAAGCTGCTCAATTATGCAAATATTTTAAAACTTTGATTGAATGTACAACATTTTTTTTAGAATAAAGGATATAAAGTAATAGCATTCGTATGAACTCTTTACATGGTAACTTTGAATGATTTTTTTATTTTTAATTTAGTTTTTTTCATAATCATGGAAAAAAAATTTGCCGGCGTCTCTTCAAAAACAAATGAGAATGTGTAAATTTTATAAACTGATATTACGGTGCGATGCAAATCAGGTTAAAAAATATTTTTTATAAAAAAACCATAATTTTTCGCATTTTCTTCTATTAAATTAAAAAAACGGCTGAAACGAATTTTGATATTGCTGAAAACTTCACAAAGATGTTAATATACGTCAACTGACACCTTAGTGATCCAAATATTATATCTGGTTCGTGAGATATAGTGAATGATAAAAATGACCTTGAAAATCTTGATGAGTTTTAATGATTTTTTATTTTTAATTGAATTTTTCACGTTATCATGTGGAAAAGTTTTGATTGTGTTTTTACAAACAATGTTTGCAATATATAAATTTTATAAAGGATGATTACTATTTTTCGTAAATCAGCTTAACAATTAATTGTTTATGAAAAAATCCTAATTTTTTGCATTTTTTTTTCTTTAATTAAAAAAACGGCTCTAAAGATTTTTTTAAAAATGCGACAGATTTACAAAAATTGTAATACGCGTACAATGACACCTAAACGATGCAAATCCTATGTTTGATTCGCGAGATATAACGCATGACAGAAATGACCTTGCAGAGCATGATGACTGTTAATGATTTTTTATTTTTTATTTGACTTTTTTTTGTAATCATGAGTAAAAATTTTGAATTCATTTTTATAAAAACTGTTTGGAATATGAAAATTATATAAACTTTGATTACTTGGACTTGACAATAAGGTTAAAAATTTATTTTTTAAAAAAAACACAATTTTTTGCACTAAAAAACACCTTCAACGAATTTTTTTCAAACTTCATATAATCACAAAAATGTTAATACGCGTCGATTGACATCTTGATCAAGGAAATCGTATGTTTTGTTCGCGAGATATAACGCATGACAGAAATGACCTTCAAAAGGGGGAAAACAGCAAACCCCCCCCCCCCCCCCGACCGAAGTGTCTCAAAAACTAATCAGCTCTTAAGATTCCAAAGACGCTTCGATTGAAACCTAAACGAAGTCGATAAGACTTTGTTTACGTGAGTTACGCTCTTTGAAAAAACTGTTCACAAACGCACAAACGTACGTACGGACGTACGTACGTACATACACACACACACACACACATACATCTCCCTTTCTAAAAACACTTAAAATATACTCTAAAGACCTCAAAACGTAAAGATATGTTGAAAATTTCAATTTCGATTTTCGAGTCGATTACAAGAACTTCCCATATACTGGGAAATTAAAAATCATTAACAGTCATCGTGATCTTCAAGGTAATTTCTGTCATTCACTATATCTCACGAACTACATATAATGTTTGCAACATTAAGGTGTCAATCGATGTGCATTAACATTTTTGAGATGTTTTGAATTTTATAAAATATCGTTTCAGCCGTTTTTTTCAATTTAATAGAAGAAACTGCGAAAAATTAGGGTTTTTTTCATAAAAAATATTTTTTTAACCTGCTTTGCACAACTCAGTAATAAATGTTTATAAAATTTACACAAAGATTTAAGATTGCAAAGACGCTTCGACCTAAACGAAGTCGATAAGACTTTGTTTACGTGAGTTATGCTCGTAGAAAAAACTATACTGGGAAGTTGATAATTATAATAATTTGGAATTATAATTAATAATAAAAGTAATTATTCGTAATAGTAATTAACAATTGAAACAAATCATAGCTTTTTTATTCACCTCACTGGGAGGTTAGTCGTGTGGGCCTGAACGGTCGCACTTAGACCATATTTTTAATAACTATTTTGATAATTATTATAAAAATGTTCAAGGCGAGTTGTTGTTCTAAAAGATCCTAAAAAATCAAAAAAAGAACCTATTGATCCGCATCCAATCCAGTCAATCACTATGAGAACCGAAGCTATTGATCCAACAAATGTTGAATATTCACTTGATCGAACTGATAGTCATTTAAAGCTCAAAGCAATGGATGATGAGATGTCTTTGGTGGATCTCAACAGCATGTGCACACTTACTGATTTTTCTATCAAAAGAAAACTGTTGGATATTCCAAGAGAAATTCGATGGCAAAGATAATTTACCAAAATGAATGGCGCGAGCACAAAAGAAAATGTCGTATAAATTAACCTGAATGGAATTTTTCCACACTTATTGCCAACTTTGTGTCTGCAAAGAGTCCTTAGTAATTTGAAAATCTACGTAAAAACAACATCATGAAACATACTACGAAGGAAAGATTCAATACACACTGCAGTTTTTTATTCAATTTTGTAGTTAAAAACTTTGATGAGAAAATTAAAAAATTAAAACTGCTTCAGTTGTTTGAAAGTTTAAATAGGTATGCTAAAAATAACGTTTCTTGCTTTAATTCTAATAAAGATATTCCTGTAAGGTTGAAGGGATATGTGGAAGTTTTCCATGAATGCATTTGATTTATTAACTTCCCAGTATATGGGAAGTTCTTGTAATCGCATCGAAAATCGAAATTGAAATTTTCAACATATCTTTACGTTTTGAGGTCTTTAGAGTATATTTTAAGTGTTTTTAGAAAGGGAGATGTATATGTGTGTGTGTGTGTGTGTATGTACGTACGTACATCCGTACGTACGTATGTGCGTTCGTGGACATTTTTTTCAAAGAGCATAACTCACGTAAACAAAGTCTTATCGACTTCGTTTAGGTTTCAATCGAAGCGTCTTTGGAATCTTAAGAGCTGATTAGCTTTTGGGATACTTCGGTCGGGTGGTTTGTTGTTTTGCCCGTTTGAAGGTCATTTCTGTCATGCGTTATATCTCACGAACCAAACATACCATTTGCATGTTTGAAAGGTCAATTGACGCGTATTGACAGTTTTGTGAGTCTATCAAATTTAAAAAAAAATCGTTTGAGCCGTTTTTTTTAATTTATGGGAAAAAAGTGCAAAAAATTAGGATTTTTTTCATAAACAATAAATTTTTAACCTAATTTACGAAACACAGTAATCAATCTTTATAAAATTTATACACTCCAAACAGTTTTTGTAAAAAATATGCAAAACTGTTTCTCATGATTACAAAAAAAAAGTTAAATTAAAAATAAATAATCATTCGAAGTTGCCATGTAAAAAGTCTTCATATGAATGATATTACCTTATATCTTTTATTTTAAAGACTGTTGTTAAGCGAATCAAAGTTCATTCATATTTGCACACTTGAAACAGATTTTGAAGTTTTTAGAGTACCGTGTTTTAATTGTAATATTAAAACTGCTTAAATTTTGAAAAGCAAAATAATTAATCAAATTTGAATTTGTGGTAATGAACGCTTTGAATGGCAAAATGCTTTGTAGTCAATACTTTGCTAGATCATATGCTTTAAAAAGCTTTCATCAAATGAAAAAAATGTAATTTTTAGTAGTTTTGGTCTTTAGTGTTCGTAAGATTTTAATTACTGCCTCCATCATCATTCGTGAGGCTATTTAGTTTTAACATGTAATTAAACCGATTATTGACTTCACATTCAATGTTTTTCAAGACCAACTGAAAATAAGAAATAAGTATTAGTAATCGTGAAAAAATACAAATTAAATGATTATACCGAAGTCATGGTAATTTTGGATACTACTATTCAAAATGGCCACCACGCGACAAAATCTCTTCAGTGGGCGTAATAACAAAAAATGCATTAATTTTTCCTAGCGCTCTTTTGTCCTTCAAGAATTGAAATGAAAATAACAAATAATGTAGAAACCTAGCCCCCTTCCCGATTATTCTGCGTGAATATTCAATCATCTCCCTTACCTACGTAATCAATGAACGCTCCCGTAGATGATACGATTATTATTAAACCATTCCAATTACTGTTTTGAGAGGTAGATTTTTATTATTTAAAGTAGTGTTTTCATAATTATTATTTTGTTTAGTATTTTTGATATTTGTGTAAATATTCCTGGGAAGTTGACCGTGTGGACCTCATGGGTCGCACCTCGCGGCTTGTTTTAATCGCGTTTTATCCATTATCTCTAATATGATGATTGCTTTTATGGTGAAATATCGACAGCTTTTGCAAATAAAAAAAAACAATTTGAAAATGACATTAAGCATACACCTAGCAGCAACAATAGTTGCACCACATTCCCAAAAGCATATTATCACTGAAATAAATTTCAACTAAAAACCCCACAATTTATGCAACTGCATTGCACAAATACACACATTCATCGCAACGATACAGCATTAGATTGCATAGCTGTTCTACCATCAGCATCCTTTGGCCAGGATTGTAATGTGATGTTCTGCAGTATTAGTTACCACAGCCGTCACTTGTTCCGCAACACCTTCAAGTTGTTGTAGGATATTTTTTTCGCTATCACGCAATAGCATCCACGAAAACGAGCAAGAGGATTTAGACCGAAAAAGATTGTTTCGTTGGTGTACAATATTAACAGGAGGAGTACAACAGCAACAACTACTATAACAGCATAAGAAAACAGGACTAACACGAATTGTTTGCAGGCGTCAGAGGCCACTATACAATGGCAAATGGCGTAAAATAAAAGAGCTGGAAGAGATTGCCGGAGCCAAATCACCACTTTGCACTACGAGACCGGGGCGAAAAGAAACCTTAATGAAAAGTTATATTTTGAAATTGCAACGAAAATGGCGATGCAAGGGTATACACTGCCTGTTCATATGTGACTTGCATGGCTGGCCCAAGTTCGTATGGGGATTTAAGATGCTAATGTGAGCATATTTTTACAGGGATTCGAACGGACTAAAATGAGATTTGAAATGATTTTGATGTTCCTTGGAGAAATAATAATGTTTAAAAATCTGAGCACAATACATTCAAACATGTTGAATTGCAAAGAATGGTACAGATTCGTAAAAGAATCCGAAATATAATTCAATTTCTATTGCAATTTTTTGAGCAGGTAAAATCAATACAAATAAAGGACTTACAAACATTTCAGGATAGAACAAAATACTGATTCTATACTGTAAATTAATTTATTTTACAAATCTGCATAAAAACTAACTTTCAAATACTGCAACTCTTCCTTGTTAATTAAGTACGCGAAATCATCAAATGCTCACAGAAGAAACCATTTCACAGAAGAAGAAGAAACTTTTTAAAAATTTAATTAAAATCTAACAACACACTCAATACAAAATCAAAACACTCTCACAAAATTATCCAAAAAGTTTCTCATTTAACCATTTTGTTTTCATTTTGAGTTCTTTGCATGCAATCGATGTTCCTTATTGTGCTCGAATCAGTTTGCATACCTTGATATCCTTGGTTCTTGCAAAAAAGCTCCAGGATTATTCATTCATTCATTGAAATGCAATTTCAAGCTAACCATGGTGTGGAGAGAATCTACGAAAAATCTTAAGGTAGAAAACTTGGTGAATTTCAAACGAATTAGGAGAGCAAAGCAAGTTTTGATGCCGCAAGTAAAAATGCAGAAAAAAGAATATGCAAATGTGAATTTGCTGTAAATGGTTTTTGCGGTTTGCAATTCGTAAATTACTCGCAAAACAACATTTAAACCACGCAAACTAGATGAAAAAGTGCAACCACTCGTTCGTTCTTGAGTGGGGGGCATGTAACCGAAGCAACCCGAACCGGAATAAGATGAAGGACAAATCCTGTAAAAAGATTGGTGGAAAGTGGTTTGCTTTTTGCGTTTTAAGAATTTAAAAACACTAATATTTATATATTTATATAGCAGATGGAAATTTTTGGCGGATCTAGCTATTTGGTAAGTTAGAAGCAGTAATATAGTAAGAAATAATGAATGAAGGATGTGTTGGGCTTTTTAAAAGGCAAAAAATGTGCGGGCAGTCCTTCATGAGCTTAGATTCAAAAAATCTATTTCTGTGCAGAGTTTTGTAGGCAGCATGGGTCTAATCCAATCATTTTTACTACTAAATTATTTTTATGAGAGTTTTAGGTGTCTAGATTACACCCTCACCGTAGAGTTCTTTGATTTAATCAGGCATAAAAAATGGCCAGAAATATTATAGTCAAACTAACTTTTGATTTTTAGCAAAGTTCCCAACATTAAAATACTATGTGATTTGGAAGATAATCAATAATGTGGTGGTCCAAAAAAAAGTAAATCGAAACTTGTAGTTCCCGTCAAAATACATATCCAGTTTGCAATTCAAGGATCCACCGTATCACAACCATCTTGGAATTGCTGAAAAATTCTAAAACTTTCATCAGTTGCTAGAATGCTTACTATCTCTACACATTCCTGCACCACTGTTAATCACGTCATCCTGAAAATCCATCTTATCCTAGTGCCTGTACGTGACTGTGGATCACTTTTCGCTTTTACCTGGTTTTTACAACGCGTCACGGATCGTTGCCGTTCGAAATACTAGTGTGAAGTAAACCCTTTAAGTACAAGATGCTCCATCGAAATGCTTTACGAAGAAGATTGCACGGGATGTTTTTTTTTTGAAAACCAGCTTTCTTTGCTTTACCTGCCTACCGTTACTCGCATTGCTTCCTTGCGGCACGTTAAAATGTTCATCATCGGTTGTGTGATCCTGGGCAACCACTATTCCAGGATGTGCAGGATATGTACGTACTTCCAAGCGATTGGAGCTAGAAGCAGCAGTTGTTGTTGGTGTCGTTTTTGCAGCTTCAGGATAACAAGTGTAACGTGACGCACGTTGCACACCAAACGGTGGAATAGTGTTGAATGAAAAATGCAAGGACAAACAAATCAAATGGAAACGATGCATGAGAGCTGGTAATAAAATTCGCAGGGAAACATTTCTACCGAGGAAATTCGTAAATGCGCGTACATATGTGCCGGGAAAATCTAAGTGAAAATCTGTAAGGATAATTTGCTAAGTGGCAACGTTTACGGTCGATAGTGTTGAAGGGTCTGAAATGTTTTTGAATGGTTTTTGATGTGATATGAGGAATCATAAATTGAAAGCTTTTCAAGGTAGAATTGGGTCAAGTTTGATTTTTAACTTCCCAGTATATGGGAAGTTCTTGTAATCGCCCCGAAAATCGAAATTGAAATTTTCAACATTTCTTTACGTTTTGAGGCCTATAGAGTATATATAAAGTAATTTTAGAAAGGTAGATGTATGTGTGTGTGTATGTACGTACGTACGTACGTATGTCTGTACGTTCGTGGACACTTTTTTCTACGAGCATAACTCACGTAAACAAAGTCCGATCGACTTGGTTGAGGTGTCAATCGAAGCGTCTTTGCAATCTTCAGAGCTGATTAGTTTTCGGAAAACTTCAGTCGGGGGGGGGGGGTTTGCTGTTTTGCCCCTTTGAAGGTCATTTCTGTCATGCGTTATATCTCGCGAACCAAACATACGATTTGCATGATAAAGTTGTCAATCGACGCGTATTGACATTTTTGGGATTTAACTAAGGTTTTTAAAAAATTCCTTCGAGCCGTTTTTTGATTTTTTTTAAAAAAAGTGCAAAAAATTAGAGTTTTTTTCAAAAACAATAAATTTTTAACCTTATTTTCAAGTCGAAGTGATCAATATTCATATAATTTATATACTCGAAACATTTTTTGTAAAAATATCATCAAAACTTTTTCTCATGATTTCAAAAATAAATTAAATAAAAATAAAAAATTATCAACAGTCATCATAATCTTCAAGGTCACATTTGTCATGCGTTATATCTCCCAAATCAAACATACGATTTTCATCATTGGGAAGTCAATCGAAGCGTTTTAACATTTTTGTGAATCTGTCAAATTTTGAAAAAAATCGTTCGAGCCATTTGTTAATATTAGAAAAAAAATTGCACAAAAATAGGTTTTTTTTTCAAAAACAATAAATTTTTAACCTGATTTACGGAGAGCAGTAATCAATGTTTAAAAAATTTATATACTGCAACCAGTGCTTGTTAAAACATCATCAAACCAACCACAAAACCAAAAAACATTAAATTGAAAATAAAAAATCATTAACAGTCATCATGATCTTCAAGGTCATTTCTGTCATTCACTATATCTCTCGAACAAGATATAATATTTGCATCATTGAAGTGTTAATGGACGTGTATTAACATCTTTGTGATTTTTTTATCAATATTAAAATTCTTTTCAGTGGTTTTTTTTTAATTTAATAGAAGAAAATGAGAAAAAATTAGGGTTTTGTTCATCAATAATATTTTTTTAACTTGATTTGCACAACTCAGTAATAAATGTTTATAAAATTTAGACATTGTTATCAGTTTTTGAAGAGAAACCGGCAAAATCTTTTGGATGATTTTGAAAAAAAAAACTAAATTAAAAATAAAAAAATCATTCAAAGCTACCATGTAAAGAGGGTTCATACGAATAATATTACTTTATATCTTTTATTCTAAAAAAATTGTTGAAAAATCAATGAATGTTTTAAAATATTTGCGTAATTTGAGCAAATTTTTAATAGTTTTTCTAGTCTTTTAATTTAAAAAACTGCTTAAATTTTGAAAACCAACAAAATTTAAATCAAATTTGCATTTGCGGTAATCAACGCTTTGAATGGTAAAATGTTTTGTAATCACTGCTTTGCAAAATCATTTGCTTTAAAAAGCTTTCATCGAATAAAAAATTGCAGTTGTTAGTAGATTCATTTTTTAGTAATCGTAAGATTTCAATAACCATCATCATTTGTAATACATTTTACTTTTTACATGCAATTGAACCTGTTTTTGACTGGATATAAAAAATTTTTCAAGACCAATAGGAAATATATAGTAATTATTAATTTCATTGATGTAAAATTGTGAATTTTTTTAAATTCAGTGATTATGCTGAAGTCATGGCAATTTCGAAAGCAAAAATTCAAAATGGCCATTACTTGACAAAATCCCTTCAGTGGGCGTAATAACAAAAACTGCATTCATTTTTGCTAGCGCTCTTTTGTCCTTGCAGCATGGATGTGAAAATAACAAATAACGTAGAAAAGACCCCCACCGATTGATCCTCGTGAATATTCAATCTGTCCCCATCGATCAAAAACCTTACGTAATCAATGGACCCTTCCGTAGAAAATATGAATCATATTGACTCATTCCTATTACTGCTATGAATAACTCTCATTATTATTACTTAAAGTAGTATTATTTTCAAAATTATTATTGTGTTTAATGTTGTTCATGTTTATGTAAATATTACTGGGAAGTTGACCGTGTGGACCTCAAGGGTCGCACCTCGCGGCTTGTTTTTAAAGACAAATCGGACTATCTTATAAAGGCGAATAACTTTCAATTGAGCTTTTTTTACCTGCATGCAAATCGTACTCAAAACTTAAAACGCGTTTTTCGCGTAACCAGGTTTTCGAAGTCGGCGATCACTGTAACTTGAAAACGGTTTTCACGATTAGTTTGAAATCTTTTCTCACCTATTTTATATATAATTGTCCTCCGGATGGATGAAAAAAAAATTTTAGGACGAGGATATTTTTTCATATAGTCGAAAATGCGAGTGAAGGTTTGGTCGAATTAACAATTTTGAATTTCAACATCCGCCATATTTAATTTAATCAAAATTTTTCAAAACCTCCTTCTATCCGGAGCAATATTTGATGATCCCTTTTTTTGTGTGATCCATTGACGAGCTGCAGTGTTCACGGCAAAACCTTAATTTTTTTGGACCCCTCGGAAATTTGCTGTATCCGTATTTCTCAATATTTAGTTTTGAAAAATTTAAAATATTTTTTTTGAAAGCATTCCAACCATGTGGAAAAACATTTGTTGTTAATTATTTTAAAATTAGGCGAAAAGAAATCTTAAATAAAGAGTTTCGTTGGACGCCTCAACTAGGTCTACCCTCTTAGGAAACTCTTTTCAAAATATTACATAAAAATTTCGAACCCTGACACAACGGACTATAAAATAGCAACCACAACAAAAATACAAAAAAAATATAGAAAACTTTCAGTATTTTCACGCTGATCGCGCCGAGAAAAGTTGTTGCGAGAAAAACATGTTTGAAGCTTTCAGATTTACTAATTCGTGTTCAGAATCCCCATCATATAAAATCGCTGCAACTTCATCCACATGTCAAATTTCTGAAAATAATCAATAAAAAAAAAGAGTTTCTAAGAAAATAGTATTTGACTTATTGACTCAAATTACCGACACTTCATGTAAACCAATTGCCACCAGAGCCGATCAAGTGACCGGTCTTTGAAAAGTTAAGATGCATTGTCCATCACATTTACTACAACCGTTATTTAAGGGTCTATTCAAAAATAATAATTATATTCCTTAAAAACTAAAATTTAATAGTACACCGCTAATGGATCTTCAATTAAGGCATAATTAATATGCCAACTTTATCATTAGGCAAAAGAATGTACTAGTTCTTGGCACGTAATTTTATTGGTACAGAAATAGAGAAATTCAGTTCATTTACCGTTATTAATTTTCTGTAACAACTTTTCGAAACTAATTTCACTGTTAAAAAACGATTACAATCCAAATGAATGGAAACGATTTGTTGAAAATTAATAGCAGTTATAATAATTATATAATTTTGAAATTCGCGCTGCTACACAAAAGGAATGGATAGGGAAGTTATGGCGCTATAAGAATGCCACGAAAGTCTGGAATTCATACTCACGAAGCTAAACTATAACAAAACGAGTAGTTGGTTTCCAAAAATTTGAAAGGATCCAGCATGCTACTCGGGCAGCAAAGTGGAAACATCAAATATCTTTTTTTTCGCGTGAACGGAACTGTGGACAAAAACATCTACACTGGCTAATAAACATGGAAATCCTGTAAAACATTACAATCTGGCAGTCAAAACACCATTAAAAAGAGTCTGATACACCTCAAATACGTGTTGCTTCCAGCGTTATAATTCACTAAAGCTTTATTGGGAAAACGAAACGTAAGACAAAAGTGTGCAGGATTGTCAAAGGCAGAACTCAAAAAATGTATATTTATTGGTCCAGATATATGAAAACCTTTGAAAGATATATTTACGTGGAAATAATAAACCCAAGCGAAAAGGAAGGAAGAATAGCTTTCAAGAATGTCATAAAAAATTTCTAGACAATAGAAAAAGCGGAAGGAGAAATGGCCTAAAATATGTTGAAAAAAATTCAAAAATTTTGACTACAACATGAGCTTCAAAATTCGTTTTCTCTATTCTTAGCTTCACTATTCTAATGAAAATCTTGGTGACGTCAGTAAAGAAAAGTGTTTTCATCAAGATAATCGAGAAATGGGGCAAATATACCAAATAAGGTGAAATGATCGTCTGATGGCGGAAGCGGAATCTACCACATAGTGACAACAGGCAAAAATGTATCAGAAGATGCGTTGCAGAGATAAAACGAAAAAAATCAGAGAGTTATAATCGTTAAGAAAATAATTAAATAGCTTTTAACTATATTCAGCCAATTTTTTTTGTTAAAAAAATTAAATTTTAAATTTAAATTAATCAATTAATTCAAATTAAATTGATTTAATTTAATTTTTTCTATTTAAAATCGGCAAAAAATTTAATTTTATTTTTGAAAAATCTTTGCGTGATGGAAAAAAAATTTGGGTCTTTGTTTGTCATTCATCAAAGCCAGCTGGAAAAAACGCACTTAATTGAGTTTTGTTTAAAATACTTCAATTTTCACATAGTCAATGTATTTTTTTGATCCGTGATTGTCTTGAAATCACGTTTCGAGTGTAATTTGGAAATGAAAAAAACATATTTTTTTCAACTCGATAATGGTCAAAACCACGAACAATGCCAAAATCATGTAATTTCGTGACGTTGTTACTTGCTTATAGCTACCAATGTGACAGCTGATCACTAGAGTATCATTCACTCTGGATAAATCTTTTTCTAAGTCAAATCATTCATTGTCTCACTTAAATCACATAACATATCTTTCTCAGTAAAAAAATAAGTAAATCAGCGGGAAATATTGAGAAATATTCGATGTGCTTTTGAATAAAATTACTAACGACAATTAGTCATTTGATTATTTTTTTATGTGGAAATTTGCCGTGGTAAGATTGTTGTTAATTAGAATATAAGGAAAATATCATGAGAAAATTGTGCTCTCATTTATACATTACAGATATCAATGATGTTATTCAGATAAAGAGCGATTTAAGCAGTTTCTTGAATATCATTTGTGGGTTCGTAAAAGGAAAAGTCTAGCATCATTTTTAAAATTATATTTTTTTATATGAAGCATTTCTGTAAGATTTTTGCTGATTTTTTTCCATATCGCAGTGTCAAAATCATAGCGTCGGATGAAGGAGGGACCAATAAATTAATTGTTTTTAATGAAAAGGGAAGATTCAAATTGATTGATGCAACATTTTGACTAAGATATCGCATTTTTCATTGATTAGTTAATATTAGTTCCGAAAATACGTTTATCATTTAAGTGGAAATAAAACAATCAATGAAAGTCGAGGGCTATATTTGAAAATCGATCATTCAATGTTGTAAGTAATTATTTTATGCTAAGTTTTTTAAGTAAATATTAATTTTCCGATATTTAAGAGAAGAGGCTTTCAATATTAAAAGTCTAAATATAGTTCACAATAGCTTTTCCTTTTTATTTGAGTATCCATTTCACGTTGTTCCATCAACCATCCCCAAAGAACTTAAGTCAAATCATTAATAAATAGACTGACTCAATATCCCAACACATTTTAATTAATTGCATCGTTACTTAATGTAGCTTATCACAAAGCTAGATTCATTCCTTCAACTTATTACTAACTTTTTGTTAAACACCCTTACACTTTTCCAAACCCCATTTTTTCTTATTTTCAATTTATCATCACGTAGTCAATATCATAAATTGCTATTCAAATGAAAGATGATTTGACAGCAATTAAAATAAATGGCTACAAGAGCCCTTTTCAATATCCTACTTCCTTTCGGCGGATGGTAGTTTAAGCAGGCCTTTGACGATTTACTATAAAATATCATCCGTCATTTCAAATTACATTTAACATAATTCCCATGATGATGGCCTTTTCGGCAATATATCCTTGATGTAAGAGAGTAGTGCCCTTTTCAGTCGGCTGGGAAGGTTCGTTTCAAATGTTTCGTGTTTTAAGTTGAAATACTTAAAAAAATATTAGAAGAATGCCTAGGAACAGGATAATCTATGGTTCAGTTTTTCAACTTATACCAGCTTTTCTTCAAAGGAAATAAACGATATTTGTGGCAATGGTGGGCTTCTGGATGTGGGAAATAAATCAATATTTTCAATTTATCTAATGGATAGACGAATGAACGTGCTTATTTAAAGTTGATTGATATATGCATGCAAGGGTTAGATGATACGCACATAATATTCATCGTGTCTTGCCAGTGGCGGTTTTAAGCATGAAGCAATAATAGCAATATTTTCAATTTTTAAATAAGAAGAAAGTTTTCTGATCAATAATTCTGCTGTCACTGAATACCTCAAATTTTAATATCAAACATTTTCTAGGCTATTAATTTTCATTTGCGGAAACCAAAACGGATTTCGGACCTTATATGATAAAAAATAATCAATCTTCATAAATGCTTTAGCTGAAATCTTAATTTCATTTTGCATTATTTTCCAAACCTGGCATCGAATCATTCTGAAAATCTCCCAAAGCGGTGCCTAGGAAACTTCATTAATGTTCATTGACCATTTGATCAAGTCGTCTTGAAGCCCAGGTGAGCCTGTCTAGAGCGGCTTCCTTTCAACATTTTCATTTTTCATCTGTCGACCCTCAAACTCTATCAATAAACGACTATCGTGTATTCGACGAGGACAATGGCATTAGAACAGAATGAAAGTTAAAATAACAGAAAAGTCCTTTGGCACATGTTATGTTAAGCCAGAGTCGACGAGTTAACAATGAATGACGCCACAATTAATCTTAACAACTGGCAGGAAATGAATAAAAGAGACGAACCAGCTCTTCGCCATTTACCTTGGCATTTCCCCGAAAAAAAAATCATTTATTACTACAGGTGATCAATCAAGTTCGCTGAGAAAAAATTAAAGCAAGAAAAAAGGACGATGCCACAAACGACGAAGTCACCGCTACCTTCATCGTCTTGAATCTGGAACTCATTTATTTCTTCTCCATTTTTTTACGTCTTCTGCGAAATGTTTCCCTGTGATTTTTCCTTAGTTGTAAAGCGACGCGACGTCTTTTTTGTTGTCAGCGGCACATCGCAATCCTTTCGAGCCTTCCAGTTGATTCATCTGAAATCGCGTTGATGTGAAAAAGGATGCCGTTTGGCGTTCAAAGGATTGATTCTTGGAATTCAGCACCGTTCGCTAGCAGGTGTATGACCAGAAGTGAAGAATGTGATGAAAAGACGAAATCTTTAAGCGTTCGCTAAAGAATGATACGTATGAAAAAGGATTTCCGGATAACAGGGAAGGGCAAGTGTTTGGATCTTGTTTGCATTTGAAATGATTTCGAAACTAAGCGGAATGAAGAGATTTCAATAGTCGACGGTAAATCATGCAATAGATCAAGCTGTAATTTTTTTAAATGGAAGTAATTGATTTTCTAGAATGGTTAACGCAAATTGGTTAAGTTCAATCGTTAGTGATGTGAGCTTATCATTTTTGAATGATTTTTGCTCAAGTTAAGTGCATATATATTTTATTCAATAGCTACATAGGTTCCGGCTTTATATGATTTTTATTCAGGCAATTCGAATACCATTATTTATGAAATTATTCAATAAATTGTGAATTGACCACCAAATAAGGAAGGATGTCTAGATAAAAATTCTCCTTTCTAAGAAAAATCAGAACAACAAGATCTTCGTTCTATAAAATAAGTGTTTTGCGGTAAGAGAAGCATAAATTCAAGGAAAAGCCTTAAACTAAGAAGAGTTTTCACTCTGTTCATCTCTATTTCATATTTCTCTATTTCTGAGCCTTCTGGAAGATTGCCATTAATTCCTTCTACCACAACCATATTTCCTTACCCTTTTGCGGGAGAACCTATTTATCTAGTTTTGAGTTGCCGAAAAATTCACTACTATGAGCCAACCGTGATGGTTGCGGTACTTTTTGGAGCATAAAAAAGCCGTCATCAAAAATCTTGAGATGGCTGTTTGCCGCTGCGAACAGTTGACGATAATGACCACTGAAGGACTTAGTAGAAAAGTCAGTATGGCAACCCGATTATAGGCAGAAATCGAATGATATTTGTCAAAGGAAGAGGTTTCAAAATGAAAGACATGAAGGTGGTCGAATACGGGATCACAAACTGAAAGTAGGACACTGTGCGCCCGAATCTGAAAAACAGACAGAGTTGATTGTATAGCAAAATTTCAAGCTATTTGCAGAAGGGAGTTAACAAGGGCATATCGAACACTTTGGAATGTGTTTTGGGTTGCCTTTTGGCTCAAAATATGATCTTGTCAATATTTCGATGAAGAACATCATTAATCATTGATTTTGATGTCTTGATGTCTTCTGTTTACGTCTAGAAATACCACATAAGTTTTAACAAAAATCATGTATAAATTTGTGGTTGCTGCACTTAACCGTTTTGACCTACATACAAAGTATTTGTTACAACTTTGGTCAAGCTCAGGTCTACATTATTTTTTTTGGAAATATTTGCGAAACGTATATCTAACTTACAAAAATTCATGAAAAACAAATTGATTTGCAAACCACCACTTTTAGTTTGTTTTCCACATTTATTTTCTTTCGAGTAAGTTTAGTGAAAACTTTTCTTATAAGTTCAAATTATCTGATTTCGTAACAATTCTTGATTTCAAACCTGGGCCGAAATAAGCACTGTTCTCCAGGAAAAAAGATGGCTACTTACTTCCAGAGACTGCACAAATTTTTCATTGCTCTTTGGGAATGGTCCAGAACACCATGAAGGCGAAGAATGATAAAGAAAATTGCGTCTGGCCACGGAAAACCACTCCTTCATTGGATCAAATTGTACGTGTCTCTAAAAGGAATCCTTTTACGTCTTTGGTCGTAATTTTGCGGGAGTGAAATGCTAACGTAAGGGCTAGAACAATTCGTAGAAGATTATTGGACGCAGATTTACCAACCTGATCACCAAGAAATTTGGCTCTCCTAATTAAAAAAAAATCATGCGGAACTGACTAAATTTTGCAAGGGCCCATTTAGATTGGAGTGGAAAAGAAGGCATGAGAAAATGGCGAAATATTCTTTGGAGTGACGAATACAAGTTCAATATCTTCGGATCGGACGGGAAAGAAGTTTAACATCTTCGGATCGGACGGGAAAGAATATGTTATGCGTGATACCAGCAAACCATTTGATCCACAATATACCAAAAAGACCGTTAATCATCGTGGAGGTAACATAATGGTGTGGGCAACATTTTTTTGGTATGTTGAAGGCCCAAATCAGTTGATTGACGAGAATTTGACCAAAAAAAGTTATTTGGACATACTAATGACATAAAGCTACCATTTGTAGACGAAAACATGCCGCTTCGATGGACATTTCAACATGATAGTGATCCGAAGAACTCTGCAAAAATAGTGAAGAATTGGTTGAATTCGGTTGTCGATTGGCCGGCGCAGTCACTGGACTGCAATCCTATTGAAAACTTGTGTTAGCAAATCAAGGATCGAGTTTATGTACATAAACCCAGAAATAAGTTCGAATTGTGGACTGCTGTAAAAAAAGAAAGGCACCTGATTTCAAAAGAAAGCTATGAACATTTACTGGATTCTTTGCCGGCTGGTTGCAAACAAATTCTTACAAATAAGAATCACGCAATAAATTACTAAGTTGATATCATAAAAAAAAACTTTAAAAGAATTAAATTTTTCAATAAAATTCCTCATACTGTATTTATTTTTTGTTCACTCTATAATTAGGATAATGTATCCAAATCGAAATTTATAATAAATAAATTTAGCCGCAAATGGAAGTTGAGTTTTTTTTTGCGAAGAAATCCCAAATTAGTCACGCTTTGACCGTAAAATATCAAAAAAAAAAATATTGAAAATTTCAAATAACAAATGTAACATATGATCACACTCACGTGCTAAAAAGAAGCTGAGACAAACTTTGATACTTGACTTTTCCTCATATCGAAATGGATTTCTGCATTTTATTTTCGATGCTATTCGCCACTTGAGGAAATTTTATGTATTGTGAAATTGCCTCAAACGCGCCAAAACAAACATTTATAGCTTTCCGGCATCTCAACTGAATATTCCTTTCATATTTCTACGCAATCTCAACTCCATATTTTCAAGGCACAATTTTCATTTAAGATGCAAACAATGTTCCGTGCAACGTGCAAGTTTGAAATGAGTACAAAACTAAAAAGAAAAAAATGAACTCATTAAAAACTGCGTAGATTTTCCCACTAATCTTTTGGAAGCATCTATTTTTCATATATCACCAGCACACACTTGAGAATCCTTCTCAAGATGTTCATTAAGCGATAGATAGACAGACTCACATTTTGTGCAGAAAACACCCATTTCATTTAATGGTTGCATATCATCCTGGGTGTTATAATTGCACATCATACGAAGCTCAACTATTTCGTGTAGATGAATAACAGTGGCATGCAACCACGTACCAAGCAAATGGGGTAGTTTTTTGATTTTGAAACAGAAGCATAATATCCCAAGCTGGCAAGTACCGAATGTTCGAATCGGCTCCGTGGATGAAGAAATAATTCCAGCAGAGAAACACACACTCGCACGGAGTCGCGTCAGTTCGGTTCGGCTTTGAGACATTATGGATAAGAAAAGATGCAAAACTATATACATAATTCATGGCGATAAAATCACTGCAGCAGACAGGCGAACTAAACCCTGAAAGCCTCACATAAATATCACAACATGTGACAGCGAAAAGCAGCCACATAACTTTCATTGAATAAGGAGATTATGTACACTGCAGAGGGTCGAGCCCCAGTCTGTGCTCCTCGCAACGGAGGATACTGTGGCTGTGTGACAAAAATGGGTTAGCTCCACTTGCCCAGCTTAGCTCAGATCCACTTGGTTCCAGTCCTGCCAATTCAGAATGTTTGCAGTAATTGCATCCGAACAAAATCAAATCAACTACAACAGGACCATCATAAATAAGTGGTTGCCTTACACTGGGTGTTTGAGGACACTAGGAGTCTCGCAGGCTACTCAGATTTGACTGCGAGTGTATCATGGGCATGAAGTACAAGGACACTAGTTGGTTTCGATTTCAATCTGCGTGTCAAATTCTTTATGGTTCGAGAAACTTACTGGTCGGAAAGGGTCCACTCGGGAACTGCATACAGTATTAAAACCACCAAATATATTCGACAACCCTTGTGTGCCAGAAAGGACACAAGGTGAAGTGAGCTCCTCCTCGCGGAATTGGCCAAAGGTTCGCCATCGTGTCACACAAAATGTATTCTACGGGGTCGCATCACTAGCATATTTTACATATAAGGATAACAGTAAGCATATATAAAAGCGACAGCAGTATCAAGCCTATACACGGTGGCAAATATGGACAAGAAATAAAACAGGATGAAGCAATGTAGCCGAAAAGCAGCCGGCTCGGTACAGAACAACAAAAAGAAAACAACACAATATAAACATACAGAAAAAGGAGGCTTATGCTGCTTTATGTTCCGGATGCCACGGTGATTTGATGCAGGACAAAATCCTAGAGCAAGTGAACGAGCCTAAAGCCAACACGGTGGTGCTTTCATCTTTCCTGTTCCTGTTGTTGATGCTGCTCCTGATGCTGCTGGCACCATCGTCACAGCCACCATCACTCCCAGCAGCAACATCCTTGCTATCGGGTATTGCTACTATTGCTGGTGTAGCAAAAATTCACCTGAAGGAGATTTCTGTTTTTGTGCTTTCTCTTCACATTTTTTTTTGTATGTTTGTTGTCTTTTAATTTAGGCTCAAGAAATATTTAGGGCATTCGTGCTTGGAATGCATTCCGAAAAATTTATTCTACTTCCGTTTGCCTTGTTTCGAAGGGAAATGGTTGCAGAGTCCTTTCACTGATACAGAGAACGACTGAGAGAGGGAGAGTAAAGAAAATAATCGATGTTTTGCCCGCGAGAATGTCTACACACTTTTTTGTCGAATTCTCCCCGGGCATACAAAAGTATTCATTTTTCTTGGCCAATTGGTTTTGTATTTGGTTTGCAATGTTACAGCATAAAGGAATGAGTGAGAACCGCGAACATTTTTCTACTATGACGAACAGAATTTTATCGAAACAATTTAATAGGAAAATTCCCGGAATGACTTCGTCATTATATCCTTTGAACTTATGATTTTATAATTATAAGTAAGTATGCGCAAAAACTTGGCTACAGCAAGAATCTGAGTTTTTTTTTCCTTTTTTCATGAAGTGAAAATACATAACAGCATTCTAGCAAAGTACGGAAATGGGTGGCATAAATGGATGAAATTAATTATGTGGCACAAACCGTTTGTCAACATTTCCCATTGCAATTGAACTTTCAATAATTTTAAGATATTTTTGCAAGACAAATAAAACTAAAAAAATAACACGATGTCGTTCAGAGAAAATGACTATCGTCTTTTTGCAATCCTTCTGTTTAACTTCTGCACTCATATTTTTGGTAGTGATTCTTTTAATTTTAGTTTCTGTTGAATGTGCAAAGAGATTCCAAAAGTATATCACGAGCGGATCAGTCGTATTTCAACCAAATTAATCAAAAGAAAAAAATGTAGGGACTCATAGTTTTGTTATTGTTCAAATCCTTGATAATTTTATTTAGTATTTGTAGTTAAAACTCTCAACTTTCTCTACTCAAATGCATAGTTTTGGTTGTAAAATTTGACAAAAGTGAACAACAGAACATGTTCAAAGATTTTCAATGTCCGATTGTCATGATATTCTGAGTTTTCTGTACCCAACCGTCTTCCTTCGACTCCTTAAATTTCTACCGTCACTATAAACAATATATTTTTCTAAATGGTAGTTCCATAATAATAATAAAAAACTTTTCAATTGCTCTTACTTTCCATACATCAAAGTACCTTTAAATGAAACTGGAAAAGGCTGAAAAGATATCATGATTTTATTCATAATAAATTCAAGATCATTATAAACACTAATTAAGAGTGTAGTGTGTCAAGGGTTGTGAAAAAAATCTTTAATGTTTCAGTTGTAGGTTAAAGCTATAAAGTTTGTCCTTTTACGATTCGCTCGCACCATCATTATCAAAAAACCACATATTCTCATTATGTTTACGACTGTCGGTTTAGTGTTTGTGAATATTCCAGTCGGAAATTGAAGTGATTGATAATTTTGTAGCTAAATTGCTCAGAATTCATTGAGTTGGTAGCAAAATCATCCCAGCAGGAATGATTTGTTAAACAATTAAAAGGAACACTGAGCTTTTGAAAGCCATTTAATCATAGATGAGCGATCGTACTTGCTGCAAATCACGCAAACAAGGACTGTCAAAATAGTTTTGTAATCGAAGTACAAAGTCCACTAAAATTTCAACTGGAATACAGAAAAACACTCACCGCTATAAAAGGTGCCAATGGCAGCGTCAGGATATAAATTCGTTCCTCGAGTATCAGAAAACACCATTAGCGTTTAGGAAACGAAATTTCACTTGTGTGCTATGCAAAGGTGTCAAATGAGAAATGGAATGTGTGTGAGGGCGAAAGGAGCAGAACAGAGATCAAATAACAACCATAGGTTGAGGTAGGTGGTATGTAAAGTAGCAGTCTCATAAGCACCACCAACAAGGATCGCTCTATCTCCAACCGCGTTGTGGATTGAAAGCATTAGAGGACTCATCAAGTACATTTTTCGCTTTATCCCATGGAAGCTGCGATATACGAACCCGACAGCCATGTATATTTGTTCTAATGCCGTGATATATGCAAATCTAGAAGTTAAGTTTTGATGCTCGAGTATTATACGTGCACACCTGGGTTGATGTGGTTTCATCCAAAATTTACTTACTCTAGATCCTGTTCTTTGCCTCACATCCCCATTTAATATTTCTAGCCGTGAAGAAACAGGCACAAGAACAAATTATGTAGCTTTGAAATAGATAGACGAAGGCCAAAAGAAAAACGCCTACACGTTCAACTGGATGTGAAAAGTTTGTTTTTTGCATTTATTTTCTAGGAAAATTGAGGATCTTTCGATATGACGATAATCATGGTTTTGCATTCCCTAGCACGTTTCTGGGAAGCCGTAATATGATCCTTACGTTATGTTTCAAAGAGTGATATTGTTTGTACTGTTAATTTTTCACCAATATGCAGAAAACTGAAGTACAAAAATATTCTTTAGCAAAAACATACTTTGAAGAAATTGGATTTCTTATCTCATTTGCTTATCTTTGCACCAATTTGGTGAAAAAATTCGTACGCATTGAAGGTTTGGGAACAAAAATTTGAAAATTAGCTTAATTCATCGCAATTAATAATTAGTGTAGTCTATTGATTTTCTTAATATCTTATTATTATTAATTTGCATCAATAAATTTTCAGCTCGAAAGCAACAAAAAAACATTAAAAATAATAAATAAAAACATTGAAATCTCATTGAAAATTCTTCCATAAAACAATTGTATTTAAGTTCACTTGTTAAGCTTTAGACTACAGTTAATTCACCAAAAACGTTTGTTGATACAATCAAAATACTTTAAGTTTCTGATGCAAAGCTTTAAGTAATAAATTATCTTAACAATATAAAAAATGTCAGCACATAAATTTGCATAAGTAATAATGCAGGATTACTGAAAATTATTCATGTATCAAAAATAATACAAAACAAGATAAAATACGAATTTGAATCTGAATCCGAAATAATAAACATCCGACATAAATAATGCAATAAAATATTTGGGACGATAAAATGCTTTCTGGGCGGTAATTTAAATAATTTTTCCCGCTTACAAATGGATTTTTAAAACAAATTCGGATGTTTTTTTTGGCAATTCGCAATGTAAAATTTTGGGAGTAAATAGTTACAAACAGAACACGTTCTTAAAGAAAGTACGACAAAAATTAAAGTTAACAAATTGAATTTTTTCAATATTTATTAAAGAAATTTGAAACAACCAAATGATTTCTTTAAACAAAGAATCGGACTACTGTACACAAAACACAACAATTGGATGTAGGAATGCACAAATAACCGATGCCAAAAAAATCCATGAAATATCCTTCGAAGTGGAATGTGCACTTATATTAGATTAAAGATACAAAAAACCAGTACACAATCATTTAACTTAGAAAAAGTCCTATGGAATCGAAGTTTCTCTACAATAAAAATAGGTTTAATAGTGATTTACTTCTCAATTTTGTTTATTTTCTCAACAAGTTTGTCTATTTCACCGAAATATATCTGAATCTTCCATACCGTATTGGTCCTATTCGTTCTAATTCACATATTTTTCAATTGATTCATCAATGACTTAAAATTCTCAATTCAAGAATAAAGCATTAGCTGGGAAAAAATTATTCATTATTTTGAGGATATATATTTCAGTTTGTCAAAAATATTTTTTTTTGTTCCACGAAGGCTATATTGATGTGTGACAATTTTAAGTTTTTGATTTTTTTCGTAATATTTCCATGGTAAAATACGTTTTGAAAATTTTACACCAAAAAAAAGCATTCACCAAATACAAAGGCATAGAACAGAACGAGTCATGCTGGCGCTCTGTTTAACACATAGCACCTGCTACTGCCATCCTAAGAAAACAGCAAATACTTTAAAAACAATTCGAATTATTTCACTTTTCTGTTTTGATCTTACCTGTGAGTGCCTATAATAATTTTCAAAGGATGCTCACGGAAAAAAGCCATAGATAAGGCATATGCTGATTAGTGTTAGTGTAATTTTTTTTTTTACAAAAAATCTATTACTAAATCGCGTTTTCCGTGGAAACATTTTTTGCTGGTTCCAATCTGAACCAAAAATTTAATCAACCAATTTGACTTAAACTTTGCCACCCCTCCATCTTTGCATCTTTCCTTGAAAGTTCCACTATGCCGACTAACGAAAAACTACCAAAAATGAAATAAAATTTACTGATTTTTTTTTATAAAACTTAAGAAAGGAATAAGTAAGTAAGTAAGTATACTTATACGATCCTTTATTTTTTATCATGTCTTCCAGTCTTTTTGGAATAAATGATGTTAAATTTTCAATCAAACATGATGGAATTTCAATCCAAGCCTTTTCTACGGCTGTCCAAAGATCGTGGATATTGCGTATATGAATTTTATAAATTTTCCTACCGATGTGGTCCCAGAAATTTTCAATAGGATTTAAAATTAAATTTTGAATTTAGGATTTTGGGCAGCCCAGTTGTTGAAATATCTGATGTTTCCTACCTTAGTTTCAGTCTTTTGGGCTGTATGGCATGAATCATTATCCTGCTGGAATATGTACTCCGTCCTGTTTTGAAAACCTTCTAAAGTCGAAACCAATACTTCTTCCAAAATGTTGATATAAACATCCGCATTTATTTTAATATCCTAGTCCACTTTTACTAACTTTTTAAGTTCTGCTGACGAAAAACAGCCCCAAACCACAATTCCTTGGTTACTCTTTGTGGTCCTTTGAGCGTACCGAGGATCGGATTGTTCTCTAGACTAATACAAGATTCTGGACAATCTATTGACAAACAAAACCTGGACTGATCAGACCACAACACTTTTGACTAATCCGTGTCTTTGTGTTCTTTGGCCTATTTGATCCTTCTGCGCTTATGAGCTGCTGTCAGCAGCGGAACTCAATTGCAACGATAGGTACGGAATTCTACATCCTTCAAATAACGTCTAACAGTATGTCTGATTTCTTGGAATCCAGGTACCGTATGAAAGTTTTCTGCGACCTCCACATAAGTTGCTTTTGTTTTCTTTAACATGAGTAGCTGGATTGCGTAAGAGTTTCTCTCCGTTACTTTCCGCGGTTTTCCTAATCCACTCTAGCGGGAAACTGTTCCTCAAACTTTGTAGGATGAAAAAATTCTATGAATTCCACCCGTACTTACTCATAGACTTTGTTTTCTTATCCCATGGCTCGTACCGATTTGCCACATTCTTGCAGCCCAATAATGAACACTTTTTGAACTTGGGTCATTTTTGGCTGCGAAATCAAAAAAAAAGTTAATATAAACTAAGGTCACTGTTAAATCATAGTTAGACAATTTTTTTGTAAGTTAAAGTGATATTTTCTGCAGTTTTCTGCATTTTAAAAAAAATTAAAATCGCTCCAAATGTCAAATTTAACTTATAACAACAAACAAAAGTGTAAAAAACACAAAATATGTGCTTAATTAAACAAAAAGTAAAATAACTTACCATTTAACATAAACCATTATAAAAATATAATTTTCAAATGGTTGTTGACATTTTTTTATAAAACACTTTCAATTTAAAACCTGCTTCACTTCACCTAACTCTAATTTTCAGTCGGATGAAAGCACATTCAGGAAAAGCATGTGGTAAAAGTATTCTACATGGATGTATTTATACCTCTGATTAAAACAAAACTTGCACAGGTAGAAGAAAAGGGGCTGGGTTGGCTGTTAAGTTCAAATTTCAAGAAAATTGCCAATGTTCACTTTATTTTTGATCAGTATTGTACATATTATTTGCTACCTCCTTCGAAGTAATTTACTTTGGTGAGGTAGCTCTACTCTAGCCGGGATGCATTTCGAGTAGGGCGGGGCTAGTTGAGCAATTTTTCACTTCAGCGGATATAGCTCCTCAATGATAAACTTTAATGAGTTGGTACGCGGCCTGATGGATTAGTAATTTATCCCTTAGCAAAAGTGTCCATAGTAATTTTTTTTGTAGCACGTCAAGTACGCTCAATGTATCCCATAGGTGAGGTAAGTTGAGCAAGGGTATGGGGCAAGTTGAGCACTAAAAATGTCTAGCCAAACCGTGGGTTCAATGTTGACCAAGGATGAAGTTTTTTAGTGACATAACAACAAAACTTAATGTAATTTTCTTTGAATAACTAACCAAAACTAGAATCAACAAAACATTAACGTATCGTAAGATTAACTTTAGAATTAGATTCAGTCTTTCTGTTTAAAATCAGACTAAGAAAATATTAATAAGATTTTGGCAACTTAATCGTCGTTGTCACTGTAGCAAATGATACAAACGGAAGCAAGACCAGCACCTGGTACACATTGTATGTGCCCATTTCCTGCAAACTTGACACTGGATCCAATTTTCTCCTGGTAAACTTTCAGCATAGCCTTCGCAATAAATCAGACAGGAATAATCATCACCACTTTTCTTATTTGACTGGAGTATATTTTTACAGACATTCTTCTTTCTTTTCTTATCCATGTTCTTTGGCTTCTAACTTTTTTTGTGGTTTCATTTTGCTGCTCTTCTAAAGCGTTTTTTTGGGAGTGTTAGTATGGCAGCTTCCCTCTTTCTTCTGTTAGTTTCAGCTGCTTTACTGCGGCCAGCCTTTAGGTATGGTCGCACAATTTCCGGGCAAAATACTTGTACGAAAACAATCGTCTCGTTTTCTTTGTTCTTTGCTCAACTAACCCCAACCCGGAGTTTTAAAACAAAAGTGAGATTATAAAAAAATCGTAAGAATTATACCCAGAACCTCTGAAAACAGATAACATTTGACTAACACAGACGAAAATTTGCGATAAAGGACGTTTTTACTTTATGGTCATAAAATAAACAAAACGCAAGGGCGCTTCACTTGCTCGACGAACCGCCACTAGCGATCACACGATGTCTACCCCTCCTACCACCCCTTCTTTCCACCCTGCGATGCCTATGCGTACGGTGAATAGTTTGCGAGATATTTCGATTGCGCCGCCCTACCCTACCGTATGCAGGCGTTACCATCGGGGATTGAACTTCAGGTTGATGTATTGGAACTGGAAACCAATTCCTCCAACGTCTGTGCGAGATATCAAGGCAGCCATTCAGCCCCGCTGCAGATTACGTGCGGAAAAAAGTCGATGGATAACTGGTTCGTCAGCTCAGAGTAAAAAGTGGATCAATACTCAACCACAGCTCATTAGAAAACCAACTACAACATAAATAGAAAAAATAACTGTTGTTATGGACTTTCTGCAGAGAATCAAAAAGTTTGCCTCCGGATAGCTTTCACGGAAGTAGCTGATTTAAATATTAGCTGCATAGCCGGTTTCTTACAAGAATCTAAATGCTTCTCGTCATCCCCTAGGTTATAGTGCCGCACGAATCTTCTGAGGCATCACAATAGGCTTGTCGTCGCCTAAGTGAGCCGTTTTTGAATAAAGGGGGCTGCCACTGCATTCAACTAATCAACCAACCAAACCAACATGGATGGGTGACCAACTATTTTTCTAGTTAAATTATTTCGGCACAAGTTTTATTGGGCATAAACTATTAGGTCTTAACACTTTTCATTTATTTTTTAACAACCAAGATAAGATAAAAATCAAAATTTGTTTGAAAAACTTTCAGAAATCAGTCAATTCAACGATAAATTTTAAGCGTTAAAATTGATCGCAATAACTTTAAGGAATAAAGTTTTGAAAAATAATAGAAAATAACGCAGCGTCATTTTCAAATGTGCTTTAGAATATCTCTCATCCAAAACAAACGTTAGTTGATTATATTAAAACACAGTCAGAAAAAAGGGAGTTTAAGTTTTTGATGTATACAGTTTTTAGCAGAAATATTTTTATGTAATTTTTATGTGTTTCTATGTGATCTATGTGATGATTGTACTAAAATACATAATGAAAGATTTCCACAAAGCAATATAAAGCAGAAATTGAAAGTAGTTTAGTATGAAAACTAAACATCATACTTAAACTTATTTGTGCATCGATTTTCATTGAATTCCAGCATTCCAATAAGTTGGTACGAAAAAAACATTCAAAATCACAAGAATGTTCATTTCAACCCTTAACCATCAAAAAAGCCTAATGGACTAACCGTTTTAAAGTGATACTGAAATCCATAAAATTCCAGATAAAATCTAATGCAAACTTCCACTCAATAACCATTGCCATTTGGTCCTGCACCTACAAAGCCTAGCACTTCAGTTATAAATTTCACCATTCAGAAAATTTATATCGTCATATTTTACAATCTGTAAACTACAATAAAAATTGTTGAAGTGGAATAAAGCAATGCGTGAGTATGTGTGTTTAAAAGGCGATTTATCGTGAGTGTCGAGTAACATATAATTTAATTGAACATGGCGTAACGTAGCGCAACACAACCGGAAACCAAGAAAATAATTTTTGTGAATAAAATTCATTTCAAGCGAATGGAATTTCTTGGTCAATTTTCCTTTTAGACTTTTCTAATTATGTCTATTGATACAATTAATGGTCACTTTGTATAATTGTGCGTGCAGAGTAGTAGAAAATGTTTATGCAGAAAGATTTGTAGTTAGATTGTCTTTTGCTGGAATGTTGACGAGCAGAAAGCTTGAATTGGAAAAGTGATTTGTTATTATGAGTCATATGAGTATATACTGCTTTGCGTTCATTTTCAAAATTTTAATGTGTTGCAAAACATCTTGAAATTATAATTTTACTTCAAGTTATCAAATAACGATGAAAACACATGTCAAAATGGCTATTTTTATTACATTTAAGTAATGTACCATGAATCACTGGATGCTCATTTACAACGAAACTCCTAGAACAAAGCATCTGATTTGAGGATGCCGTAAACTGTTAGCTTTGAATTGTCCTAGATTACATAGTCACAGGTCAAAAATTTACTACTCTGAAATACGACCCCATAAAGTGCGCGTTTGCATAAGAAATTAATTACCAAGGGTCCGTCCACCTTTTATTTCATATTCACACCGAACTGCTTTCCAATGCGGATTGTCCTGACATAGCGCCCAAATGTTCAGCCTGTTGTCTATCCACAGCACGTCTCTTCCTCATCCAAGCTAGTTCTATTCACGAGAGTTTCATCGGACAGTCTAGAACCCCAAAACTGAAATGAATATATTATGAGTGGCACTTAAGTGTATGTTTTGTCCCATTAATTTCCGAGCATGACATAAGCACTTTTGTTACTAATCGGACCAAAAAGTTAATGTTGTCCATAAACATACAACATAAACATACAGCCTAACATATGCATATGTACACGTATACATTTTCATTGGAATTGTTGTAATACGGGCCATAAAATTAGATGTACCATTGAACTTCAAGTTGGTTTAGTACTTCCTGGTGATATGCCACAGGCTACTAATATATGAAGACCATGAAAAAACTTTTCTACACTAGTGAAAGAGGTATCTATCCCGCTGACAGTTATCTGGCATCGAAATCCCCATTTGGGGATGAAAGCGCAAGAAGATTATTGTTGAGAACAGCTAGCATGCATAAGGTGATGCTTAGTGAGAATGCACACGAGTAGTACGCATACGACTAAGAGTAGTCGTAAAATCTGGGAACCTTTATGAAAGTGAAGTGCAAAGATAGAATTGCATAGACGTGAAGATAAACTTTATCCTATGGTATTGGAAAGTTGTCTTGTACTAAGAGGCCGTGAACGATGGTTATGAGAATAATGTATGTACTTTTGTTTTGTACTAAAAGAACAATGTAAATAAGTCAAACCAACGATCAAAAACTTTTTAAAACAGCGTTGACACAGTTGACCATAACTTAAGGGGTCTACCCTCTTTGTCATTTTCAAAAAATCAATTTTTATTGCATTTTTTGGAAAGTATATGTATACAGAAATATCATACTAAAATTGTATAAGGATGGTATTTTTGGGCAACTTTCACTATGTCACTCGAGCACGATTCTTAATTAATAAAAACTTAAACCGTGTTTTTCTCGAAACAACGTTTTTCGACGCCGCGTTGATGATATCGCGGGAACTACTAAACCGATTCTCACCAAATTTTTACCAGACATTTTTTATGACTATATATACAAGCGCTTATTGGGTGTTTTTCAAAATTTTGATCTGAAGTATTTTTTGTTGGCCAAAAATGGTGAAAAAAGCATGTTTTTTTCGTAATTTTTCGAAAAATGTCCGCCATTTTGTCAATTTTGCAAAAATCAAACGTCTCCCTATTCGCGCTATAGCTATGAATGTTTTGAACCTAAAATTATTTGATTTTTTTGTTTCATCAACAGCGCACACTCCTCTCGTTTTTTCGACATTTTTTCAAACAGCATTTTCATTGATAAAAACTCACATCGATGAATAAAAAATAAGTTTTTTATGTATTTCGGGAGTGTATTTATTGAGTATCACCCCTCTTTTATCAATATTTATAATTTAAACCTATTTATAAAAAAATATTGAAAATGACCCGTTTTTACACTGCTTAAAGAGGGTAGACTCCTTAATTTGGACTATGGCGCAAAAATGGATGATGAAAACTATTTACATTGATGAGAATAAAATAATAAAGTTCATAGTAGAAATCGCGATACTTTTTTTGTGTGTTTTTATCTTATCTTCTACTTGCTAAAAAAACATTTATACTATAAATCACATGCAAGCTTTATTTATTTTTTGCTTATTTTCCAGATTTGACATTGAAATTTTTTCAGCAATATTCATTCCAAAAAAGAGGTCTAAGACTATTCATTTTTCCCCCCAGTGTTTACAAATAGCCAAGCAATCCAAATTAGCTTTTAATTCTCCAAAATTAAGGTTGAGGCGATGTTCAATTCCATGCACACTTTTATATTTATTACTCAGAGCATTTACTTTCCTAGAAGGACACTTGGTCTCAAAAGTTTTATCACTTAATTGTGTTAGCGTTTACCATTGTAACCATTGTAAATAAAATTCGATTGTTTGTCCATTTTTACTACTACTGCACTATAATGCCAATAATATTCACTGATTTGCTTATACGAAATATGTGTTTTTATTGTGTGTGACTACTTAATCGAGTATGGTTAAATTTTTGACTCTAGAACAAATTTTAGATGCATTGTTACGAGATGGTACATCTCGCAATCGTAGTTTCATCCAAAATCTGATTAAATAATGTTTTCGAATAAAGACAATTGTAATCATTCGATGCATGCTGATAAATTTGAAAGCATCTTAGCGTACTAATCAGCATAATAAAATAATATAGGCCACAACTAGCAGGAATTTCCAAGGAAACAAAAGTTTCATGGACAACATAAACACTTTTTTCCAGACAGATCCATTTATGGTTTCCAGCCGCATATAAGCACTAGTTTTTAAAATGCAAACAATCAAACAAAAAATGGTAAATCACGTGTTATTTCAGAAAAATATCTAGCATAAAAATGTCAGCTGTAATCATACCAAAAGAATACCATCAAAAATGTCATATAGTTTAGGAAAATTCTGTATAATACTTTTAAAAAAAATTAAAGGCACAAAAAGGCAACTTGAACTAATGAATATGAACGGGATTTATAAGAATTTGTGAACTTAAATGTATCTTACGGCATTGTCTCTATCTTTTCAACCTTTTGTGAGTCGTTTTCCTCATGATAAATCGCATTTTTTATTAATAACAAAAAGGTTGATGCGGAGACAACACAAAATTGAAAAAATAAATGCATATTTCTACGAAAATTCATAGGCAAAATAAATAAAGCAACAGACGAGCGAAAGTTATCCTGAAAATCGTAACAAGCATCATATAAATAATTGAAAATCTGAATGAATTTTAATTTGAACGCAAAGTTGTATGTTACGATGGAGTTTCTTTATGTGGTGCCAAATGTTTTGGTCAACTAGAGTACTCAAAAAATATTTATCATATAAATCACATAAAAACTTAATCTTTGATCTGATTTACCAGATTTTTACAATATACAATATAATTTACAATATACAACACAGTATCCTTCAACACAGCAGGTAAACCGAGAGCTTGCATAATTGTAAAGGAAGGCTTGAAGTTTTTAACCTTGTATAATTTCAGTGACCAGGACACCGTTGCGATAGCAGTGGAAAGACAGTCCAAACCCCTTTGGGCTGTCTCCTGATACATGGCGCATGATGTTCTGCCACCTCCAACTAGCCTGCAGAGGATCACAAGGGAAGCCACTGCAAGAGGCATCCCTTTAATAGTCGAAGCGGACGCCAATGCCGATCATCGCATCTGGGGTAGCACCGACACGAATAAACGGGTTGAGTCACTATTTGAATTCATCTTATTACATGACTTAGCCCTAGCTAACAAAGGTGAGGATCCTACCTTCATCACGGCAAGCCGTAGAGAGGTTCTGGATATCACTCTGACGAATGAGTACTTGAACCAAGGTATCAAGGGATGGCACGTATCACAAGAGTGCTCGTTCTCCGATCACCTATACATGAGGTTCGATTTGGAATCTGACCCTCCGACAAATCCAACCTTCATTAACAAAAGGAGGATGGATTGGGTCAAATACAAATCGGTATTCGAGTCTGCGCTAGAAGGCGGACCTCCAGAGATTGTAGACATACCCGGTCTTGAAGAATCCGTTGGGACTCTTACATTGACCTTCAATGACGCAGCAAGGTCTGCATGTAGTCCAACGAAGCCTAGAGGGAAGTATAAGCCCCCCTGGTGGAATAGTGACATTGAGGAGCTGCGGAAGGAATGTAGGAAGTCCTTGAATCGGGCTAAAGAATCTAATGAATGGTGTTCTTATAAAACAAAACTGAAGGAGTTTGAATCCTCTATCGGAAAGGCTAAACGCACCTCTTGGAGAAGCTTCTGTTCAGAAATAGAACACTCCAAGGATGTCAGTCGCATGCGAAAAGTCATGACGAGCTCCCCCTCTTTTTTAGGGTCCGTTAAGGACGCAAATGGAGTCTGGACAAAATCCAGCTCCGAGACTCTGTTCGTTCTCGTGAATACGCACTTCCCGGGCAGTGAGGGTGCGGCTGACAAAGCGGATCCACACACGCTCCCGGATTGCATGCCAACTACTGTGCTTGTAAATGCCAGGCTCTTACGCTGGGCAATCAGCTCATTTCAACCCTTCAAATCCCCTGGCATGGATAACATCTCACCTATTGAGATCCATCAGGGTATCAATATAGCACTGCCATGGCTGAACGTCATTTTCAAAGCGTGTGTACGGATGGCTTACATTCCACAGCAGTGGAGAGAAGCAAAAATAATTTTCATACCTAAAGCGGGTAAAACATCCCACTCCTCACCTAAGGATTACAGACCTATCAGTCGCACCTCTTTTCTGCTAAAACCTTTGGAGCGACTGATAGAGATCCATCTGAGAGCTATTCTGAAACCACTCTCTACCCCATCCAAAATTACAATGGAATGCCGCTCACAACTGAACGTGATGTCGCTTCACTGTGAAGTGATTCTTTGTTGAGTACCGGTACATAGTGATATACCTGGAAACTGCGAAGCAGATGCCCTTGCGGGAGCTGGCACCGAGCTTCAGGAATATAAACTTAACCCCGAAGTCGGCCAACCTCTAGCTTCCATAAAGCTAGGATTTAAGCAGCACTGCGTGGAGGCTGAGAATAGGGCCTGGCTGCTCAAAGAAAGCTGTAGCACAACCAGGCAAACTTGGCACGCACTGTGCTCCAAACGCACCAAGCGGCTCCTCAATATAAGCCGTGAAACCCTGAGTTTCGTCGTTTCCGTACTGACGGGAGACTGTCTGATCGGCAGACACGCAGAAAGATTGGGTGTCCCTTTCAACGATTTCTGCCGAAGTTGCAGATCAGAGGAAGATGTAGAAACTATTAAACACTTTCTGTGCGAATGTCCGGCGCTGTCCAGGAAGCGCATGCAAACCCTGGGCACGCCTTTCCTAGACAACCTCATGGAAGTAGCTGATCTGGACATTGGCTGCATAGCAGGCTTAATTCGAAAAATCTGGATGGTTCTCGTCATTCCGCAGGTTCTAGTGCCGCCCTTAAATTCTGTGGTATCACAATGGGCCTCTCATGGCCTAAGTGAGCTACCTTTGGATTAAAGGAGGCTGCCACTACAGCCAACCAACCAACCTACCAGATTTTTGCCCTGCAACTTTTTAAGCAATACTTTTTTCACAAACAAGGGTTAAGACTAAGCAAATTATTTAACCAATGTTTAATAAAAATTCAACACAAATAGTGAAAAAATGCATCCTGACATTCAACTCTCTCTTTGTATTATTTTTTTGATTTTTGACATGAGTCTAGTTTTTATATTTTTGTAGGAAGAAAACGCAATAAAAATCGACGTTTTAAAGCTTTCACAGTCACACTATTTTTTGTTGCTGTTTGGTCCGTTTGAAGGTCATTTCTGTCATTTGCATCATTAACATGTGTGTAATTCCATCAAATTTTTAAAAAAATCTTGAAGCCGTTTTTAAATGTTTTTGAAGAAAGGTGGAAAAAATTAGGTTTTTCCCATAATAAAAATATAAAAAACTGCTTAAATTTTGAAAACCAAAAAAATAATTTAAATCTGCATTTGTGGTATTCAACGCTTTGAAGTCAATAATGTGCAAGATCATATGCTTAAAAAAGCTTTCATCAATTAAAAAATTGTAGTTTTTAGTAGTTTTGTTCTATAGTGTTTGTACGATTTCAATTACTTACTCCACCATAATTTGTAATACATTTTACTTTTTACATGCAGTTAAACCAATTATTGACTGCATATTCAATGTTTTTGAAGAATAAGAAATAATTATTAGTCTCATTGATGTAAAATCGTAAAAAAAGGTGATGCCGAAGTCATGGCAATTTTGAACAAAAGTTTCATCCATTTTTGCTAGCGCTCTTTTGTCCTTCAAGCATCAATATCAAAATAACAAATAACGTGGAAAAGGCGTCGTATCCTGTCCCATCACCGATTGATCCGCGTGAATAATCAATCATTTAATCAAATCTATCCACCAAATGCCTTACGTAATCAATGGACACTCCAGTAGATGGTATGATTAATATGAATCCATTCCTATGACGGATATGAGAACCTCTAATTAATATTACTAACTTCCCAGTATATGGGAAGTTCTTGTAATCGCCTCGAAAATCGAAATTGAAATTTTCAACATTTCTATACGTTTTAAGGTCTATAGAGTATAAATAAAGTGTTTTTAGAAAGAAGTATGTATGTGTGTGTGTGTACGTACGTACGTGCGTTCGTGGACAGTTTTTTCTACGAGCATAACTCACGTAAAGAACGTCGTATCGACATTGTTGAGGTGTCAATCGAAGCGTCTTTGCAATCTTAAGAGCTGATTAGTTTTTGGGACACTTCGGTCGGGGGGTATGTTGTTTTGACCCTTTGAAGGCCATTTCTGTCATGCGTTATATCTCCGGAACCAATCATATGATTTGCATAGTTAAGGTGTCAATCGACGCGTATTAAAATTGTTGTGATTCTATCAAATTTTGAAAAAAATCTTTGGAACCGTTTTTTTAATTTTTTAAAAAAAGTGCTAAAAATTAGGTTTTTTTCCATAAACAATAAGTTTTTTACCTGATTTGCTGCACCCAGTAACTAATGTATATAAAATTTATATGCTACAAATAGTTTTTGTAAGAAACCAGTAAAATTCTTCTTCATAATTACGTAAAAAATTAAATTAACAAGCCGCGAGGTGCGACCCTTGAGGTCCACACGGTCAACTTCCCAGTAATATCTAGATAAACATCAACAACATTAAACACAATAATAATTTTGAAAATAATATTACTTTAAATAATAACAATGAGAGGTATTCATAGCAGTAAGAGGAAAGAGTTAATATGAATCATATCGTCTACAGGGATTACGTAAGGTTTTTGGTCGATGAGGACAGATTGAATATTCACGCGCATCAATCGTTGGGGGTCTTTTTGGTCTTGAAAAATTTTGTACATGCAGTCAAAAATAGGTTCAATGCATGTAAAAAGTAAAATGTATAACAGATGATGATGGTTATTGAAATCTTACGATTACTAAAAAATGAATACTAAAAACTACAATTTTTTATTCGATGAAAGCTTTTCAAATCATATGATCTTGCAAAGTATTGACTACAAAACATTTTACTATTCAAAACGTTGATACCGCAAATGCAAATTTGATTGAAATTTTGCTGGTTTTCAACATTTAAGCAGTTTTTTTAATTAAAAGACTCTAAAAACTCTTAAAAATTTGCTCAAATTATGCAAATATTTTAAAACTTTGATTGAATTTACAACAATTGTTTTAGAATAAAAGATATAAAGTAATATCATTCGTATGAACCCTCTTTACACGGTAACTTTGAATGATTTTTTATTTTTTATTTAGTTGTTTCATAATCATGGAAAAACTTTTTGCTGGTTTCTCTTCAAAAATTGATAAGATTGTATAAATTTTATAAACTGGTATCACTGTTCTGTGCAAATCAAGTTAAAAAAATATTTTTTATGAAAAAAAACATATTTTTTCGCATTTTCTTCTATTAAATTCAAAAAACGGCTAGAACGAATTTTTATAATATTAAAAACTTCACGAAGATATTAATACACGTCAACTGACATCATAATGATGCAAATATTATATCTGGTTTGTGAAATATAGTGAATGATAAAAATGACCTTGAAAATCATGATGACTTATAATGATTTTTTATTTTTTATTTAATTTTTTACGTAATAAAGAGAAAAAGTTTTGATTGTGTTTTTACAAAAATTGATTGAAGTATATAAATTTTGAAAACACTCCTTACTATATTTCGCAAATCAGGTTCAAAATTTATTTTTTATGAAAAAAAAACCTAATTTTTTGCACTTTTTTTCCTTAAATTAGAAAACAGCTCAAACCATTTTTTCCAAAATTTGACAGATTTACACGGATATTAATATGCATTCATTGACACCTGAACTATGCAAATCGTTTGTTTGGTTCGCGAGATATGTATAACGCATGACAGAAATGACCTTGAAAATCATGATGCCTGTTATGGTTTTTTATTTTTTATTCATTTTTTTACTTAATCATGAGAAAAAGTTTTGATGTTGTTTTTACAAACAATATTTGGAGTATATAAATTTTTTAAACATTGATTACTGTGTTTCGCAAATCAAGTTAAAAATTTATTGTTTATTTAAAAAAACCTAATTTTTTGCACTTTTTTTTCTTAAATTAAAAAACGGCTCCAAGAATTTCTCCCAAAATTTAATAGATTCACACAATTGCTAATACGCGTCGATTGACACCTTAACAATGCAAATCGTATGTTTGGTTCGCGAGATATAATGCAAGACATAAATGACCTTCAAAGGGGCGAAACAGCAAACCTCCCCGACCGAAGTATCCCAAAAACTAATCAGCTCTTAAAATTGCAAAGACGCTTCGATTGACACCTCAAAGAAGTCGATACGACTTTGTTTACGTGAGTTATGCTCGTAGAAAAAAGTGTCCACGAACGTACGTACGTACGTACGTACACACACACATACATCTCCCTTTCTAAAAACACTTTATATATACTCTATAGACCTCAAAACGTAAAGAAATGTTGAAAATTTCAATTTCGATTTTCGAGGCGATTACAAGAACTTCCCATATACTGGGAAGTTAAAAATAAAAAATCAATAAAAGTCACTATGATTTTCAAGGTCCTTTTTATCATTCACTATATCTCACGAACCATATATGATATTTGCATCATTGAGGTGTCATTCGATGTGTGTTAACGTTTTTGTTATGTTTTTAACTATATAAAAAAATCCTTTCTGCTGCTTTTTCCATTTAACTTCTAGTAAATAGAAAAAAACGGCAGATGGGAAAAATTAGAGTTTTTTACATAAAAGATAAATTTTCAACCTGATTTGCACAGCTCAGTAATAAATGTTTATATAATTTATACATTCCTTATAGTTTTCGAAGAGAAACTGGCCAAATTTTTTTGCATGATCCAAAAAAAACCTAAAAAACGGCTCGTGAAAAAACCCAAATTCAATGATTATGCCGAAGTCATGTCAATTTTGAACAAAATTATTTAAAATGGACACCTTGCGAGAAAACCTCTTCAGTGGGCGTAATAACAAGAATGCATTCATTTTTACTAGCGCTCTTTTGTCCTTCAAGCATCGATATGAAAATAACAAATTACGTAGAAAAGGCTTTATAGTCCGCCCCCCTCCGATTTATCCGCGTGAATAGTCAATCAAACCACTCCACCCCCCACCCAACAATAGCCTTACGTAATCAATGAACGCTATAGTAGATGATATGATTGATCTCATTTCAATTACGGTTATAAGTACCTCTCATTATTATTATTTAAAGTAGTAGTATTTTCATAATTTCTTTCGTGTTTAATATTTTTAATATTCATGTAGATATTACTGGGAAGTTGACCGTGTGGACCTCAAGGGTCGCACCTCGCGGCTTCTTTAAAGTAGTATTAAGGTCATAATTATTTTTTCCATAATTATTTTTGTGTTTAATATTTTTAAAATTTATGTAGATATTACTGAGAAGTTGGCTGTGTCGACCTAAAGGGTCGCATCTCGCGGCTTGTTATTTTTAATGTTAATGACTTACAATTTCTACCAGAATGTTTGGAAATAATTTTGATGAAATATTATCAAACTAACATTAGAATGACGAAAGTGCCTGAACAAAACAAGAATTTCTTGTTGTTGTAATTCAAAATGATAAAAAATTTCGATCTTGCTTACGATTGAAGAAAGAAAATGATGCTGAGAAGTCTATGATAGCCTTTAAGGAATAAGTTCTATAATAAAGCCATCAAAGTAGGGCTAACAAATATGTTTGATTACAGACCGCCCAGGACTCACGACACATTTTGAAATATACCATCGGAAAATTTGACCACCAGCAAGAAGATGCATAACAGTTGGATTTAGATGACTAGACACAATGGATGAAGTCGGATTTTTCTTAATTATATTAAAATTTGTAGTTTCATTTTGCTTTTAGATGCGTTCGATAAATGTGAAGAAAAAATACAATTGTGCGAGCCGGAATAATATAATATCAACATTTGTATTTTGTGCATAAATTTATCATTCTTTTAGTTATAAGCTGAGCAGCAGATGTTAGTCGTGTCTTTTTTGTCGTTATGGTCAATTGTGTTCATGGACATTTCTGCTTTCTGTTCGTGGTTATAGTTTATACAGTTTAAAAGTTTCAGGTTTTTTTTATGGTGAAACTATTTGTATGTCATATTTGAATCTGCGTATTTTTTCATGTCTAAACTGTCAGAGTTGATTTATTCTTTTAATTTTTCAAAATGATAGCTCTACGAGAATTTCATCGAAGACGGTTCCTGCCTTAGTTGTTCCATGTTGCTAAAACCAACGTTCGCAGTTATGATGGAAAATCTCAAAATTTTTTTTTGATATTCACATAACCCATTTGCTCAATCTGGACATAAAAAATTAAATAAAAAAAGAGAAAAAGTTAAAGATTTCAAGAAATTTTCAACAAAACAAATATTTATATTTTTCAAAGCATATTAGGTTCTTACCGACGATAATTTTCTTATCTCACGTTGTGTGAAATTTAAAAATCAGCAATCAAATAGTTTTTGAGCTATCGCGTACGAGTTACACCAAAAAGTGGTTTTAGAAAAATGTCCGCATTTGCTGCGTGTTTTCAAGCCCTTCAGGGAACAGTGTCGTTTAAAAGCTAATTTTGCTAACTTCAGAACAACTTTAATTCCTTAAAGTTGTAAAAAGATCATGCTTACATTTCAGTTCGGGTTTAATGAAATGACCCCATAGCAGATTTCCTTTTTTTTATAAAGTATTTAGAAATCAGAGCAGCTGTTATTCAAGTTCTACAAAAAAAATTCGTTTAAAAATCCTTAGATAAAACCATCAAGCTTGATGATGACTAACGTGGCTACGTTTCTTTCATTTTCTCCCTGGCTGTCGATAAAGACCTTAAATAAATGGTACAAAACCATGATTTGTCATCGCTGACTGTTTATTTGGTATAAAATTAAAAACATCAGCAAGTCAGGCGCGAGCTGCGACCCTTGAGGTCCACACGGTCAACTTCCCAGTAATATCTACATAAACATCAACAACATTACAACAATGAGAGGAAATAGTAACAGGAATGAGTTAATATGAATCATGTCGTCTACGGGAGGGTCCATTGATTACGTAAGGTTCTTGGTCGATGAGGACAGATTGAATATTCACGCGGATCAATCGGTGGGGGCCTTTTTGGTCTTGAAAAATTTTGTATATGCAGTCAAAAATAGGTTCAATTGCATGTAAAAAGTAAAATGTATTACAAATGATGATGGTTATTGAAATCTTACGATTACTAAAGAATGAATCTACTGAAAACTACAATTTTTTATTCGATGAAAGCTTTTTAAAACATATGATCTTGCAAAGTATTGACTACAAAACATTTTACCATTCAAAGCGCTGATTACCGCAAATGCAAATTTGATTGAAATTTTGTTGGTTTTCAAAATTTAAGCAGTTTTTTCAATTAAAAGACTATAAAAACTATTAAAAATCTGCTCAAATTATGCAAATATTTTAAAACTTTGATTGAATTTACAATTTTTTTAGAATAAAAGATCTAAAGTAATATCATTCGTATGAACCCTCTTTAAATGGTAACTTTGAATGATTTTTTATCTTTTATTTCGTCTTTTTCATCTTAATGGAAGAAAATTTTGCTGGGTTCTCTTCAAAAACTGATAAGAATGTATAAATTTTATAAACTAGTATCACTGTGCTGTGCAAATCAGGTTTAAAAATATTTTTTATGAAAAAAACTATAATTTTTCGCATTTTCTTCTATTAAATTAAAAAAACGACTGAAACGAATTTTTAAATTGTTAGAAACTTCACAAAGATGTTAATATACGTCAACTTATACCATAATAATGCAAATATTATAACTGGTTCGTGAGATATGGTGAATGACAAAAATGACCTTGAAAATCATGATGACTTTTAATGATTTTTTATTTTTAATTTATTTTTTTACGTAATCATGAGAAAAGTTTTGATGGTGTTTTTACAAACATTGTTTGAAGTATATAAATTTTATAAACAGTGGTTACTATATTCCGCAAATCAGGTTAAAAATTTATTGTTTATGAAAAAATATCTAATTTTTTGCATTTTTTTCTTAAATAAAAAAACGGCTTTAACGATTTTTTTGAAAATTCGAAAGATTAATTGAAATGTTAATACGCGTACATTGACACCCAATTGCTGTTAATCGTATGTTTGGTTCGCGAGATATAACGGATGACAGAAATGACCTTGAAGATCATGATGACTGTTAATGATTTTTTTAGTTTTAATTTGATTTTTTTTGGTAATCACAAGAAAAAAAATTCATGGCGTTTTTAAAAAACCTGTTTGGAGTATATAGATTATATAAACATTGATTACTTGGAGTTGAACATAAGGTTAAAAATTTATTGTTTTTGAAAAAAACAACAATTTTTTGCACTATTTTTTACAAAATTAAAAAACGGCTCTAAGAATTTTTTTTAAAAGCTTGATAGAATTACATAAATGTTAATACGCATCGATTGACACCTTGCGCTAGAAAATCGTACGTTGGGTTCGCGAGATATAACGCATGGCAGAAATGACGTTCAAACGGCAAAACAGAAACCCCCCCCACGGAAGTTTTTCAAAAACTAATCAGCTCTTAAAATTGCAAAGACGTTTCGATTAACACCAATGTCGATTCGTCTTTGTTTACGTGAGTTATGTTCGTAGAAAAAACTCTCCACGAAGGTACGTACGTATGCGCGCACACACACATACATCCTCCTTTAAAAAAAACACTATAAATATACTCTAAAAACCTCAAAACGTGAAGATATGATGAAAATTTCAATATCGATTTTCGAGGCGATTGCAAAAACTTCTAACATGATAAATATACTAGACGTAGTACAATATCAGATACTCCTTACCAAACATACCGCCGCATGAAACCGGAGAAAATCAAAATGTTTGATTTATAATTGTGGAAGTTTCTTGGCTTTCTGCATCAAATGGAAAAAGATGTTAAAATTTCAATCAAATATAACTAATTCTTTGAAAGTAAATTCAGACTTTTATTTTCTGATAAAAACTACTCAACACCACATGTTAAATATTTGTCCCTAAGTTGAAGTGAAGTTTTACGAAAATAAAGTTTCTAACAGATTTCTTTTAAATTCAATTACTTTTTGGTAATTTAAGGTGGGAATACAGAAGAATTTGATCCCCATTACTAATTAATCGAATGTGTAGCATCTTATTTTCAGATGGTTAACAATACCAATTAAAAAATTTCAACCTTCCTCGCTCGTTTTAAATTAATATCATCAGTTTTCAAATAAGACTTCTCTTTCGTTCGGCGTGATTGTCATTTCTCGACTTTATTGGTATTTTTATTTTGAATGAAATGTTCCAAAATTTAAGCGCAAAAAACTTGTGGAAGGACATTTTCCGTGTAACTGGTTCAGTAGTAACTTATGCATACAATATTTTAGCTGTGATTTTATAACTAAACTGTCTAAAATGTATTTCTTTTCATGCAAGTGAAAAACTGATCAAGAATATTTTTGAATGAAAGTTTTGCAAAATTTTTAGTTATTGCAAAGGCTCAAAAAATTCAATCAAATATGTATGTATATATGTATGTTAGATAGCCGTTCAAATCATCTTCATATCTTTCTTCGTCGCAAATACGTTCACTATGGAGCAAACATTTTTCGTTCAAAGTTGTCAACCAGGAAATTAAAGATTTCCATCAGAACGAACATGAATCTTGAACTTACATTAAATCGTCCTATCGTAAATACTACTATGCCATCTTTGGACACATACGAGTATAGTTCCAATGAGTTCTTACAATCATCACTAGCACGGATCACACATAAAAAGTGTTGAGCCAACAAAAAACGAAATGAACGAATGCATGCCGCGTTCGAGTATAAAACTTTTTGCAATAAATCAAAATTGTTCAATGGTTAGAGTATCTTTTTGTCGCATACCGTGTTCCCGCATTGTTCCTTGCATGTCGGCAACCTCCATCTCACTCTCTACCCACACTATTCTCATGTCCTTTTTATGTCCAACCTGCATTGGCTAAGGATATTACACATGTGGTTTTGCTGTGATGGAAGAAAAACCATCCCCAAGGGGAAGGATACGTGATGCATCGTAAAAAGACATCCGAATATGAGATCGTAAATAGTCACAAAAGGATACGGGGTCACATCAGATTCATATCCGTGTATTTTATCTGTTCGGCATGAATAAACTCAATTTTGAAAGCGATGAACTGCAAAGTTTTTGCTAGAGTGCAATCCATGCATGAGCCAGCTTTTCCGTTTACGGATATAATAACGAAACAAATGATGGATGGATGACCAAGTGACCGGCATCGATAAAACACGCTTATATAATTGGGCATCTGATATAGCTAAGAAAATTCAATTGGCACTCAACGCAAGCGATCAATTCAGATACTAATTTTAGTTAAGAGTCCTTTCGCGAAATATGGTACAGTATGATTTTTATTTACAGCCTGGAAAGAAGTAATTTGGATGAAATTTTTTTAAAGATCTTGACGTTGTCGTCCTTCAAGCAATTTAAAATGGTTTGAAAAGTATCTTAAACGGAACAACGTCTAAACAATGTAACTTTATCGATTTTTGACTTAATTTTTTACGATGCCAGAAAACCAAATTATACTGAAACAATTTTAATGTGTTTTATTTACATCGGACATTTAAGGATTGATGGTACGGCTCCTTCAAGTCATTGTATGTCTGCTGATCTGTATTCTACAGAAATTGGATGGTATTTTATGACGCTGCGTAATAGATGAAAATGGGTCATTTTCCTGATTAGATTATCGGAAAAGCAGGAATTGTAATGAAATACTGTCGTCCACGTGGATATTACTTGCGATGATTGATTGACTGATTTATTGAACAGCAAAGCTTACATGTGTTTCCTGTGAATTATTCAAAGTGGATGTAAACATTGATATGTGCATATGCTTGTATGTTAATATGTGCGACTTGAGAGATGCGTGTAAGTGAGCTGTGAACAAAAAGGGTCATGTTATTGCAACACAGAGGTTATCGTCCATTTGTTTAACTATTTGCACGCTTGCTTGAATCAATAGCTGTAGGCTAGAATTAAGGTCATAAAGTAGGCTATTGCGAGCACAGCCCATCCACAGTTCGATATTGATTCTTCGAGCTATTTGCACTCGCTCCTATACGAATCACACTTGTCTACAAATCAGGGCGCGATACAATTCATTCAAACATTGCCTCCACAATCGCACAGACAACTTCATATTTTTAATTTAAATTGTTTGATTATCAAAATGATGGTTATTGTTAAATAAAACGTAAGCAACCTTAAGAGTAATTCCATCTGAATACCAAAGTTTTCGAATTACCTATGTTTGCTAGTAAAACCCTTTAGACAATTTGCCAGCAGAAGACCTCTTTAAATATTTATTTGTGTACTTATCGCAGTGACTAATGTTGCCATTATTTCATCGGCATTTAGCAGCATATTAACCAGAACCATAATTTCTGATGGCTTCAAACTTCAAAGATTGTTTCAAAATTCTCAGAACTTCGAAACTGATGCCATTCATCCAAACAAACTTTCTGTTTAACTTCGGAGCCCGAACTGTTTCGCTGAAATACCTCGACAAAGTCTCATCTTTTGCTACGGATAAAAACAATCAAATAATTTGGTGTTGTTCAAACAACCGTTTATAATATGACACCGGCAAGTATCTTTGAAAGTATACTTTCCAATCCTTTCGTCGGAGTCAATTTCATTTTGCGTATATAAAACTTACATGGGAAAGATTTCAGGTGTTTGTTTTCACAAAGTCTCTAAATTCTTGCACAGCTATGCCGTCCTTGTTGGTGTTCCATACAAACTGGATGGTTTACGCCAAAAGAGACAACCACTTTAGCGATTTCAACGAGCAACAGCATCCCCGTCAACATTGGCTCGGTTGGTTGCAAAGAGTCTAGTGTTGTACCTCCGCTGAAGAATACTTTGAATGCCATCATACCAATCGCTGTGTACCTTTCCATCAATTCATATATCGCATTACACCGTTTGTTTGAAGTGTGAAACACCAGAAGCAGAGAACCGTCAATAGGACTGTTCACAGGACTAGCTGGGGTTGGTTTAGTATAGGCATTGGTATCAAATGCAGCTGTCTTGGCTTTGTAAACAAATACGTCACCAACCTTCAACCACGAGCTTAATGCCAACCAAATTCCACCAGTTAATGCCTAAACGGAGAAGGAGTGAAAATCCATTTATTCAAATAGAGGTAAATGTGACTCTCACTAGGAAACACCTGGAAAAAAGATGTGATTAGTGGAAAGTATTTGACTTCATCGATTGAGAATAATCGACTTCGAGGAAAAATTTGCTTTTGAAATAATATTTCATTAGGGTGGCAAATGCCCAACTAGCTCCAATTAATCTGGATAGAGATATATCAAGATTTTCATAAATTTATTTAAGTGCGTGATATTTTGACATTGAAAACAGAGACAATCTTCTCATGTTGACAACAAACCTTCTTTATGGAAGGCCTACATATGATAAAGAACACTTGATAATTTAACCATGCACAAAAATAGTGGAAAATTATTTTGCAAAATGAGTGCTGTACAAAATGAAGAAAAAATTGATCAAAAAGAAGCTTTTGATTAGTCAACAAGTCCACTTAGTTTGTCTGTCAGTAGCTTTTCAGACAGTCGACAATGTACTTAAAACCGTGAAAATTGAATTCCTAGTATATGGGAAGTTTCTGTAATCGCATCGAAAATCGAAATTGAAATTTTCAACATTTCTTTACGTTTTGAGGCGTAAAGAGTATATCTTGATAGTTTTTAGAAAGAGAGATGTATGCGTGAATTTGTGTGTGTGTACGTTCTTTTTTTTTTTTTTTTTTTTTTTTTTTTTTTTTTTTTAACTTTTATTAAATTTTTAATAAGTATTAGATCTACACTGCTTAGATCTCTAGCTTATGTTAATTCAACTCTTACTTCTAAACATAGTAATAACCTACTCTGACAGTACATTGTAGGCTTTGATAATACAACTCTTACAGCTAGGGGAGTTTACAATAGTTCACTATTGAATGTATGCTCTAATAATTATGTAATTATGTCGCTTAATGTCCAATGTTCATATTTTTTTTTTTTTTCCATGTATAGTTGCACGCTAGGGTCCAGATAGCTCTTTTGATGGATCGTCTATAATCCTTTTATACCTGGTATGCGAAAGGTACCGCCTCTACACAATGGTGGAGTTGAATGTACTACGCTTTATTGGCTACCTATTAGGGAGTTGTAGCGGATCGATGCGCTTCAGTCTTGAGTACGGTGCAGTTTGCAAAATTTCTCTTGCTTTAATATTTGGGTGTTTTTCCAGACGTTTCATATAGTTTCCACTGTGTTTTTTAATTTCTTCCTCTACCGTGTTTATACCCATATCGCGTTGAATTATTTTGTTGTTTACATAATTGGGGGCACCTAGAATTGTTCTTATTATTTTTGTTTGAATTCTTTTTATTAGGCTTAGGTTCGATTTTTTAGTGGTTCCCCATAATTGTATAGCGTATGACCATATTGGTTTCAGCAGAGATTTATACAATTGTATTTTGGTTGCCAGAGTCAGCTTCGATTTCTTGTGGATTAACCAGCGTATTTTATTATATTGTAGGCTAACTTGAGTTCTTTTTTTCGTTAAATGAGCTTTCCATGTTAGTCTTCTGTCTAGATGTACACCGAGATATTTGACCACTTTAGTTTTTGGTACTTTTATGCCGTTAATTATGACTGATCTGCATGTACGTTTCCTAAGTGTAAATGTGATTTGCTGCGTTTTAGATGCATTTATGGTTATTCCCCTCTTATTGGCCCATTCTACAATCTTGTCCGTTTGGTACTGTAGCTCCCTGGTTGCTGTTAAGGGGTTAATATGGGAGAATAAAATAGCCGTGTCATCGGCAAAAGTTGTAGTTAGTATGTGGCTGCTAGTCGGTAAGTCCGCTGTGTACAGGAGGTATAGGATGGGTCCCAGCACACTTCCCTGGGGAACCCCTGCTCTGATTGGATGTATTTTGCTTAATTGGTCGTTACATCTTACCTTAAAGGTGCGATTATGTAGGTAACTTAGCAGAATGCCTTGGAATTCAGGCGGAAGGTAGCTCCTGATTAGTTGAGCAAGATAATCATGTCTTACTTTATCGAAGGCTTGTGATACATCAAGGAATAATCCAGTACAATATTGTTTTCCCTCCAGTGCGTTCTTTATATAGTTTACTAATCTATGGATTTGCTCAATGGTACAATGCTCGTGCCTGAATCCAAACTGGTGGTCAGGGATGAGATTTTCGGAGTGAAGTATGGGAAGCATTTTATCTAGAAGGAGTCTTTCAAACAGCTTTGATAGTATTGGGAGCAAGCTAATGGGTCTGTATGATTCTACTTTGGATTTGTCCTTTCCCGGTTTTGGTAGGACTATAATTCTAGAATGTTTCCATTGGTCCGGATAGTGGTTGACACGAAGTATAGCATTGAATATATGAAGGATTGCCATTTTACCTCCAGGGGGTAATTCTTTGATCATCTTACCAGTGATTTGGTCGTGTCCTGGAGCTTTGTTGGGGTTTATATCATTGAGTTTTCTTAGGAATTCAATTTGTGAGAATCTGATGGGTTTGCCAATTACCAGCTTAGATTCTTCGGTGAAGTCCTCTTGTACTTCATTGTTTGTTGTTGCGCTGAAGACGTTGGACAAGTGAGCTGCAAAGGCTTCCGCTTGCTCGGATTGGTTTTTGACCCAATTACCCGATCTGTCCTTGATGGGAGTTATTGGCAGGGCTGGCTTCTGTATTCTTCTCACGGTCCTCCAGACTGAATAATTGGTGTCTGCTCCCACCGTTAAGCTACTTACAAATGTGTCAATTTTTTGGTTTTTATCAATAGCTAGCCCTTTTTTGAGTTCCTTAGCGGCTTTGTTTAGAGACGCCTTCGCCTTGGGGGAACGGGTCTTTTGCCATTCTGCTTTGGCTTGGCGTTTTATTTTGAGAAGATGAAGTATTCCAATATTATATCTTGATTGAGTTCTGTCTTCGTAGTTATTGTTTTCAGGGGTGGCTATTATCGCACAATCTGTGATGGTTGCTGTTAGATCGAGTAGTGCGTGTTCTATATTTTCTGCCGATCTAAGTTTTACATGAGGACAGTAGCGCGTCTCGAACTTCATTCTAAACTTTTCCCAGTTCGTCGCTCGATTTGCAAGGAAAGGTGAATTATGACAAGGAGTCGCATTACCACATATGTTAACTATGGTTGGTGAGTGGTCCGATGATAGGTCATGGGACGTTTTTATGGTGATGCGCCTGCAGTCGAAATTTTTAACTACGCCGAAATCAATTAGGTCTGGTGTTTTTTGTTGATCTGTTGGCCAGTATGTTGGACAGCCACCCGATATGCACTGCAGTTTATTGTGGAGTACTGATTCGAGGAGCTGTTTACCCCTTGGTGAAGTCAATCGTGAGCCCCAGTGTGGAGATTTCGCATTGTAGTCGCCGGCAGCTATGAAACAGGAACCTAGCGAGTTGAAGAATTCATCGAATTGCTTCTTTTTGATTTTAAATTTAGGAGGACAATAGGTAGCAGCGATACAAATTGACTTGTTGTTAACATATATATTAATAGCTGTATAGTGAATAAAATGTGTTTGGTTGCATGAGAGCGGGAAATGTTTAATTCTGTGCTTCAGAACGATAGCTGTACCTCCGTGCGATTTATCATCTGGGTGATTATTATTGTAGATAGTATATCCACGAATTTTTAGATTATTTTTGCTGCAGAGGTGAGTTTCTGCAATGAGCATAATATCTATGTCCATGTTAAAAAGAAATGCTTCTAATTCATTCCTACGAGCCAATAGGCCGTTTGCATTCCAGTATGCTAGCTTAATTGAATTCATTTACTCGTTAATTTGTGTAAAAGTTCTGTTTGCTTACTTAAATTTGAATGCATTTGGTTCACTAGATTGGTAAGTTGCTGCAGGTTATTGGTGAGTGTGAGTAATATTTGCATGATTACTTCTTGTTGATTGCTGGTAGTCGCCGGGATTTCTGTAGAGGGTTGGTTCTGTTGGTTTCGGGTCACTTCTGCATAGGAGCGGGATGATGATGTGCGCGTGGGGGCATAGAGCCCCTGTGCTGGACCCGTTAGTTGAGATGTTGATATAAACGGTTGCCTCGTTGCTGTGTGAAGTGGTTTGGTTTGGCTTGTCTGCTTGTAAATAGCATGGTACACTGGGCAACCCCTATAGTTTGCGGTATGATTCCCATTGCAGTTACCACACTTTCTAGACGTGGTGTCGGCTTTATTTCTGTTGCAGCTAGCTGTTGGATGCATGCCTCCGCAAGCTACGCATATGCTGGTTAGCCTGCAGAAATTTTTCGAGTGTCCGAACTCCTGGCAGTTATGGCATTGTAGCGCTGCATATCTTTTGAAGGGCTCTTCCACAGTGACTCTTCTGTGCAACAAGTACTGGATATTGTAAATGGGATGAGTTTTGCCCTTTGGAGGTCTACTGGACTCTGGTGAGAGTTCCACTTTAAACATAGGCTGCGGCACTTTATTTTTATTTATGACATTGTGGATTGCTTTTGTCATGAATCCTTTGCTTTCTAGTTCTTCCTTTATATCATCTAATTTGACTTCTGGGTCTATGCCTTTGATAATTATCACCAGTCCCTTGGCACTTTTCAATTGATATGTGTAGAAATTTACCTTACGTTCTTCAAGCCAGCTGACTGCTTGGCAATATTTCACTTCATCCGCCGTCTGGATTTTAGTTTCTCTGATATTACCTTTTCGTAGGTCCACAGCGTAAAAATTATTTGTACCTAACAGTGTGATCAGGTCTTTAACAAGCACTACACTATTTACACCTCTGATAAATATCGGTGGGGGTTTTGACTTGCTCTTTCTTTCTTCTACCAAAGGCTCATTGGTTGTGCTTTCAGCGGTGTCCGTAGCAAGGGCGTTGTAGTAATTTTGATATCTTTCATTATCGTCTTTTGCTTGTTTGGAAGCTCTCCCCATATTCACAGATGGTGGGCTAAGCTTCCTCTTTTCGGAGATTTTAATGTATCTTTCGATACCTGTTTGGATGCTTTTCTTAATAGACATGCTGCTTCCGCTAGGGCCAACGTCCTGTAGGTCAACGGAGGTCAACTCTGCACTCATAGCCTGCGTCATGGTGCTCTATTTAAAGTGCACATTTCACTAGCACTAGTCTGTGTTGCGCCTTGATAGGTTTTTCACAAATGGTTGATCACGACCGCAGTGTGCACTTTGCGCTGCTGGCTTGTGCAAATAATTGGCACTAACGGTACTTCACACTTTGCACTACTAGATTGTATGTTGATATAAATATTTGGTGAACCCGACCGAAACGCGTCCGTACTCATCGGCTGCTGGTGGAACAATTGTGTACGTTCTTGGACAGTTTTTTCAACGAGCATAACTCACTTAAATGAAGTCGTAGAGACTTTGTTGAGCTGTCAATCGAAGCATCTTTGCAATCTTAAGAGCTGATTAGTTTTTTTGGGACACTTCGGTCGACAGTATTTTTTTGTTTTGACCCTTTGAAGGTAATTTCTGTCATGCTCAATATGTTGTGAATCAAACATAAAATGTGCATTGTTAAGGTGCCAATCGACAATCGACAATTGTGAGTCCATCAAATTTTTCAAAAAATCGTTGGAGCCGTTTTTTTAATTTGTTAAAAAAAAGTTTAATGTGGATTATATATATATCATAAAATTTATATAGTCAAAACAGTTTTTGTAAAAAAAACAGCACCACTTTTCCTCATTATAACGAAGAAGAAAATTAAATTAAAAATAAAAAATCATTAAAAGTCATCATGACTTTCAAGGTCATTTATGTCATTCACTATATCTCACGAACAAATTATAAAATTTGCATCAATAAGGTGTCAATCGCCCCGTCTTAACATTTTTTTGATGCTTCAAACTTCATAAAAAAATCGTTAAAGCCGTTTTTAATGCAAAATATTACGGGTTTTCCATAAAAAAATATATTTTTAACCTAAGTTGCACAACACAATAATAAATGGTTATAAAATTTATAAACTATTATTAGTTTTTGAAGAGAAACCAGGAAAAATTTCTTCATGACTGTGAAAAAAACTAAATTAAAAATAAAAATTCATTCAAAGTTACCATGTAAAAAGGGTTCATACGAATGATATTACTTCATATCTTTCATTCTAAGGAGATTGTTGTAAAGTCAATCAAAGTTTATTAATATTTGCATAATTTGTGCAGATTTTAAATAGTTTTGACAGTGTTTTAATTTCCAAAAAAAATACTTAAATTCAATCAAATTTGCAATTGTGGTAATGAACGCATTGAATGATAAAATGTTTTGCAGTCAATAATTTCCAAAATCATATGCTTTAAAAAGCTTTCATCAAATAATAAATTGTAGTTCTTAGTAGTTTTATGCTTTACTGTTCGTAAGATTTCAATTACTTCCTCCATCATCATTTGTAATACATTTTACTTTTTACATGCAATTAAACCGACTATTGACTACATATTCAATGATTTTCAAGACCAACTGAAAATAAGCAATAATTATTAGTCTCATTGATGCAAAATCGTGAAAAAATACAAATTCAGTGATTCTGCCGAAGTCATGGCAATTTTGAACAAAACTATTCCGAATGGCCAACACGCGAGAAAATCTCTTCAGTGGACGTAATAACAAAATTGCATCCATTTTTTCTAGCGTTCTTTGTCCTTCAAGCGTCGATATGAAAAAAACAAATAACATAGAAAAGCTTTGTGACCTGTCCTCCTTCCGTTTGATCCGCGTGAATATTCAATTAACATCTTTTCCACCAAAATCTTTATGTAATCAATGGACGCTCCCGTAGATGATACGTTTAAAATTAAGTCATTCCAATTAATGTTATGAGAGGTACATTATTATTCCTTAAACTAGTATTATTTTCATAATTAATATTATGTTTAATATTTATGAAGATATTACTGGGAAGTTGACCGTGTAGATCTCAAGGGTCACACCTCGCGACTTGTTACTATTATTCATTTATTTTACAATTTGTTTAGTGATAAAAGACATTTGGCAGCGGAAGATGACTCCGCCCTCGTTCTCTACCAAAGCCTCGACCTCCTTGTCTTCATCTTCCTCGTTCTTCTTATCCTTAGCCTTGGCCACCAAATCTCATCTCTCATTTTTTTGTTTTTGTTTGACATGACTATCACGTTCCCGATTTCTCTTTTTTCTTCCTCGCGCCCTTCTTTTTCTTTCCTGTTTACTTTTCCCTTACTCCGCTTCCTTATCTGCTGATTTTTCCGCTGTATCTTTTTCTTTTTTCTTCCCTGTGATGGGCGCCGCCATTTTGGTCCCATACTGGAATAATAGTAATGTAACAATTCTAATAAATAGAAGGAATCAATGAAGCTCTCATCACATCAATCATCCTATTCAAAGCAGCAACAATTGAATAGGTCTTCAAATTTTGTAAAGACTCAACATGACAAAAAACGTTTCAGAATATAAAATAGCAATATGTTTTCCATAAATACTATTTATTTGTGCCTACAAAACTAAAAAAGGTGTGGCTTCATCAAAAGTAATTTTAACTTTCAACATATTTTACCTAAAACGAGGCTGTACGTTAATGTATATTATATAGAATATCCAACCATAATTCGCAAGAATTATTAATTATTGAGGGTATTTAATCATTATTGATAAGAATCATTCGTTATTAAGAATGTTTGTTCATTACTAAATAATTATAATTGATGTTGTATGTACAATATGAAGTTATAAGTAACAGTATTTGATTATCATGAACAATATTAAATTATTTCTAACCATAAATAATGAAATGTTATAAATTAATCTTGCTTTTGCTTATAACGTTTTTGTGAGAACATTTTTTTATAAAATTGATAATTTTTTTAAATGTTTTTGGGATCTGCACAAATGAATAGTGCATCATCAATATCAAAATAAGCCTATTTTTGTCCGTTTTTTCAGTTTTTTTCATTCTCAATAAAAAACGGCTTCATCGATTTGGCTGAAAACTCATTTAGTTTTAAGGTACGTAATTACACGTTAAATGAAATCAATTCCGCGTCAATACAACTTTTAGTTCCCGAGATAGTCGAGCAGAAAATAATTTCGGAAGCACATACGGACACACGCACATCCGCGCATACGGACACACGCACATCCGCGCATACGGACACACGCACATCCGCGCATACGGACACACGCACATCCGCGCATACGTACACACGCACATCCGCGCATACGTACACACGCACATCCGCGCATACGTACACACGCACATCCGCACATACGTACACACGCACATCCGCACATACGTACACACGCACATCCGCACATACGTACATTCACACATACGCACAAGCGTACATACACACACAGACATCTCTCTAAAAACGATGGATTTGGATTCAATAGATGCTTAAAACGAGGAGATATGTAAAAATTTTGGATTCACAAAATCGACCCCATTACATTAACTTCCCAGCTGGAACTGGGAAGTTAATGATAGATGTGCCATATGCAACTTGTTTTTGTAAGATAGCACTAGTCAACTTGATTGTTAAAAAAAGAAAGTCAGTTTATTGAAAAGACTGAAAATTTGTGCTTTCTAGCCCTTTTTTGAAAGCCAGCTAGATTTCTCCGACTTCCACTTTTGTAGGCCCAGAGACTCTAGGTCCAGCATTTTCAGACTTTACATAAGTTCACAGAAATAGTGAACAATTGTAAAGAGAAAACATATCCCACAACACTGAAATTTAAACCACATTTATGATCGCACCAGGTTTGTTATAGCCTACATGACATAAATTACCATAAGGACTTTTGTGATGATCCCACCTAATGGATAAAACCGGAAAATACTTTTGCAACAATTCATGACGAACATCCGGATTATCACCTAAAATTGCCTTTTCTGTTTAATTAAAATCATTTGTTTAGCGATTTTTAATTGTGAAAACTGGCATAATTCTCTGCATTTTCATTTCTAGTTTTATTTCTCATTGTTTTACTTTTCAATATTTACTCATAACAAATCATTTAAAAGACATTCATCCTATGTTGTTCGCAAACTCAACCGCTTGTATCCAATCGAGAGTCCTTTTATACGCTCCGCCAAACTGTTCATACATTACTACCGTGAAATAAACAGCAATTATTACTTTACTGTATCTATCGAGTTGAAAGGACCTATTCTACTTAAACTCTTGCATTTTTTAGCTTGAATCGTTACGTGGAGTCTTTCAAAATGTCAATGAGCTCTGTTTTTTTAAAGATGGTTATATTTCGCTACCGCAAAACCAGCTTCTATTTAAGAGTTTTCCCATCTGTACATAGTGAAAGAAGATTCCTGTTCGAATGTTTTTACGGCATGTCGAGGTTAATTCGAATAAGCACAAAACTGAAAGCTTTGAAACTTATCCAATTTCAACTAAGCCTGTATGCATAATAAGGACACCGTACTGTGGTGATTGTAGGACACCGTACTGTGGTGATTGTATATAAACTGACAGCACTAAGGACATCTCCAAAAAAGTTACGACTGAAATTTTCCCGCCACTTGAATGAAGCATTCTTCTTTTATTTTGAATTATTCTAGTAACCATAACCGTCAGTAAACATTGTAGAAATTACCAGAAAATTGACGATATTTTATGAGTGACAATGCAAAATTATTATTTTAAGATCCTTTCTTAATGTACTAAATTTATTTGGAAGCATTCGGGTACTTTTATCACGACTGTAGTATCCAAATAAGTATATAAACGAGCAATAAGCAGAAATGAAGAAAATTCAATTAAATTGTAAATGAAGACATGACTAAATTTTTGTACTTTTCATTTCAGTTTCCCTTTGCAATGTTGCGACGCGGTAGCGAACGGAAAACGTGAATCCTTTTCAGTTTGAAAAAAAAGTAATGATGAAAAGACGAACGACGAACGAAACTGCTATTTCGTCTTCTTCTGCTCTTCATATCTTCTTGCAATCCTACTTAGTCCAGATCTCCTAATACACTGTGAAATTGTTCCATTTTCCCCGACAATTTTATTTTATATATATTTTTTGCTGCATGCATTCCATAGCAAATAAAATCCGAAAAGTGTTTCATGAGAAAGGAAAGAAACTTTTAATATTACTTATCTTATTCAGGAAGATTGGAGCGGGACACAGTTGGCGTTTGACTACTTACTAGTACTACAGCAAGAACTTGTAATATACTTCAATTAATTTGAAATGAAAAAGTGGTTTAAAGTTTGTATTCGTTTTTTTTATATGTGTAAGTTTACATAAATTGATGGGCAGACAAAGTTATAAAAAAATACAGAATGCATATTCAAATGGGAAGGATAAAAAGTTTTGTATACTTTTAGGATGAATAGTGTCTTTGGGGCTTAAGGCTTAGCATAATCAAGGTTTGAATTATTTTTAATCAAAAGATTCAAAATTGGTTTACTTGAATCTGATATGGGAGTTGAATTTCAGGTACTTGGAACTGTGATCTGGTGTTACTTCAAGGCGACTTGAAATGAATCGAGAATATTTTTATTATCAGTAATAAACTAATAAGATTAATAGTTACAATCACTTATATGGGATGGATAGTCATGAAAAACATTTTTTGAATTGCTTGAGTACAAAATTCAATACTATTTTTTTGTAGAAATGAGGAAAATTAGGTACGGTAAGAAACAACACGATGAAGACATTTCTAAACTCCTGAATTCATCCTCATGTGGAATCTTTTTTTCAAACTTTATTTGCAGAGTACTGGCAGAAAATTAATTTTTAGCTTGAAAAATAACAAACCTCAGAATGCTGACGCTACGTTTACATACGATTCTTATCAACAATTAATTTTGTTTCTTCTTAAGAGCTGACTTCCATTTTAAAAGTTCATCATAATGTAGGTACTGCGTGACTCAATTTTTCTTCCTTTTCCATATGATTGCATCGCCATTACCCACTTACCATTCATGGTTTAAAGTTCTTCGATAAATTGAGCAGAATTGCTGGGTTTTCAAATGATATTTGCTCCAACTGAATTAAATATCTTCGCAAAATATAAAAATATTAAATCACACAAATGATTTTTCAAAAGACGCTCAGTCTGGTGAATCATCAAAAATTTTGTTTTTTAAATCTACTTGCTAATGGCTTTTAGTTTTAAAGAATTTTTATGGCTTTTCATATTTTCGATTGATTTGAAATTATTTTCTTCAGAGTGTTATGTAACTGAGGCCGCAGTTTGGCCAGTCAAATAATTTAAAATCATTCAAGTTAGGTAAAATATCATTAAAAACTTAGTATTTTGGAATATTTAAGTTCAAGTTTTCGCTATACATCACGGGAAATAAATGAACTTATTGAAGTCGCAAAGTCGTCATGATTGAAAATGAGGCAACCAAACAAGACACAGTATCAGATTTTGAAAAAAAAAACATTATTTCCGGACTCACGCAAACTTTCACCAAAAAAAAACAAAGGATATTCATGCTACACACTTCACATCAGCCCACGAAACAAGCCATTCAATAACGCCATTTGTTCATTTAAAGGAAATTATTTTTGTACAATGGAAACTATCACCAAATAATAAATATTTGCAAAATAAAAAATACAGGGAAGGTTATCACCAACTTAAAATAAAATGTCTAACTCATCAAATACTAAGTTTAAAATTATTTCCAAAATGTTTCTATATAAATTGCTGCAAAAACTTTTCCATTTCGAAAATTTTCTATAGAACATCTATTAAAACACTTTGTTTTGTTGACATGGTTAAATAATGGTTTTCTTGCACCATTTTCCACGCAAAAACTTTAATTTTTTAAACTTAGTTTCAAAACTGTAGTTTCATTTATCAGTGAAAGGTTGTGATCAGAATTGTTGCTGAGTAACGCAAATATTCTTAAAAATTGCAAATAAAACTCAGCTGCCAACTGTTGTATAAAGTATTTCGAATTTCATTTGAAGTTGTATGGAATTTTTAGATAAAAAAGATTTATTGCATGCATAAAACTTTGTCTAAAAATAGTTTTGTTTGGATATAATGTTTGTTTAAAAGTAAAATCAAGATTTCACGTTTTATTTTAACATTAGTTTTGTTATGGACAATTTCTTTGCGAAATGAATACAAAATGATTTAGTTTTGAGTGTAAAAAACGATTTCACATCATTTGTAATTAATTTTTCACGCATCCCGAACACGGTCGCACAACTGGCCCAGTGCTAAGCCATTGCTGGCTGAGCACCACATTACGCTCGCTGAGTCTCGTTCGCCAGTGCTGGCCCAGTAACATATCAGTGCTGGATGATAACTACGGGCGGACGTTGTATGCCAGTACTGGGCCAAGATCCACAAGCAGCATTGGCCCAGTACAGGCCCAGTACTGGCGCACTACTGGCCCAGTACTGGGCCAAGATCCACAAGCAGCATTGGCCCAGTACAGGCCCAGTACTGGCGCACTACTGGCCCAGTACTGGCATACAACGAATTTGTTACTCCGCCAGCACTCAAATGGCAAAATGAATCGGCGGCGGCAAGAGCCAGGGAAATTTGTATGAAAATATCATTCTCACATGATATTCGTCGTCCGGCATGTGAAGAAGACGCCGGCATCCAAATGATGAGTGAGTGATGTATCGCCTTTGCCACTGAGAATTGAACCCGTGACGTCTATCGCACGAAGCAAGCGCTGTGGAGTCGAAGCCATCGAGACAGTTAAGAATTTACGTGCACACATTCCAACACATTGGAAAGCAAGCCGTCAGCCGAGCATCGATGAGAGAGTGAGCGGGCCGCCGTCGGCGACTCTCCGTCGCTGTGCGACGGGTGAGCGTCGGCTGAGTATTGTAACGTAGCAACTTGCCAGCAATGGGGGAGTGCTACGAAATAGCACTGAGCGTTGTAACGTGGCATTTGCATTGCAAATAGTCGTTTGTGTTGCTAATTCGAGATATGAAATTTGCCAGTCGTCCGTATAGTGGCGGATATGAATGCAATTTGAAAAAGAAGACATTTTTATCAATATCTCGAAAAACACGACTCGCACGAAGATGTGTGTCCAGCAAACATGGTCAAAATGCAGTTTTATAAAATTCTGGATCATCCATCTAAATTTATTTTATTTAATGATGGCGCCAAGGACAAAATCAATAAAAATGCCACCGCACTGTTGCGATGGGACGTCTATCAGTTGAACTTTTATTAAATAAATAAGAATAGAATTCAAAATTCCAAGAATAAAACAAAATGTCTCTTCTTCAAAGTCGACTGCGTTGCAATTAATTGCATTGTATGAGGAACAATTGCTGAAGTGCAAATGAAAAAGCTTCTGCATTCAGAATTGTTTTTTTGCCAGTCTCTCGTAGCTCATTCGTATTTCTACATCAACAAAAAGTTATGATTGTTCCCAGATCTAGTAGTTCAAAAAATCTTCAAATATTATCAGGAAAATTAATTTGGTCGAAAAATGGTCAATTTGTATTCAACAAATATTTATATCAGAAAAAAATGGTTAACTTTTTCAATTGACGAAATTTGATTTAATCAAACATAACTTTTTATGCAAGAAGACGTTGTATTTACGCTTCAAAAGGATTCGAAAACATCTTGAACGTTTTCTGGTTTTGTTAAAAACTATTCAATTTAGTTTGGAAGAAAAATTTGCTACGAAATCCAAAATTTATTCGTACGTCTAAAAAAATTATTAAAATACCCTTGAAAACATACTCATTTGTTTTCAAGGGACACTTCTAAATCTTGTAAAAAGCAATGAAATGAATAATGAACAATTGTATACTAGTGTGTTTGTTCTAAGAACAAAAAATAACGTGACTTTCGTGCCATTTACTTTCGCCTGCAACACATTTCTTCGAAATATCGACGACTACGAAAGGGAATACTGTTCAGCCCACACCCACAAAATGAACTTTTATGCGTTCAATCAATATTAACTATGAGTTCAACAAGAATTGCAAATAATGTAGTGATCTCTGACATGTTTTCTTTGCCATTCACTTTACATTTCAATATTAATGCAATACTATAAATTCGCGCATTATAACTAAGCAATACTTATTAATATAACGAACTTGCACTGAAGCTCACTAGTGATCTTCCTCCGAAACGTTTAACATTCTGCTTATATCATAAATTGTTATATTTCAGTAATGGCTTCAAGCATTGGGCCAGTGCCGATCGCCAGTGCTGGCGCAGTGCCAACCCCCAGCACTGGGCCAGCACTCGAATGCACTACTGGGCCAGTAGTCAGCCAGCACTCAGCCAGTACTGGGCCAGCACTGGCAGCTGACCGTTGGCCGTTCGTTGTACGCCAATGCTTGGCCGACGCTTGGCATTGTTTCCACTGCCATAAAACCCTGCTCGGGATGCTTTATCAAAAAATCATACCGGAAAATAAATTTGTGTATTTATTCATCAGCTGTTTCATTTAAAGATTTAATTAATTAGTTAAAATACATTTCGAAATCCATTTTGTGCAGAGATTCGTCAAAAACAGAATAATTATTTTTTTGCAATTTATTTCAAAAATAAAACTATTTTCGTAAAATTATCTGCATAAAAAACAAAAGGCAATATTGCAACCAAGCATAAACATATCAGGTTTAGTCTTTGAATTCAAATAGAATTCTCCGAAATGCAACTTTCAAATTATCTTCAGTAGCAATAGTCATTTCGATTTGGAAATAAAATCCAAATTTTTGCATGTTATCAATCTATGGTTACTGTGATGAGTTCAAATATAACAAGCCGTGAGGTGCGACCCTTGAGGTCCACACGGTCAACTTCCCAGTAATATCTACATAGATATTAAAAATATTAAACACAATAATAATTATGGAAATAATACTACTTTTAATAATGGAAGGTCCTCATAAAAGTTATTGGAATGACTTAATATTAATCGTAACATCTACGCGAGCGTCAATTGATTACGTAAAGATTTTCGTGAATTGGTTTGATATAATATTCACGCAGTTCATTCGGAGAGGGGACAGGTTACAAAGCCTTTTCTACGTTATTTGTTCTTTTCATATCGATGCTTGCAGGACAAAACAGCGCTAGCAAAAATGAATGCAGTTGTTGTTATTACGACAACTGAAAAGATTTTGTCGCGTGATGGCCATTTTGAATAGTTGCGGTCAAAACCGCTAGCACTTCGGCATTAGCACTGAATTTGTATTTTTTTCACGATTTTACATCAATGAAACTCATAATTATTTCTTACTTTCTGTTGATTTTGAGAAACATTGATTATGCAGTCAAAAATAGGTTCAATTGAATGTAAAAAGTAAAATGTATGTATCACAAATGATGAAGGAAGCAATTGAAATCTTACGAATACTAAAGAACAAAACTCCTAAAAACTACAATTGTTTTCATTTGATGAAAGCTTTCAAAGCATATGATCTCAAAAAGTGTTGACTACAAAACATTTTAACATTGAAAACGTTAATTACCACAATTGCAAATTTGATTTGATTTGTAATGGTTTTCAAAATTTAAGCAGTTTTTTTTATTAAAGTTAAAACACGGTTCTGTGAAGACTATTAAAACTCTCCGCAAATTATGCAAATAATAATAAACTTTGATTGACTTTACAACAATGTCTTTAGAATAAGAGATTTAAGGTATATAAATTCGTATGAACCCCTTGTTACATGGTGACTTTGAATGATTTTTTTAATTTAAATTCAATTTTAAAATCATGAGAAAATATTTTGCTGGTCTCTCTACAGAAATTGATAAAATTTTATAAATTCTATAAACATTTATTATGATGATGTTAATTTTATTAACTTTTAATTAAGTTTTTTATGAAAAAGAACACTAATTTTCAATATTTTTTATTAAAATTAAAAAATGGCTTCAAAGATTTTTTTAAAATTTAAAAACATCATTAAAATAATAATACGCGTCGATTGATTTCTTAATGATGCAAAGATTATGTTTGGTTTTCGAGATATAATGAATGACATAAAGGACCATGAAGGTCATGATGACTTTTAATGATTTTTTATTTTTAATTAATTTTTTTTTGTTTTCATGAAAAAAAAATTTGGTGGTTTTTGTATCAAAACTGTTTGGAGTATATAAATTATATCAACATTGATTACTGCGTTTTGAAAATCTGGTAAAAAATTTGATGTTTTTGAAAAAAAACCAATTTATTGCACTTTTTTTAAAGAAATTAAAAAACGGCTGCAAAGATTTTTTTAAAAGTATGACAGAATCACGCATATGTCAATACGCGTCGATTGACACCATTTTAAAGCAAATCTTAATTTTGGTTTGCGAGATATAGCGCATAACATGGTTGACCTTCGAGGGGTGAAAACAGCAAACCCCCCCTACTGAAGTTTCCCAAAAACTAATCAGCTCTTAAGATTGCAAAGACGCTTCGATTGACACCTCAACGAAGTCGATACAACTTTGTTTACGTGAGTTATGCTCGTAGAAAAACTGCCCGCGAACGCACGTACGTCATTCCAATAACTTTTATGAGAGGTACATTTTTATTATTAAAAGTAGTATTATTTCCATAATTATTATTGTGTTTAATATTTTTAATATTTATGTAAATATTACTGGGAAGTTGTACGTGTGGACCTCAAGGGTCACACCTCGCGGCTTGTTTTTTTTTGTATCAAGAAATAAAGTTTTCATTGTTATTTTACAAAAAAAATGTTTGGAGGATATACATTTTATAAAAATGTATCACTGTGTTTCGCAAATCAGGTTAAAAACTCAATGCATATGAAAAATGGTAATTTTTTGCACCTTTTTTAATAAATTAAAAAACAGCTGCAACGATTTTTTTAAAAATTTAAAAGAACTACACAAATGCTAATACGCATCAACTAACAGCTTAACTGTGTAAGGCTTTTGTTCGTTTCGCGAGATATAGCGCATGACAGAAATGGTCTTCAAAGGGTCAAAACAACAAACCCCCGACTGAAGTGTCTCGAAAACTAATCAACTCTTAAAATTGCAAAGACGCTTCGATTAAATCCTCAACAAAGTCGATACGACGTTATTTACGTGAGTTATGCTCGTAGAAAAAACTGACCACGAACGTTCATAGTACGTACGTACGTACACACATACACATATGCATCTCCTTTTCTAAGAACAATTGAGGCACAGTTTTACAAAAGGGTACTGTTCCAAAAAGCTGAATTTTCGGGAATCAAAAAAAAAACAATTATACTCTTGGCATTTTCATTTTTGAAAAATTGAATTGTTGCTAAATTATCTAGAATGTAGCGAGATTGTATTAATCTATCAACATTATTCAATTACCTGTTCCATCAGATGGGAAGTTAACTATGAAATTGGGGAGGTTTAGCAAAACGGTATACATCCGATTTCTATACCGTTTTGCAAAATCATTTCCACCCTAGCCCAAGAGATGGGTTTTCTATTGATGCTATTTGATTTAATTCAATTTAAATCTTACTGTTATGTGATGTTGTTGACACATTGGTATCAATTTTATTTATAGGAAAAGGATATAAAATATGCAACATTTTGAAAAAACTATAGAACTAGTACCGTTTTGAAAAAACTTCATGCTTTTAAGGCGGGATTCGTCCCGTTTTGACAAACCGGAACGTGACCATTCGATTCCTCGTGAAATTTTACATGGAAATCGATATCAAACTCGATTTTTTCGATTTTGGCGCTTATACCCTTTTGCAAAACTGCGCCTCAATTTCAATATACTCTATATACCTCAAAACGTAAAGAAAAGTTGAAAATTTCAATTTTCAAGGCGATTACAAGAACTTCCCTTATACTGGGAAGTTAATAATGAGGATCAGCTGAATGTATATTACAGAAATTCATATCTGTTTATTAATTACATATTATATGTGTATTTTATATGCAAATAAACAGATTTCCAACCGTACCTTTTTCGTGATTGTGCTATTAAACTAAGACGAATTATAAATGTGCTGAAGCAATTCAAATCTTTTCTTAGCAAATTGCTCTTACGATTCAGTGTGTGTGCATATGAATTTATTAGAAGCGTCTTGTTTGCATATCCTTAAAGAGACACACTTATTCTTGTTTATGTAGCACGTCGCTCCGCAAGCGTCAAATGTACCTACGTAAATCCATCTTCATTTTCAACGGGCAGAAGCACCACCAAATGAAGCTGCAAAAATAAATGAACAAAACAAAAAAATTCTAAAAGGAAAAGAAAAAACAGGAGCGAAAGAGAACACTAAAACGCATTTGAAAATCGAATGAGCAAGTACACAAAGATACTTGTGACAATTTTAACTAAAGAAACTATGGTAATTAGAACTCTCAAACATTTCAAACGAATTTCTAATAAGATCTTATATGCTGGCTTGAATCTTCAAAATCTTCACTGGCTGATGGATGGATGGATCACTTAATGCATCTTCGCTGCACTAGGAATGGATACAGATGGAAATATCGCTTGATTTAGAATAGTGGCTGCTACCGCCATACTTGCAACAACATTACGGCTTCAAGACGAAATGTCCTCTATAATAACAAGAAGGATTCGGAGCACAATGGGGAAAAATGAAGGATTCTGCAACCACTTTTGAATTCGGGACTACTTTTATCGTGTGCTTGGTACAGAATCACGCACAAACACAAATACACACACACAAACAAATCTCTATTCAAAATGGAATGTTAACCAATTATCCTTGTCGCTAGTCTCACTCGTCGGTATGTTTCTTGTCGTTGAAGAGCAACGAATGTTCTTTTTTGTACCGCACACGAGTAGTTGTTATAGGGAAGACTAGCATCCTTGTTGAAAATGTTCGCCTTTCTGGCACACATTTAATATCGTGCAAAGCTACTACCATTCTGTTCGCTATGCCTGCAAATATTGAAAGTTCTAGCGTATCTCTAATGATAAGTCATGATGAAAGTATGGGGAATTTGAATTTTGAAGTGTATGCGTTGATTTGAAGAAAAGTTTTGCCGAACAAGTATTTGAATAGTGATTTACATAATATTAAGTCAAGCATGAATTAATTTTACGCGAACAATGAAAAACTTCATGCGTTGAATTTTAGTTAGAATGTCTGATCGGATTTTATGTAACAAAAACACCAAATATTATCATTACTTGGTAATTATTTCAATATCAATAAATATACTGCTTAATTTGATGTAGAAGTCACTGCTTACTTTTTACTCTATACACTTTTAAAGTGACTAAATACAGTCCCCATTTTCAAAAGTGTGTGTTAATTTTTTGGAGTATCTTCTTGAATATCTGTGCAATTTTAAAAATGTATATAAACTTGAGTTAGTAAATATTCGATTGATCTTTGGATTTTTTAGCTGTTTATTTAAATATCAAAACTCTATTTTAAGTTTGGTTTGTTAAAAAAATCCTTTTGCAGCTCACATTCAAGAATATTCTAAAAAATGCACCGACAACAAATAGTTGGGGAAAAAGTTTACACATTAAAATATTTACGATTCAAAATCTTGGCAAATATAATGCACATGTTTGCATGTCTTCAAAAAAAAATTAACCACGGAGGAATCATTTGCAGGAAAACGTTACTCTTTGAGATATCGATCAATGAAAAATTGCCGTTTTTTATTATATTTGGTCATTTTGCAGTTTTTAACATATTAGCGGTATAATGATTATTAAAAGAATCAGGTCAATAGTAAGCTACATTTTAACAGTGTAAATTAAATATTATTCATTGATTGCAAACTAAAAGGCTCATGAAATTGCTGGGAAATTCACTTAAGGGGGGTAAGGTTTGTTTCGTCTAAAAAATACCTTTTTTTCATGAATTTTGTTGGAAAAAATTATTACTGTAGGTTTATTTTACATATTATTATCTAAAAGTACAACATGTGAAAAATATTTAAAAAAAAAATTGTCCAAAAATAGAAAGAAATAACGGATTTATTGTAGATCTCCCCAGGCCAAGAAATTTTTTTTTGTGCGGTGACCAGCCTACAGCATCACTGGATCATCTGAAACCAAAAAATCAAAATGCTTTCTTCAGTTTATTACTTTATCTCTCCAGTGACGTCAAATTTTTTTTAATTATTCAATTTTTTAATTTTTGGCACCATTTTTAAGCCAACATAACGATTTTTGACGCAAAAATCGACCTATTTGTTATTGTAAAATTCTTAGTAAATATTTTTTTTAAAAAAACTCAACGTCACTAGAGAGCTATATATATGTAAAATATGTGTACAGAGTTTCAAAACGATCGGTTCAGTAGTTTTTTCTGTAGGCTGGTCACCGACTTTGAAAATTACGTGTTTTTTGAAAATTGATTTAGAGTTTTGTACACTGAAAATGAAAATATCTTGAAAAAACCAGATTTTCTTATAAAATACGTACCTGTCATCATCGGTGCCGGGTCCATACAGTACCTCACTATCATCCACGTTATCTTAGGCATCTTTTTGCTCCTGTCGATAAAAGTAATACAATAGAGACCGAAACAGTTGCCGCTCAGCGCAGGTAGCTAAAATGCGTAAGTTTTGCTCTGAATGACCTACAAATTTAATACAATATTCTTCAGATGTTGTACTTTTAGAAAAAAAATTAAAAAAAAATTAAAAAAAATAGTTGCCAAACCCTACCCCCCCCCCCCCTTTAAGTCACAGATTTTATAAAATCTTGTTTGTGTATATTTTATAATTCCACTATTTTCAATTACTTTTTTATGTGAAGAGACAAAAAAGCGTAAATTTTTGTTCAACGAGCCATGATTAATCCCCATTAAGACATTTCACGTCCCAATTCACGTTCAATTTTTATTTCAAATAGAAATTATTTCCGTGTAACTTCAAGGATTTTCCCAGCTTCGCGTCGATTAAAAAATGATGTGAAATCCAAGCCACCTTCTACCATCAGCACTTTACAACCAACAAAGCTCCTTTTCGCCATCAACCAGGGTATGTACATCATCCATTCGAAACGTGGCCATTGAAACATATCCTTGCATAGTATGTGGCGTGGCAAAGACGGCACCAAACTGAAAGACTTCAAATTATGTCAAATGAGGGATGAAAGTCTTCGGGTTTATTAGATTTGTATGCTTCGGAATGGCATCAGAGTGCAGCAGCAGGAGAACGGGCAGGACGAAAGCCGCTAACAGTGGCACAGTGGGAACGAGTTGTCGAAATCCCCTAAAGTGTGCTGAGCTGACTCGAGGAGTCAAGTCAAGTTGAGTTGAGCTCTTAGAGTTTTTGGCTCAGCCACTGTTTGGATGCAATTCAATTTTCCTTTTAGAGCAAGTTTTCAGTACTTAGTGGATATGAAACGTTTGGCAAGTTGGCTAGGTCGTTCTGGACGATTCCATTTCATGTCTCATATGGCTCACAGAAAGACACATAGCCCGGCTAGAAGTATGCAAGTGAATTGCATCGCATGCTGCAAGAATAACTATATCACACCCAGCAAGCAAGCCATCCAAACAACCAGCCAGTGGCAGTATGACTAGCGTAGGATTTTATATTTCAGCTTTTCCACTTCTTGCTTTTACTACTTTTTAATAAATTGCTACTTTATGCACATGTCGTTGAGCGGGAATTTAAATTTTGAGTACATTATGCTTAATAAAGTCGTTATTGAAGAAATCTTGCTATTTGTCTGTAACAGGGAGTTTCTTTGTAACTGTTTCCATTTTTTCCATTGAAAATAAGTGAGACACTTAACGATATACGAGTTTTGATGATGTGCTATACTGTTGAAAATTGAATTGACTAGAATGCTGCAAGTACATGTCTAATCTTAAAACAGCTTCTGATATTATTTAAAAAAAATTAATTTACTTTACGTTTTTTTTTGGAAAATACTCAACAGAAAAATTTATTGAGCTATATTACAATAACGTTGCCATAATATTTACGTATGAAATAAATTTGTAAAGCGAATAATTAGTGTGCATAAAACAATAAACTTTGTAATTACATGAACATTTATTTTGCTTTTTATGTAATCTCAAATCAAGTTTTAGTTTGAAACTTAAACTGAGCTCACTGAGCTATCAAAAATACTACAGTGAATAGTTTTTATAGATTCAAGAAAGGGACTCTGATATTCAAATCTAAAGCTTGACACTTTTCTGGAATTATGAAATTTTAAAAAAACAAAATTATTGGCATTTTTAATACAAAAAATCATACAATAATGTGCACGGGGTACAAGTTACACGGATGGTGAGTTACAGCTTGTATGGTTTGTGTCACTCGTGACCTCTGTCTTCCGTAGCTCTTGTCACCCGTGTTTAGGGTCATCCGTGACCGTGCTACTTTTGTTTTATGTTGTGAATTATTATTTACGCTCTACTTTCGTAAAGCATTTTTTGCACACTTATGCTTCATTTTCCATCTTGAGTCAATAAGCCAGCAACGATTATGATCTATTTCAAGACGACTTATCATTCTTAATATTTTTACTATATGAGAATGACCATTTGCGGCTACGTCATATGACCCGCAGAAACATATGACCTACAAAAAAAGACCAGTCCCGATTATTTTCTATCATGCACTTTATTAACTGACAATTCTTTTGCAACGTTACCTTCTTAATTACTATTCAAAAAACAATACAGTGGCTACTTAATATGGTTAACAAAACATAATGAGATTCTCAAAATTCGTAAAATGAAATATATCAAAAAGGCTCCGCTTCCATTCTTAAGTTAAAATTGTTTAAAACAGATGCGTTTTATGATAAAACCAAATTATGTTCTCACTCAATTCTTGAGGAATATAATTGCCAATCAGGATCAGAAAATTAGCCACTGAATGTTGTTTTTTCTAATTGAGATCAAGCTTATACTAACGTCCTGGTTGTAAAAAACAGCAGGTTTTGAGATATTTTTTGCTTGAAAGCGCAGGTGCGAGAATTGCTGAAAATTTTAATGCAAAATTCGACCAACGATCGATATTGTGAAGGCGGTGTTAAATGAAGTATTGTAATAGTAAGAAACTACATATGTGCGTTATGTTTATTAAAACCGTGTTGGCAACAATAAAAGGAGAAGGTGTCAAGAGTACCTTGAACAAAATCCAAAGTTCAAATGAAAGAAAAAGGAATCGGTTCTTAGATCTACAATAACAAGCAACCAGGGAGAACTGGAGCTTGGTATTAAAAGAAACCATCAAAAACTGAGTTCAATACCAAGAACATCAAAATAGACGGCAATTTATCAAAGTATGGTGCACCTACTAGTGAATATCCCAATAAATCTATTGAATGCAGTGAGCCAATGCATCATAATGGAAAAAATAATGTTGTACGCCCTTCCAGCACCTGTGGAAAAACAGGAGTGATCCTTGGCGAATTTAGTGATGAGATGAAGATTCTTTCAGAGTCCAAGATGAAGAGGTCGAACGAAGAACAGGGCTGAAAACGATTGGGCGTAGAGAAAACTGCGTCACTTGGTGATTTTCTTGTGTTGGGGTAGTGAAAAATTCAGTCAATAATTATCATAAATAAATGTTTCAGCAAGACAATGAAGGTAGAATAGTGTAGTATATACACACAACAATAACCACTTCAGCCCAGGCACATGTCAACATTCATCTCGTACCTCAACCCATGTACGATCCATTTAGCACGCCATCTAGGCATGTACGCATGTAAGCTCATCCAACACTAATTGAGTATCCAATTACAATAGATGAATGAAAAGCTCTGTGTTTACAAATAGCCAGACGGGGTCGAGTGTTTACTGACCTACTAATATCGCCGCCTGGTTATTGCCCTGCGCTGTGCACTGATACTAAATCAATTACTCATAACCCATATTGATAAAATGGGTTGACATATGAGTATTATGAAATGGATAGAAAAATGTGGGAACCTAATCCCTTTAATTTGGATTGGTTGATTCAAGTTTTAAAGTAAGCATTTTTATTATGTATTCAGAATTAAAATTTACATTGTATTTAGGGTAGGGATAGAATAAAAAAATAGAATATTGTATAAATTAAGAGAACTGAATAAAAAAAATTAAGTCTGTCTAATAGACTCAAAGCAAACTGCTATTTTATTAAGCAACTGCCTCCTTTCGGCAGAGTAAGACTTTGATCAGACTTTGCCTGATAAATTCGGCAAAAGAACAGACTCCTACTTGAGTACGAGTATGCCTTACATTGGCAAAAAAGTACATAGAAATATGCAATATGCTTTAGCATTGTCTCTGCGCCAAATATTTGGCAACCTTCGGAATGCCGGTAGGTGGTTTTCCCTTTTTCGAAGAGACGTGAGTTTTTCAATCTCGACGTTCCCCCTTTTCATATATCCAATAGAAAGAAGAATGGCGATCCTGAAACACAACATGGCGAACCTAACATTTCCAAAACACAACATGGCATGTGTTTTAGAACACAACAATAGCGAACTTGTAGAACGCGTTATGAAAAAAATCAGCAAATCACATTACTTAAAAAGTACGCTTCTCTTACCCCCAAAAGGACGAAAATAATATAACAATCTGAACTACATTCTATCAAATGATCCAAAATTTCAACAAATACCCAAAGAGTGGGTGAAACATCCCCTTAAAAAAATGAGCTATTTTTCAAGTTTGGAATGTTGTAACGTTTGAAGTCACAAAAATATTTGGTCTAATGCTCAGGAAAACACTTACCATGAAATTGATATACATATTAAATAATTTATTTAGAGCTCTAACTTTTTGGCTTATTTTGTAGTACATTTTGTAAATTTTTTCTTAAGAGAAATATGATGTATTCTGAAGAATTCATTTCATAAGAAATATTCTTGCCAAGTTATTTTTTGCCCATTTTTAATGCCCAGTAATTTTGGCTGGTCTCTGTTCTTCTAGTATTAATTAGGTATTGATAAGAGTGATATATATTTGAGGCGATTATGGAAGGGTTTTGAAAAGGCGACCTACTCTGTACAGCAACCATCCTTGAACTTTTCGGACAGTATGTTTGGGGTCGTTATCTTGTTGAAACACATAAGTTTCCTCTAATCCTAATTTTCTGGCATTCTCAAATAAATTGTCACTCAGAATATCAAGTACATATGCTGATTCATAATACCTTCAATTATGTGCCGTTTACCCACTCCTCCAGCACTTATACACCCCCACGCCATTATATTTCCTCCGTCGTGCTTAACCGTAGGTCTGAGATTTTTGAAATGTAGAGCTTTCTCCGATTTCCGACATACTTTCTGCCCCAAATAAATTGAATTTGCTCTCGTCCGAAAAAATAACATGTTCTCAGAACGAAGGAGGCTTGGATAGGGGTTCCTTAGCAAACCCGAGACGGCGTTTTCGATTAAGATTATTTATAAATGGCTTCCTCCTTGGGAGTCGCCCGTGAAAGCCACTTTTGTGCAAATGGTTACGGATAGTTTGTGGTTTAGCTGTCACTCTACAATCCTGCGACAAGTTTTGCGCGATTGTCAATGCACTTGTACCCGGTTTCTCATGAATCACTTTTAAAATCTCTCATTTATGGACGAAATTCAGTTTTGGCGGGCGTCGAGTACGAGGCCTGCTGGCCGCGCATTCTAGTACTTCAAACCTTTTTAAAATTGTATGCACGGTAGAAGGTTTTTTGCTAACGATTTTACCGATTTCGCGGATACTTTTTCCCTCTCTTCGTAGGTTAACTATTAATTCTCGGACCGATTTGGAAACTTCCATTTTCGTATTTATCGTAGGTCTAAAATGGATTCAAATTTTGAAAGGACACATACTTTCTACCTCTCTAAACCATGTGTCATAAGGAATCAAAGTTTAAAGCAATAAATGTTTTCTCAAACTGCTTCAATACCTTCATTAGAACATGTGTTCACAGACTTTTTTTGTCTAGCCTAGTGATGGCTTTAAAGGATCCTTAAATAGAAAATTCTAATAATGTTTTGTACCAAGCAAAGTTTTATTGCTTTGTTGAGTTAAAAAAACTCATCCGAATCCATAAATGAATGCAGCTGAATTTATAGTAGCAGATACCCAGATACCCAGCTTCGATTGGTGTTCACGAACTTTCTTTGCCCAGTGTATATTTAAATCTAGATAATATTATTCAAATCATCTCCTTATTCATCATGAACAGTCATTGTATGCGATCGTAAATTTGAAAATCACATTTAATTTTAAACCCGTATTTTTGACGCTGACATTATATCCAGATTATTATTGCATACCGTACGTAACATAAATTACATATGTTTGTTTAAAGTACGTGTCATTTCAACGTTGACAGCAGTGTCACATTTCAAATTTCGAAAAATGAATGTATCCATGAACGCCGACTTATAGGTGGTTGCATGATTCATCCATTCTTCCTTCAAAGTCAACGTGAAAGCAGAGAATGACTATCGAAGGACTTCCATCGCGAGCAATCAACTAGCCACCAAAAGACGGTTAAGGCTGGAACTAGCTTAGGGCAGCAGAATTGCTTAACGTACTTTGTCATATGTGAGACAGTCTTTTGTGCACTAACAAAAAATCCGGCAAATGGCCCGCTTCATAGAATATTATTTTGCCGTAATATTTTAAAATTTAATTTCATATTAAAAATACAAAACAACAACAACATGGGTATGCTTTTTGTGGAAGAGAACTAGTCTTGTGTTAATGAAATATTGGCGGAGTCTACCGAAAACATATAGTGAATAACATTTATTCAATGTTAATTAAATTAAAGTTATTTGTACAAAACAATTAAATAAATGAAATCAATGTATCAATTTTACAAAAAGCGGAATATACAAAAACTGTATTTTGTAAATTTGCATTTAGTTTAGAAAGGCCATTAGTGACAATTTTGTAGCAGCCATTTTTAGAGAAAGTTTTTTTATGATTTGAGCCAACGATTTAAAAAATCTCACCTACTTAATTATTACGATTAGATTTTTGGAATAACGAAAGACATCATCCTTGAAAGTTAAATTACCAATGAAATCAAATTCTGCACTTTTTCATAGACACATCAATTCTGCACCTGACCAATGCAATCAGTCATCATAACTCATTTTCAAATCCGTAAAACACATGATCTATACCTTCACTTCTGCCGAACATTTCGAATACCATGCAAAAAGGGATTGCCTAAGGGGTTGACCTCTCTTGTGTATGCCCTTTCACTTTGCTCCTTTGCCACTCAACGGCAATGTAGTGTCATCTTCTGTACGAACTTTACGCTACATCCTTTTTCATACTGCCGAAATATCTTTCTTTCTATCTGTCTATCTATCTATGTATTTGTCTATCGTTTCGAAAGAGATAAGAGCCATTAAAGCAAATCAAGCATTACTTTGTCAGTTTCAGAAAGGATTTACCCTTAAATACCTCCACTCGACAATATTAAGGTTGGCCAGATGGAACGCCAAGACCCGAAAAAAATCGTAGAAGCGAAAGAAATCAGGAAGAAGGAAATCAAACATGGGACGCAGGATTGTCGAAAACGAATTGGAAAAGAATAAATGACTGTACTACGTGTGTATACGTGAAAATAGGTGCAAAGATCATTCTGTGATGAAGCGATAGTGTGGCCGCATAATATAAAAACGACTTCAATACATTCAACTTAAAAGTCGTCAGGCATAGTTCACTAGGGTAAAAACATGTTTGAAACTTAGTATAGAGCTTTGAAATTCCGAAACTGTGAAGTATCTAGTTAAGATTTTTTCATATTCGAATACTTTTGTGCCAAGATAAGTTGCTAAAAAAATCAATCAAGAGGCTGGCCACCCTTAAAATCATCGAGGAATCAAATAAAACTGAACCAACCAAACCAGAAACTGTTGAACTCTATCAGTTTCCACCAAAACCCTCATTCCATTTCATCGCGATGCCTGAAAATCCCAATAAACGGCTACGGGAGCTACCAAGGAACCTGGAATATCCGAAAAACGCCAGCCACAGTCCACAGTTATTTTTTATGGATTCCCCGAATCGACACCACAAAGGCGGCAACAGGAAAGAGGTTAAGCAGGCATTGAGGTTAGGCAAGAAGTTTTGCTGTTTGCCGTTCAGAGATGTTTAAGGATTTTCTATTACACCCCCCGGTGGAAATCCAAGTCCTTTTTAAAGTTCATACAGACACTTGTTCATTGGAATTGGTTTTAGTTGACATTTCAATAAGACTTTTATACCGTCAGACAGGATTCTCGAGAATGGATGTTTCAGCTAAAGGACAAGGAAGTTGAGAGTTTATCGAAAATCGGAGATCCGGAAAGTGAGACAGTCAGCGTCTTAGTATAGCATGTACTACAGAAGAATTTTCACAGGGCTTCGGTGTCAGGTTTGGAGTTTTTTTTTGCTCGCTGTAATTGTTGAGGATGGCAAAGTGATATCACAAACGACGACCCGATACGAAAAGGATTCCCATTTTGAATTAATGGGAAAGGTTGCAAGGTATTATTATCACAGAAAGAATAATTTTGTACCTTTTTTCGTTGAGGAAATAATATTCCGAAGCTGTGAGGATAAGATCTGTGAAAGCATGAAAGTAGAAAGTGAAAGGACAATCCAAACGTATTATCCCGGGCAAAGTGGCAATAAATAAGACAATGTGTAAATATGTTATCCGATCTGGATCTTCAAATCTGTTTCCTTCATCTTCAAATTTTCCTTACGTAAAAAGTGTGTGGAGTTGCGTGAATATGTTGAATAAAACTACTTTCATCAAATGCATTTAGAATTGCACAGCAAAATTTCGGTAGTTAAAGTAATTTTTGCAAAAGCGCATGCAAGCAAAATGATTGCCTTCGAATAGTTTCATAGTATAAATATCCTTTAGCATTTAACAATGAAAAAATCCAGATCATTATAGAGGCCAACTAATCCAGGCTGCTTACTTATTTCTTCTGCAATCCTTTCAAGTAATGAAAAGAAAACATTTCAAATGAAGTTAAATGTGGAGTGAAGAAAATAAAACAATCGAACCGTAACGGAAATAACAATGAGCCCTTATTCCTGTTTATCTTGTGCTTTACTTTAGCTTTGTCCTTGTCTTCACAAAACCTTGGCTATATCCTGCAAGGTTGTGGGTAACCATCACCATCATCATCATCACCAACATCATCCTTATTGCCGCCTCCTATTTGGGGTATCTATTATTTTAGTGCAAATAACTCATTCGAACTAATCCTGAGAACAATATTAAGCTTCTTGTACATTGCGAAAGTACATTTCTCTGGTTTTCGAGAATTTATGAACCTCTGAGTGAAACATAGGCATGTTTGATTGTAGGTGAAATGTGCATGTAAAGATACAATTCAGTGGAATTATTGAAATGATAAATCGAAACTCTCATTTTTCTCTTGCATTGAATTATTTGACGAAAAAGTTTGATCGATGAAATCTAAAGTTTCACGATTTTTTTCGACACTTTTAGTATTTTTTTGGTTCAAAAAACGACTTAAAGTGTATCTCAATGTTTGAATTGAAATGAATTATGAAAAATTCAAAGTTGAAAATTTCTATACTATAATATAATATTATTGTCAAATTTCGCATAGAGTTATTATCTATTAGTCTTAAGACAAAAAATTATTTTCGAAACGCTCAATTGGAGCCAATGAAGTTGATAGAAAAATCCATCAATAAAGGGACTTGGATTTGAACAATGTTTTCCTTAGTTTCAAGTAAAATTTGACAGATAGAAAAATATGAGAAAAACTATACATTTTGAGCTGTTTTCAACACAATCTAACGGCTACAATTCGGTAATGTTCCCCTAAATCGTAAAAGCTGCGGCTTTCTATGCAATTTGTAAGCCCCCAAAAACATCCACAAACATGGACAATGAATAATGCTGGTGTGCGCTAGTGCTTTATCTGATAACACTCATTTGTTTATTGCACTTGCCTAATATATATTATTCTCAAATGCTTTAGCTCTTACACCATTTCAACCGAACGCCAAGGGAAGGTGGAAGAAAATGTTTCTTAAATAAAATCAAGTCTATTTTCAGTTTAATTTAATCAACTTTCATCTACATTCTGAAATTATGTGCAACAGTAAGTTGTATATTCATCTACCTATGCAAGAATCTCCTTCCTCTAAACATCACTGTATGAATCATGTCCTTGTGCGTTCATAAAATAACATTTTTTTTAGTATGTTGTTTTGATTATTGCTGTTTTGATTATTATTATTTGATATGTTATTCTTAAAAGAAAAGTATATGTTCGACATATTTATGAAAGTTGAAATAAAATAAAGGGCGTTTGGGTTTTTTCGAAAATTCGTTATCATATAAATTTGATTTCTTAAGACATTTTTTGTATACATTTGAATAATAAACTATTGATCTTCAAAATACACAATTTTACAAAAACAAATTACAATTCTTTGCTTGGATTTGAAGACGTTGAGGATGAAGGTTTTAGAAGACTTCAAGTCCAATTTTAGAAAGCTCTGAAACTAAAAGATGTTTTGTAAAAAAATTTACTCAGTATTTAACCTTGAAGCGGGTGTGCGGTCATTTGTAACGGGAGCGAGCGGTTTAGTTTTCAACAGAATCAGTTTCTTCGTCCATATAACATTGATTGCAAATAAATGTTGTATGACTTCTGCAAATATTTTTCATACATAACTTACATTGCGTTTTTGATTGCCTCCTTTTTTTGCTTAACATATTTTACAGGTTTCTCTGCATGTGCCATGTGCTTCTGTATCAGCAGCACTATCCTCCAAATTCAAATGCTCCCTTATGTTACTTTTTAGTTTTCTTGGAAGGCCTAAAATCGTTGATCTTCTTTGGATGTACTCTTTTGCCAATTCAGTGCCTAATTCCCGTAAATACATTCGCATTTTCCGTAGAGTCACATTATTAGCCCTGAATATCACCATTCTACTTATTCCTGCCATATCCAGAAGACGAAAGAAGAGTGTCAATGTCCATCTATTATTCTTCCTTGAAACCGAATACATTTTTGCTTTAATATCGACTTCATCGACACTCCGCTTTGTTTTATTTTAAATAAATGATACTAGATTTGCGCTTTTCATTTGTACTTTCATCAGTTTCTGCAGCACAATGAAGTGATGATATGAGAACCACAAATCTTTTCTTTTTAGGCACGTAAGATACGAGTATAGCTGTATCTAAAAATCCAAATTGACTTGAATATTCAGGTCGGTTTTTATCTATAAAGCAAGGAGGCAATTCTTTCTTGTTTTTACGCATGGTACCCACAATAGAAATCTTATAGTCCTTGGCTAAATCGTTCATCAGCGGCACACTGGTACACCAATTGTCAATGGTAAGGTTTCTTCCAGTGCCAGAAATTGGTGTAATTAGCCTCTTCACGACGTCTGCCGCAGCATTATTTAACTGATATGGGCCTTCGGGCTGCTTGTCAGCATAAAGTTCAATATTTAGGACGTAAAACGTAGCAACATCAACTAGTGGAAAAAAGTTTGATTCCGTATTTGTTTTCACTGACATAGTAGAAGGAAAAAAATGTATACCTGTCTCATCACTTGCATATAAATCTTCTAAATTGGCGTGTGGATCCCGCTTTGTACAACAATCCGAAAAGTGCTCAAATTTCCACCGTAACTGTCGGTTTGCAGTCACGTATTCTGTTATACGATGGCGCTTTTTTTTTAGAATAAATTGGTTGGTATATCTAACAACTTTTTCAATAATATTCTTTGAAATGAATAAACTAAAGGCTTGCGTAAATGTTGTCACCCCTTCACCATTCCTACGAGTGCCCGCATCTTCCGTGAGAATATTTTGAACTTGACGCCTCACTCTGTTATTGTTAGATTTTTGCCACTTCGTTACATTATCACGCCCTGTGAAACAGCTACTTATTTATGAAAGGGGCAAATCATCCTATTCTGCGTCCAAGCAGTTTGATTCCTCAGTAGATCGAGGTTCCTCAACGGTGTGATCGGAAGTTTCAGGGCCTTGGTCGCTGAACTCTGATTCACTGTCTTCTTCGTCTTCTCTTAATAATTCCTCGAGTATTGCACTTTGTGGTAACCGTCCACGACTCATTTTATATAATAAAAAAACAAGCTTATTTCGATGATATTGAATGATGGCCGAAGAACTACTACGAGCGTGAACGAGGGTATGTCGCGTTGAGCGTCGCGCGAGTTACATTAGATAAACAAGCAAACAGCTTACGTTTCTTCTAAACATCCGTTTTCTAAAATCAACATCTTTTCTTAACATAAACTATCGAAAACTTAACTTCATTATGATTCATAAATACCAATAATTGCTTACACAGCTGCATCTCATATGACTCATAACCTCTACTCTCATTGTTTATGCTGACATAAGCTTTAGTATCCAATTTCATTTAATGCTGATCAGCTTACATATTTTATATTTTCCAAAAACAAAATTGGAACTAAGACATTTTGGGTTCTTTGTCTTCAACGATATAAATACATATTGATCATCTAGATCAAGTTAGTTATTATTCATATCACAAAGGAATCAGACAATAAGTTATTATTCAGTTATTATTCAAATCCCATTCGGATCAGTCACAGTTGTTAGTTGTTATTGAGATCATTCGTTTCACAAATCAGTTATTACCATAAGTTACTATTGAAATAAAGTGTTAATAATAAAGTGTAATAAAGTTTTTCATTAAATATACTAAGTGTGGTTAATATAGGGTTTTCCAATAAAAGGTTTCATTTTAATATTTGAAAAAAAGGAGTATTTTTTAAGAAAAACCAATGGATGTTTATTTCATTGTAAAGAGGAAGGTATGCCAATAACAATGGAAAACGATATCATTCAAATGGCTACCACGGCTACGCTTGCAGCACCATATCCTTTTCATGAAATTTTCCATGACTAATTCGCACATTTGCGGCTGTATGTCCTCGATAACTTCACGAATTCCATCTTTAAGGTCTTGAATTGATTGTGGAGCATTGACATAGACTTTATCTTTCACGTGGCCCCAAAGAAAAAGTCTTAAGGTGTTAAATCACAAGATCTCGGTGGCCAATTGTGATCACCTCTTCGAGAAATAACACGGTCAGGTAACTTTTCTTGCAAAATTGCGATGGTTTCGTTGCTTGTATGGCACGTAGCGCCGTCTTGTTGAAAACACACGTCGGGCACATCAATATCTTCCAATGTCGGCCATAAAACATCATTAATCATAGCCCGTTAGCGCAATCCATTCACCGTACCAGTTACGCCAGCCTCATTTTCGAATAAGTAAAGTCCAATCACACCGTCAGCCCAAAGACTGCACCAAACAGTGACACGTTAAGGATAGAGTGGCTTTTCAACAATAATTCTTGGATTTTCCGAGCCCCACATTCGACAATTCTGCTTATTAAGGTAGCTTCCGAGGTGAAAATGGGCCTCATCACTGATGAAAATCTGGATCATTTTCATGCATTTCAAGGACCCAATCGTTGCTGGTGATCGACCGACTTGAGTTCTTGTGTAAACTGAACTTTGAAAGCCTTAAGGCCCAAGTCTTTCTACAAAATATGGTATAATGTCGTTTGTGGAATGCCTAATTACAAAAATCGACGAGGAATTGACAAACCTGGGTTCTCGTCAACACTATGCACACTACAGCAGCAATATTCTCAGTTGTTCTTGAGCGACGCACACGGTTTCAATTCTTCACATCACTAACTTGTCCCAACAGCTCAAATTTTCCCACCAGTTTCACTATTGCCGGCCGAGAAGGTGCTTCACGACGACCAAAACGTGCTTTAGTTTTGCGAATTGTGACTGCAAAATTTTTACCATTTTTGTAGTGAATTTTTACAATTTCAATGCGTTGTTAAAGCGTGTATCGTTCCATTTTTAATAATGGCGTAGTTTTTACTTGTCAAATGTCAAAAGATGACAGCTTCAAAAGTGACAACTGCCCAAATAGCGGGCTATTCAAAATGAAACCTCTTATTGGAAAACCTTTTATATATATTTTTGTGAATTGACATCGCAAGAAATATAACTCGCGTAACCTTTTCGACGACAGGTGCGTGTAGTCTTTTCGACGATTGCACCGGGACTAAAACAATTGCGAACTGCGGAGGTGGAGGAGCGCCCCGAGCGACGGTTTATTCTCTATTTTACTCCCAATGACATAGCGACAGGCTACTAGAAATGAGAAATAAATGTGAAGGGTATGAATAATAATATGAACGAAAATGTACTAAGCGCGGTCGATTTGACTACGCGCGCCCACTTGAAGGTTAAAGAAAAAGTCAATTTGCGAAATTTGGCGACTAAAATGTTTGTACATGTTTGTTAATGTTTGCAGTGCCGAAAAGTTTACATTTTGTCACGCTTTATTGATGCAAGTTTTCTATTGAAATGAAAATTTATCAAAAATACTTGATAAAATAATAAATCCCCAGTCGATGCCCGCTTCACGCTCACTGACAACACGAATAAAATTTGCATATCGCTTAACACTTTCACTGTGACATGTTGGCAACATTACTCTTATCCCTCCCGAGACTTTTGGATTACAAATTATTCCTTTTTAACATGTCTTGCATAATTCAATGTGTTTGTTGCTGTTGAACAACCTAAGAAATAGTCATGGAACAACAACATTTATAACAATGGCAATCATACTTATTTTTCATCCTCATCATGTCCTTTTGTTCTGCGTTTCAGTCATTTTATAGTCGCGCATAGCAGGCGTAACGTGGCATGAAAAAGCATGAGACGACAAGACACGACACAGCATATCCTAGCTGCTTGAAAACAAATGAACATTTCGTTAGGCGACAAGGAAATCCCATAAGCCAAAGGCTACACAGTCATGTCAACCATTTACCCGTCTGATTAAACTTACCAAACACGTACGAATGCTATTAGTCATTATTTAATTTTTGCCACTTTATTTTTGCAAAATACAACTCCACCACCCTCTCCTGAATATAAAAAAGGGTTGACAGTCGTCAAAGTATAGTGGAGTCTGGCAGTTTACATCGAATAAATTTTTGCATATTTCAATGATAAAAAGGAGGATAGTGAATGACATTGAAGTGAGAAATGAGTTCTCATTTCAACTAGCCGTAAGTCTTCACATGATATTCTACCGAGTAGATCGATAACATTTCACTTCTCATATTCCATAATTTTAATTTACATGTTTTATTTTATGCGTAAAGCATTTTATGCACACAATATGTTTTATATAAATAATAACGCATATCATTAAAAATCAAACAACCTTGTAGTCTTTTTTCATTTGAAAGGTTTATTTACCACAAATTTTCCGTTCTGATGATGGTTTTATATATTTTTTTCTCAGTGAGTATGTTCCACCGATTTTCTCGTGCTTAAGGAGGGAAGGACCTTTAGGCACTTTTGAAAATCGATTTTTTTTAATAGTTTTAATCGATAGATATATCGCCTAAGAATATCATGTCAAAGTTTCAAAAGCTAATTCTTAAAATTATGGAAGATATGCATCCCGAAAGTGCCTGGTGCCAAGTTCTTTTTCTCTTGACCACAAACTTTAAACGGCCTTTTCTCGAAACCATGTTTTTTAACATTGCGTAAGTGATAATAAAAAAACTAGTGAATCGATTTTCATCATCTAGCATTCATTTTAAAGAGCATAAAAAACTGTTCTATATAGACTAAAGATAAAAAAGCAAATTATTTTGAACTATTTTTGACTGGAAGTACAACGAAATTTTTCGTCAAAATCGTAATTTGTGTTTTGTGAGCCTGTTCTGAGGGGTTAATTTTCGAATTTCGCAAATATTTTAGTCTATCTTACTAAAAAAAAATCTCTCGAGTAAGAAAATGTGTGGTTTGTTGCTTTCAGATGAAAATTGCTGCCAGCATCGCTTACGCAATTTACGACGTCAGCGACAACATGGCTTTCAAGATTCTTGAAAAATTTGTTAATTTTCAACTTTCACTTTTGTAGAATATGTTTTTTTCAACCTCAAACATCGCCTTAAAACAAATATGATACTGATTTAATAAGAACTGTCTTCATTTCCCCACAAATCAGTTGCAAAAAAGACCTTTTTTTCGGCCTCTAAAGGTACTTCCCCCCTTAATTCATTTGAAACTTCTTGTGTTAGAAATATACTCCTCAAAACTATGAAGACAATATCGCATCACACACATGATAGATCGTTTTTGTTTGAACCTTTGTGTATTTTTGAGTAGAACACCAGATCCACTACAATTTTTGTGCTTGGTTCGCAGCTTAGAGAATTTGCACTATTCGCATTTTTTCAGAGCTTGCTTTTGTGTCCATAATATTAAATGAAAAAATCCGTTCTTTTTATGAAGGATGGCAACCTCATCAGATACTGCCACTTCAACTTTCCCAGGACACCAAGACCACTATTAGGTTGTAGTTAGAATGAACTCAGCATAGTCTTAGCTTGAATATTTTCATATCCAAAAATATCCTAGCATTTGTGAATTATTCTCTCAAATTATTGATCAAAATATTATGCCTTTTTTAGCTTGTAAGATTGTCAAAAAGTCGGTTTCTCTACACTTTTCGGTATATGGAATGGAAAATTCTCTGGAAGTCATAAGTAAACTTTACTTAGGAGTTTTTGTTTTTCGTTTGCGGGCTCTTTTATTGTATGTTTGATTATTACTTTTTTTTCATTTCTCGCGATGTATTGCAACATACCAGCTACCGAAAACGTTCCATTTGAAACCACTTATGTGTCAAAAATGCCTAGCTTCGCTTTGGGAAAATAAAAACCGATAGTTTTTTATTCTTTTTGATCCCTAATCTCCAAAATCAATAATTTTTTCTGGCACTTCTAGTTTAAAAAAATATTTTTGAAGTTATCCTTGGACGTAGAAAAAACTGAATAATTTACAAGGCTAATGAAACAATTAGATGTCTCTTTTCATTTTGTCGGTATCTACTCACCTTAAATAGATCTTCATATGTAACCAATTCTGTAAATTGCCATGTTTTCAACGTTCATGTACATAATAGATTAAATAGAATTTATTTTACATAACTAGTGACAAATCACAATTCCTCCTGAATCATATTCGATAACCGGAGCAAAATACACTTCAGCTACACATAAAATGATTGCAAAAATCACGTTCACCTTCTTGATTATCCGATTACAAGTATCCAATTTCTCAAATATAAATGTGATTCCACAAAAAGCGGGTACGATCAAGTTGATCACCAATCTTATGTTCAATTCTGATCGTCTCGTATCTCACTTATTTCCCGCAATATTGGTTCACACACCACGATATGGATAGTTCATCGCAAAATGAAAAATGCCGGAGACCACAATGTACAGCTGCAGTGTGAAAGAGGTTCCTGCGAGATATTTCTTTTCAACGCGTGCACTTCACGTGGTCTCCTGAAACGATGCCACAAATGTAATTTGAATGTGATGAAATAAGAAACGATTATTATAAAAATGAATTGCTATTAGTAGTGATTCACTTGAAGTGTCCTATTGATCAAATAAAAGGTACGCAAACGTAACGAAATTCAATCAAACCAAATACAAATAAAATTGTCAATCATTACAAAATATTAAAGACTAACTGTGCGCACGATTTCAATTGCGTAGACGCTAAAGTTAGTTACAGAAACATTGATCTTGTCCTAGAAGCTATTTATATTGTCGTCAAAACTGACAAATTAGCAATATTAACTCAAATAATAAATAATAATAATTGTTAACACTATCAAATGAAAACGAATTCACATAAAATCAATCATAAATTTTTATCGTCACTGTTCTAATTGCAATGAAAATCATTTACGATATTTTTTAATTAAGGCATGCGTTCACTTTAAAAACATAACACTCAACTTAGGTCACTATCTATCCGCTAACATACAAACGCCTACTAAAGTCTAAAAAAATTCATTACACATCACTTGGCAATAGATGTCGCCATCGGTAACTTTCTCGGACTGTGTTCTCTTTTGTGCACAAAATTCAATTCCGGAGATGCACGCTTTTTACCATATAATCCCATTTTTGGGAAGAAAGTATCATCTCTGTTAACCAAGGACCTGTTTTGTAGGTTTTGTGTGATGAAGGCATATACAAACGAAAGTTTCAGGAATTATATTCATTTTTTGGTTTTATCCTGATTCCAAATAGTCCTTTAAAAGAAATATATGAAGATTTTTTCATGAAATTTATAATAAAATATTTTTTACTACTAGGCCTTAATAAAACGATTCGATAAAATCATCGACATCATCGAAAATCATAAAAAAAGCTTATTCCAAAACAGTTTAGTGAAAAAATTATGAATCGGAAACGCAATCCAAAGTTACAATTGTTACGGAAAAGTGTCTCAAAAACCTAAACAATTCATAAATTCTTGAATATTCAAATTTTTAGAAGTAAATAAATAAAATAATAATAACTAACAGTTGCAGCTGTGACTCTAGAGCTATGACAATCTGTTAAAAATAAGCTGCAAATTATCATGATAAAATTTTGCGCCAACTTAAAACATAAAAAGAATGTAAACTTGGTCTAAAGTTGTAAAAAAAAATTTTGGTTGTTGCGCTTAGTTTTTTGAAGATGGATTTGCCAAAAATCATTACCGAAATTAACCAAAAATCATTACCAAAATAACTAATGTTCAGTCTTTAGTATTTTTTTCAATTTAAAGGTTCTGTATGTTTTTTATAATTAACTTGTAACTGTTGCTTGGTATTGTAACAATAAACAATAATCATAAAACAGCCACTCTTAGCCGCAACTATGCACATTTTCCGCAGCAATTTAATTTTACAAATCAACTTTGATGAAAATGCGTGTTTTTGCATTTCTAATTGTCAATTGCAGGGATTATTAACCGTTGAAAAAAGATTAGCCTTGCACTCATTCCAAGTATTCCCCAACCAATTCTTTTATGTCCTTGCTCTGGTGCAATTGGGATGCGAGCAAAATCCAACGAATACAATATTGCATTCCAATTTCATTTTGTGGATTGTACCACCCGAATACAATGTTATCCTGCTATCCTTGTGCAGTCGTCGAAGCAATTAGTTCTATTTTCATGCACAAAGCTTTTCCATTCAGGACACTTGCTTGCATACGCTTAGTCAAGTGCCTAGTAAATGAAAAGCGTGAAAATTAACTGGTGGCTAGTGGCATTTTTCGTATAACATGGGCGACTGAAAATTTAAAAAGGATGATTCTAAGTTTGGTAGCTAAATAGCACATATGGATGGAAAAATACCAATTAAGGATGGATTCTTCACAAGTAACTCTTGAGGATTCATTATTCAGTGCGTTTGTATAGTAAAGTGATTTTTTCTAGCATTTCAGGTTTTTTAAGAAGTTCTGAAATTTAAAAATTTCGAATTAAGTTTTACCGAGAAAAAATGAACGAAAACAAAGCAATCTTGATGATCATTGTGTATAAAATCAAACTATGCGGATGACATTTTTTACTAAAACGATGGTTATACACAAACTAGCGCAGCTCTTGAACGAAAAGAGAATGAAAACCACACAAACTATGCTGGTTCACCCTTTCTCTATGCACTTACACTACAATCAACATGGAAATGCAGAAAATTTAACCACAATAGTGTGCCAGACCGAATTTCAAGGGGAACTCGTCCTTTTTGCTACCTCGTCCTGACTATCCCCATCGAATAGCCACGTTTCATTTACCATGGCCATTCACCTACCCTTTAAATGGCAATTCCGTTTGTTTGTACCCTGCACTCTTTCGGTTTGCGGTTTCACACTCTACCCAAGTCTTTTGTCTAAACCTAGTATCGGAATCCTTGGAAAGCCCGGAAGGTAGTTCAGGGAAACGTAGCTACGAGACTTGAAGACGAAATCAAACACTTCTTAGTTAATGCAAAGGAAAAACGCAAGGGAAACCTTTCTCTTGAATCGAAGAAGAATTCCAGCTCAAGTTCCGTTGCATGCATACTAATTGCATTAACTTCTACTTTGTGCTCCCTTTTTTTCCACGAACTTTTCGGGTAATGGAAATGGAGAGGATGAATGATGTTGCAGCCACTGGTGCAGTAGAACGGATTGAATCCAACTAAACCTCATTAGATTTAGTTAGGGTAACGTTCCTTAATCGGTGTTTGAAACTTTTCCATTCTGGCAAACCACGAAACTTTATTAATTGTTTTTTGGTTTTGTGCCGCGAAACTTTTCGTGGTTGCTCGCGTGCCCTTGAAAGCATTTAGAAATAGTGATGTTTTCTGTAATATATGATAAATGTCTGGATTGAAAATTAAAAGAGCTGCATATTTTGATATAATTTGAAGATCAATTTGCTCATTTATTTGGAAGTTTTTCGAATCAAAATCACAAGGATATCTCAAGCTCTTTTGTAGGATGTAACCCCAGTTTGATATCATCCAGAAAAATACAAACCATTATTTACTTGCCCCCTATACCTTACCGCCAACATCCACCAAAAATCTATTATTTATTTTCTATTTATTTGCCTTTGCATGGATAAACTGTTATCCATCGTAGACATACAGCTTCAATAAAAACACAAATGGAAACAATATCCTTGAAAAGGAATTCAACGCACCATCGTCCATCTTAGTTGTCCATTGTTGCGAACTGTTATCCTGGACATTGTCTTCAATCCCACGAGGTTGTAGTAAAACAAAGTAAGTACATTATATCTAGTGTCTAAATTGTCCGGTATCTAGACTTTTGTATCTAATAGAGTAATTTTACACATCTGTGTGAAATAACCTCATTGCCAAGCTGTCTATGTCCTTTACGGTAAGTATTGAAGCACAATTGCTAACTAGTTTCAAGTATGCCTGCCCATACGCTCTGTCCCCGAACTGGGAGCTCGAGAAAATCAGACCGGGTTCGGTTGATTCTATCCCACCCGGCTAAGGACTAGAGGACATCCAAGCCAAATCGGGCTGAAGCGTCGTTTCACTTATAGTGCTGAATACTCGACTCGTGTAGGCGTTTATGTACGTTGTGCATCTCTCCAAGTGTGTATCAAAAGACAAAACCACTTTTGGACGGAGATACCATACACATAATGTAACGTATCATATACGAAGTTTTGGGATCACATGAAGTGTTACGATAATAGAAGAGCAACTTAAGTGCTAGTTGAAGTTGTTCAACTAAACTATTTGGTTCCTAAATTTCCAACTGTTTCAGCTTTGCTTGGCCTCCAGCGTGGCGAAGGAGGTGTGGCATCCACCAAATTTCAGTGCTACTTCCGAAACGAGTGCAAATAAACGGAAGAGTCAATAACTCAATTGGGAGTGAATTAGAGGCTGAGACTTCACTTTGATGTAACATCCGGAAATGCTTCGATTAATGAATAATTTACTGAAGTTTTCGGATCTTTAAATATAGTTTGTTTCGACTGTGAAAGTCAATGCCAAACGTATTTTATGAGGTCAAAGTGATTTACAAAACATTAAATAATATCCACTTTAAATGTTTGTTTTTGTTCCTAATCCAACAACGACCTTTTTTATTGTTTGTCTTCACTTCAAAGCAACGTTTAATCCTGTTGAAAAGAATTCCTTTTACAACTATTCAAATAATACCAGACGATGTAAATTTAATTAATCCCCGTGTAGCCCACATGCCATTAAAGAATCTTCAAATTCATTCATAACTGTAAGACTGTCATTCCTTGGGAAACTGGCGCGGAAGGATACCTTCAATGATGGAATCAAGTTAGTGAATGGAAAAATGTACCAGCACCAAATCCATTGAAACTTTCCCCAGTCTCCAGCATTTCATCCCGAACAATAGCCAAGACAGCTATCGAACAAGATGAACGGGGTTAAAAGAGTTCTTGTGTTCGATGTGATTTTCTGTGCCAGCAACCACAAACTGTCGTTCAGCCCTTATATCTGTCTGAACGGCGAATTTTTCGTGCCATGCCTTTCGAAAAGTCAAAATGAAAGGTTGGTTGGAATTCGCAAGATCCCCTAGAAGCGAACAACCCTTGATGTGAACCACCCCTATCTTTGCAGCCAAAGCAATGTTTGATTTGGTTTAATGGTATCTTATCGCTTCAGCGGAGGAAATAGCAGGAGCAAGTCACCTTCGTTTTTCCATCCTGGCCGCGTCATGTCATACAAAGGTCAAACGAACAAAGTTTTCAATCCTTGTCGGGCTTTTATTTTCCGAATCCCTAAACGGATGAAGACTTAGTTCTTTCATCAGTTCCGTCCCATTCCCATCTACCATTTCGAGGTTGTGTACCAGCTGGTGACTATTTTCTTCTGGTATTTTAACTTTCTTTGTTTTTACTTACAAGGTGAGAGTCGTCATACACGTGCAGATTTTTCTTTGAAAATGACATTATATGCAAATATCAAATGGATGGCGTTATGCAGAAGCCAACCAACCCACAAAATGACAAAAATTAAACTAAGAACAACATTCAAACAACAATAAGCCAATCTACGATTTCAGAGACCGACCAAGCTTAACTTAGTTTAAAATGCAAGTAAAACCGGCTATCAACCATGCCACATATCATTTTTAATATATATAAGTTTAGCAAAAAGCATCCAACCCACTTGGTAGCTTTCTGCTTATTTCGAAATGAGTTATTGGCGAATACTCAATGTGGTTGATAGAATAATAGATAACAAAAACGAAAACCACCATTTGGACTTTGGACATAACAGTTCATTTTAACAGTGCAAACAGAAGACTCGCCACAGCAGTTTGTTCTTTCACTCTGAACGTGAAAGTTATTTGCGTTGTTACAACATTGAAATCATTGATATTAATTTAAAGCTCATGGATTTGAATATTGAAGCAACGAAAAGGAAGCTAAGGCATCAAAAAACACACCATTAACAGAAGAAGGTGAGATAACTTTATTATTATTTGACTTCGGGTTACAATAATAGCTTTTTCTCGTAAATTATGAGATTCTAGGAAATACATTTATTTGTGGAATAAAACTAATGGATTTATTGATATATTGAATGCATAATTAATTAGGACTGTATATATATTTAAACTTTTTATTTTCGCTTCAACGATTTTTGTTTATTTCAGATAATCCTTCGGAAAAAAGTTTGCAGGAAATGCATACAGACGAATTATTGGGGGTATCTGATGATTCAGATGTTGACTGTACTTATGATCCTAGATTTGAGTCAAAAACAGATTCAGAGGACGAACCTAGGACGAACGAAAGAAAAGGTTGGCAAGAAGTAAAGAAATGTAGGAAACGAAAATTCGGAAACGGAAACGGAACAGAAACAATAATAAACCATATTTCGATCATAAAGGGGAATTTCGAAGAGAAGAGTTTGAAAAATTTTGGGCTTCGAAAAGCTATGATTTCCAAGTCATGTTCATAGCTGCATCCGTAACAGAAAAACAAAAGAAACGTGTTTATGGTCCGGGCCCCGATATAAGAAAATATTCAAGAGTTTATAGTATTTCACAAAACATAATTTGCAGGGAGATGTTTGTAAATACTCTTCGTATTTCAACATATCGAGTGAATACCGTTCTTAAAAAAATTCCCGGGCGTGCCCCTTTACCGGACGAAAGAGGTAAAAGCAAGGAGGGAAAAACAAGCTTCCCGATGAAAAGGTTCGACAAGTAGTGGAACAGATAAATAAAATACCTAAATATATATCCAACTATCGCCGAGAACAAACGGAAGCTCAGTTTTTGCCACCAGAAATCACTTAAAAATCTATGTACGAAAAATATTCGGCAGAATTCAGTCCAGTGACTTTTCTTCCTACAAAAAGATATTTACACTAATTTTAACTTAAGAGTTAAATCATTAAAAAAGGGTACTTGTAATATTTGTGATTCACTTAAAATGCAAATTGAAAATGAATTAGATCCCGAAAAAAACTAGCATAGAAGCAAAACATAAAGACCATCTAGAAATTGCTGAAAACGCACAAGCAAGACGTAAACATGACTTTGCGATGGCAAAGAACCCAGAATATTAATGTCTGACTTTTGATCTGCAAAAAACGTTACCCCTTCCACGGATCCCAACAAATATTGTGTTTTACAAGCGTCAGCTGTGGTTGTATAACGTTGGTATTCATGGCGGGAAAAAGGATCAAGGAATTTGTTATGTTTGGGCAGAAGGCGTAGCTGGAAGGGGACCTCAAAAAGTTGGCTCTTGTTCGATGAAACACATTAATACTAATTTCTTGGTTCCTGAAGTTCGTCATCTGATTCTGTGGAGCGACTATTGCGGAGAACAAAATCGCAATATAAAATTAACTTTATTTTTAAAATCAATTTTACAAAATCATCCTAATTTATTAGATATTACCTTCAAATTTTTAATTTCCGGTCACAGCTTTTTGCCTAATGATTCAGATTTCAGCGATATAGAAAGTGCATTAAAACACCAGCAAAGACTTTACCTTCCATCAGACTACAAAAATATAATGAGGAGTTGCAGGAAAAAGAAACCATTTATTGTTAATTTAAGGGAAAGTGTGGTTTCGGCGTGTCGGATGGCATTCTCATCAGGTGCTGTCATAAGCCATCCGTCACGAAACAGCACTAACACGGTTAGCTTGTTGGTGGAATAAGCTTCGTTATATTTCAACCATTTTTATAATTTACATCTGCGAATTATAACGACCGTCAATGTGTTCGTATATAGCTACGTTGCTAAGCAACCTGATGAGGATGCCATCCGACACGCCGAAACCACACTTTCCATTAAATTAACGATGAACCAGCATAACCTGGAAGCTAAGAACTCCCATTAATGTGCATCAATAGTGTTAGTAAGTTGCTAACCAAAAAGCACAAAGCTAGAAAACAATGTTGTTGACTAGACTAGGAGGTTCTAACCAATGATAAACTTAAACATTTATTATCTTTACCCAAATGGGTAAAGACAACTTTTTCAGTGTAAAAAATATAGAAAAACCAATAGTGAATCGAAAAGTCTCAGTGGACGAGTAAAAAATAAATTGGCTACACATAAGAGTAATAACAATTGAGAAATGTTATCCATTTTGAATAAAAGTTCAAAATGATTTCACTGAACCATTTAAGATAATAGATATTATGAAAAAAATATGTAAGCGAGGGCGACCCCCACAAAATTCTGAGAATGTACTGTTTTGTGACTTGACAGCTTTGTGGCCAAACGGAAAACCGATTTCTGACGCGAAATATAACGACCTAAAAGATATGCCGCATCTTACACCTAAGGATTGCCAATTTTTTTTAAGTTTGAAAGGTTGCTCAGACATTCAGGAAGATATAGATGGCTACAATGTGAATCAGTTAGATAGTCAATCCAGGTTGACGAAGAAGAAAAAATTTTGAATTCCCAACAGTAGTATTATAATATATTATTATTATTTTGTAAAAAAATTTCAACGTCATTGCTATTATTATGAAAAATTATTGTTGTTTAAATTATTTTGGTTTTCTATTTTTTAAATAAAAAACCTGTGAACTCTACCCAACCTTTTTTTAGAAAACGCTTTATTTGTTTTTATTTTATTTTGCAATAATTTTTTTAACTCATTTTAGAACAGATGCAACATTGTATTTACGAAAAATATATATAAAATAATAATAATAATGAATTATAAATTTGATGAAAGTTAAAAAATCACATGATTAATAATAATCTAATTTGCAGAAACAAACCAAGCCACAAAACATTATCAATTTTTATCATAAAATTTAAAACTAACCAAATTTACGTTAATTCGACTGATAAATTTGTTTTTGACTTTTGGCTGAATTTAAATTTATGCCAAAATTTCCTTTTTAATTGATCTCTATTGATGTTCTTGTGGGTTGGTTGGCTTCTGCATAACGCCGTCCAAATTAAAACAGGTCCAGGTTCTGTATATACCACGAGAACATTTTGGGAATTAGTTTTGTTAAGATTTTGATACTTTGTTAACGATTCCTGGGTTTTTGTGCAATAAAAAACTTTTCGTTGATCTTTGAATGCAACTTTCAAACCGAATTTCAATTCCAAAAAGCTGCATCTTAATTTTTAGATGTAAACAGCGCTGTCTCATTCGAAGTCTTGCAAAGCTCTTTAGAAACATTATTTTTGTTTATGGGTTCAATAAAATTATAGGATTTTTGGAAGATATTATTATATTTTCAGTTTAGTATTCACTTGGGCTTTCAGCCCAAATAAATAAACTAGCCAAAAAAATGGATAGAATTTTAAAACGGTTCACTCGCTACAAATTGGATCATGTAATTTATCAAGTGTGAATTCTTTTCATTTGGGATGTAAATCTTCCATGTATTGACTCCATTACCTTCCTTGCCGCACTTACATTGAACAACAATGAAACTTGTCTCTCGTGACTTTGAAGGTTCCAAACTATTCTACACACTAAAGGAAATGTGGCAACAATATCCACAGGTGCAAGCGAAGATTTGGCCTGTCGAACTGACTATTCTTTATTGGCTTAAATTGGCTCCCAGGATCTTTCCTCACGCTTAGATTCGGTGATGCTTTTCGACCACTTTTTCTGTCTGCCTCCCACGAGAACGAAAAAGAAATATTGTGGCTAATTAGTAGGCAGGATATTCATGGCCTGATCTAGGGTGAGCGTATCGATTAAATTCAAGGATACCGAAATAATTCTGCCAATTCGATTGCGGAATAGATGGTGCGCTGTAAGTAGCTCCATCATTTGTGACCATCCTATGGCGTGTTAGAAATTAAGCGTGTTAGAAATTGACCGAATTTCTGAATTAAAGTAAATATACTCAGGTCGGTCGATTTTGCCTTTAAGAAACAAAATTATCGGACAGATATCTTGCTTAGGTAGAAGCCTTGATTTAATGCTTGTAGGAGCTGTGAGGGTGGCGGAATATTATTTCTCGAATAATCGGAATTAAGCAAAAAGAAGAGCGACTAATTGGTCTCAATCACGTTTCGCTTATCAGCTTGCTTTTATCGTTCGTTAATCATGACTATTGTGTACTTTTCTGATGATGAGATCCAATTTACTCAGCACCACCTTTTAGTAGGACCAAAAACATTTCTTTCTTGACCAGTTCACCCAATGTTTACGAAACAAGTGTATTTGGTATTTTCTTTAAGTATGAAAAAAACCATCACGGCCGACCACGAAATTAATAAATTTAAACATTTCAGAATAACTTTTTGTATTTTATTTTCGTTTCTTTCTAATTCTTTCGGATGATTTATTGTTTTTGTGCTTTTACTTAGCTTTTCACACGTGAGAAACTCTCCAGCTGCTAAACTATTATGCCTCGAAAATTTTCCGCGTATATTATTTTCATTTGCAACAAAGTGTCGTGATACCGTCTAATAAAAAATACTCTTTTCAATACGGAAAAAGCTAGTAGGGTGATGATTTTTATTAATCAATAAAATATACACTCATGCTGAGCAATTTTGATATGCAAAAATACTGTCGCAGTGTAGTTAAACAACTCTGCATTGATTTGCTGAATGACAGGTTTTGTTGTTTTACTGAATAGAGTTTTTTTCTAAATTGATGTATGTCACGTAAGCGTCTAGATGTCCGAATGAATATTGTAACTTGTTCAGGATTTTCGTTAACTGACAAAAGAAAAAAAATCAGTTTTCAGACGTAGTTCAACAAGGAGCTATAAAGTAATGCTAATCTGTTTACATATTAGTTTCGCCACATATCAAAACTGAAATTCTGCACAAAAATCAAGCTTACATACAGTCAGCGACAAAAGTCATGGCACCTGAGCGCACTATTCGTTTTGCAGGTACATATCTTCTGAAATATTAAAGCCATTCCGTTGTGTTTTGGAAATAATAAATATTTATTAATATAGATTATGAATATATAAAAACAAATCAATTTCACAAAATGTGGTCTAAGTGCGACCCTTGAGGCCCACACGACTAACTTCCCAGTGGGGTGAATAAAATGCTATAATTTGCTTTTATTATTAATTACTATTATTAATAATTATTATTATTAAACATTATTATTCTAAATTAATATAATTACTTTTATTATTTTTATCAATTTTTTATCTAACCATAAAAGCTTTGGTAGAGGAAGACGTCTCCACAACCTGCTCATCCTCTACCAAAGCCTCGGCAACCTCGTCCTCTTCGTCCTAGTCATCCTTCTTGTCTTCCACTTCGTCCTCAACCTCGTTCTTCATTTCGGCTTCGGAATCCACAACTATTATTGGGGGTGTTTAATTATTATTTACAATAATCATTCGTTATTAAGAATGTTTGATCGTTACTGCATAGTTATAATTGACTTTATATATACAATATCAAATTATAACTAATATTATTTGATTGTTATTAACAATATTAAATTATTTACAACAATATGCAATTATTAACTGCATTAGCGTCTCTTCTCCTGATAATATAAGTTTGGAATTTTATAAATAAATCTTTATTATTTTTTGATATAACATTTTTTACAAATTTGATCACAATTTTGCTAAAACGCACAATAATAACAACATTACTATGAAGGTATTTGGTATCTTCACGAATTGATAGTGCGTATCAACGGTTTAAAAATAAGCAATTTTTAGTCGTTTTTTCAGTTTTTTCATCCTAAATAAAAAACGGCTTAACCGATTTTGCTGAAAAGTCATTCAGTTTTAAGCTACGTAATGACGCGTCGTTTAAAACCAGTCCCACGTCAATCCAATGTTTGGTTCTTGAGATAATCGAGACGAAAAATAATTCCGAACGTACATACGTACATCCGTACATACGTACATACGCACATACGCACATACACACATACGTACATACACACTCACAGACATCTCTCTAAAAACGATGGATTTGGATTCTAGAGACCTTAAAACGTGGAGATATGTCAAAATTTGGGATTCGCAAAATCGACCCCATTACAATAACTTCCCATAGAAAACTGGGAAGTTAAAAATTAATAAAGCAAATTAACTTCGTTTATACAAAAATTCTACTTTTGCCGCGACAAAAGTTATGGCACTTGATTAGAAAATTGTATCTGTTAATAGCAGTATATTGAAATTAATATTTAGTTGGATATCCTTTGGATTGTAGTACCGCTTTCAAGCGCCTTTGCATTGATTGGACTAATTTTAGCGTATATGAATTGTTGATATTAGCCCATTCTTGCCGTATGATGTCCTTCAGTTGTGCTTTCGATGTTATGTCATGTTTCCATAAGTTTTTTTCCAATTTACTCCAAAGATTCTCAATCGGATTGAGGTCTGGTGACTGAGGAGGTGAAGCCAGCATATGAGGAATGTTATAGATTATCTATTGTTTCACAATGGATGCTGTATGCTTGGGATCATTATCTTGTTGAAAATAATAATCCTCACTCAAATCCAATTTTTCCGCACTATGTTGCAAATGTTTCTTCAAAATATCTAGATATCCGAAACGATCCAAGGTGCTTTCTATAAACTCCATATTTCCCACACCATTTGCAGATATGCATCACCATATCATACCGCCACCGCTACCATGTTTCACTGTAGGATGTAAATGTTTCGGCAGTAAACTTTCGCCTTGTCGACGGCACATTCTTATGCGACCACCACTTGCAAAAATATTGAATGTCGATTCATCGGAAAAAATTACCTTGTTTCAGAAGCCAGTTGGTGTATTTATGTATTTTCTGGCAAATTCTAGACTTTTTTTTTATTTGCCTTGCTTATGAACGGTTTTTTGCGAACGACACGGCTTCTAAGTCCATTACTTCGTATGACTCTTTGAATACTCCTTGGAGAAATTTTCTTTCCCAATTCAACTGAAGCTGCCTGGCTTAGTTCGCTTGTAACTATTTTTGGACTAACCTTGACTTTGCGCATTATAATCCATTTATCGTTGTCGATTAAAACTTGGGGCCGGCCCGTTCTTGTCTTGTTTTCAATTCTGTTTTCTATTTTCTGTCGTTTTATTATATTTCTTACTGTTGACTTACTCCTTTGTATATATTCTCCAATTTCCTCATAAGTTTTCCATCTTTCCTCATACTTAATACAATTTTCCTTTCTTCACTCGTTGTTTCTTTCCTTGACATCTTTTTTTATCGCGAAACACTTTAAAAATTAACTGAATCAACGTAAACCTTTTTTCAACTAAAAAAGATAGACCACCGAATTGATATTTACTACCAACTGGCTACACAGTTCCTGGAAATTACTGTTATTGAATAAGCAACCCGCTGAGTGCCATGATTTTTGTCGCGGCATTTATTTACTACGCAACAAATTTCAGGCTTAATGGACAAACGCAATACAATATTGAAATCGTGTAAATGAGACAATATAGCTGCTATTATAAAGATTATGTTTTGAGTAATTGACTTTTAAAAATTAAAAACCATACTGAATGGTACTTATTGTTTTTATACACAATCAAAGGTGCCATGACTTTTGTCGCTGACTGTATCTTCAATTTGAGCTAAGAAACTATTAATTGGGGTAGTTCATAGTTTCAACTACGGTTGCATGTTGTATAAAAGCAACTTGACAAGAGCGTATTCTGTTGGTAAAACATTAAAAGGTTTTAATAAAAGACGTATACCCGGAGGTTATTTTGAGCTGCAACTCTATTAACACATTTTTTCAGTTTTTTCTCGCCAAAGGGTATCATGGATTAAGATAGTCGAAATCCCCTTGTTTCCAAAAGTGTTTTTTCACTTGATTACTAGTTTCGGGGTCTCAAAAAAATAACCTACGTCATGGTATTAACCCCGTTCTCCCCCTCCCCGCCCCGTAATCCACCAAAAACCAAATTTTCACATTTTATTTTTTTTAATTCATTCGAGTTGATCGAAAAATCTGAAAAAATTCAAAGAGGTGTATCTTTGCATCACAAATACACATAATTTTTTTAAGAATTTTCAGAGTATTCTACATTACCTAAAAAAATCACTAAAACATTATAATATTTTTCCGATTATCGAAATAAGTGGGTGCAGGTTCAATTTTAGCAGAAAATGATGTATTTTATTGCACAGTATCTGTGTGAATTTTTTCAGATTTTTCCATGAGGTGCGCCACCTTCAAAAACTCGAAAAACCCAATTTTTGGCTTGTTTTAGCGATTTTTTGGTCATCCAAAGAGCGCTAAAGGCAAAAGCTAGCTGAACTTTGATTTAAAGTAGTGTATCTAGTTGGTAGACACACTTAAAGAGTATTTTTATATTTGTGTAAATGTTCCACCCTTTTATAAAATACGAAAAACCCTGTTTAATAATTATTTGCACGATTTTTTAGCTGTTTTTGAATATTTTCGATCATCGCAAGAGCACTTACAGAATTATCATTACCTTGAGTTACGGAATACGGTAGTTTAGGTAATGTTGAATTATTTTTCAATACTTGGTAAAAAAAATCTAAAAATCTTTCAGCAAATACCAGTAATTCGTTACATTCGTTAGATAAATGACATAAGGAAGAATATTTATCCGATGGATCGCATGCCGAAGAACATGCAAAAGATGAATCAAATAACGAGGAACCTTTATAAGATCCCCAGTCAAATCCTTCTGGTAATGTAGATCCTCAATCTTATTATGAAAGTGATATAGATCAACCTAATTCTCAAATGGGAAATCTATCGTCATCTACTCCTTAACTCAGTGTATCTCAGTTTTTTACGTCATCTGAGGAGCAAGTAGGTAGTAGTCAGTTATCAGAATTTTCTGGCTCCACATATAATATTCTTGGAAAAATTCCAGTTGAATCTGTGTGCATGTCTTTTCCCAGAACTGTTGCTACTCATAGTTATTGCTTGTTATATAGATCAAAGGATAATATCCAAGATATACCATTCGAGGCTCGGATTCAAGTTTTTATTAAAAAAACGTATTTTCGTGCCTAAAAACAGGTGTTACAGAGTGCACTTAATTAAAAACCGATTTTATGCAAATAATTTATCGCTGATAAATGTACTTGAGAATGAATGCTTTATTGAGACAACTGAGCTAGGAAAGTTTTTAGATACTTTATCAAATGAAGCTGATAAAAATACGCATGATAAATTGAAAGATTTTACTATGTCAGAAGAACGTGTGAAAGCATTGACAGGTGTTACGTGGCAAAATATTCCTGATTTGGTAGCTATGATGAATTCAATGAGAAATTAAGAAAACAAAAATATTTTACAAGCAGTCATGACATTTCTCATTAAATTAAAAACAGGTAATTCTAATAAATGCGTTGGAACAATTCTTGAAAAACAAGAGACTCAAGTTCAAGCAAGCATTGAATCGGTCTTGAAATCTTTCGAAAATATTTTACCAACACGTTTTGGATATGAAGCTTACTCTAGAGAATTTTTACTCACTCAAGTATCTTCCGCTGCGAGTAAACTTCATGATTTAAAGGATCATTTAGCTTTGATATTTGATGGAACTTATTTGCGCCATCAAAAAAGTATCAATAATGCTTATCAGCGTAAATCGTATTCGGGCCAAAAAAAAACTCAACTAGCCAAACCATTTACTATGACTACAACGAATGTTTTCGTAGATAATGTTGAAGGTCCATTTAATGCCACAAAAAATGATGCTGATATTCTCGAAGAGATCTTAAAATCACCAAATGGACTTAGTAATCTTGTAAAAGAAGGTGATTGTTTTATTGTTGATAAAGGCTTCCGAGACGTTGTTCCCCTTTTAGAATCCAAAGGATTTATAGTGTTAATGCCAGCATTGGAAGGTGAAAGGAACCAACTTACTACAGAAGAGTCAAACGCTTTTCGATTTGTAACGAAACTACGGTGGGTAGTTGAATCAGTACATGGTAAAATTGGACAAAAATGGAAACTTCTTCATAATCAGCTGCATAATCGACTTTTACATAATACTCAGGAATATTGTCAAATTGCTTGCTTTCTTTATAATCTTTTCGGAAAGCGTCTAAATTCCAATAAAAATAATTTGGATTTAATTATAGTTGTTTTTATCTATTGTTATTATTATATATTTAATTATTGTCATTTTTTGCCTACCAGAACCATAAAAGCGCTTCGAGTGCTCTATTTAAAACTCATATACATACATTTTATTTCAAACACCTCTCATCTTATTTTTAATATCTTCTATCTTCAATATATCTTCCAAATCGAACAACCAATCACAGAATATAATAAAAAACAGCTAAAAAATCGTGCAAATAATTATTAAACGGGGTTTTTCGTATTTTATAAAAGGGTGGAACATTTACACAAATATAAAAATACTCTTTAAGTGTGTCTACCAACTAGATACACTACTTTAAATCAAAGTTCAGCTAGCTTTTGCCTTTAGCGCTCTTTGGATGACCAAAAAATCGCTAAAACAAGCCAAAAATTGGGTTTTTCGAGTTTTTGAAGGTGGCGCTCCTCATGGAAAAATCTGAAAAAATTCACACAGATACTGTGCAATAAAATACATCATTTTCTGCTAAAATTGAACCTGCACCCGCTTATTTCGATAATCGGAAAAATATTATAATGTTTTAATGATTTTTTTAGGTTATGTAGAATACTCTGAAAATTCTTAAAAAATTTATGTGTATTTGTGATGCAAAGATACACCTCTTTGAATTTTTTCAGATTTTTCGATCAACTCGAATGAATTAAAAAAAATAAAATGTGAAAATTTGGTTTTTGGTGGATTACGGGGCGGGGAGGGGGAGAACGGGGTTAATACCATGACGTAGGTTATTTTTTTGAGACCCCGAAACTAGTAATCAAGTGAAAAAACACTTTTGGAAACAAGGGGATTTCGACTATCTTAACCCATGATACCCTTTTTATACACAACTTTAGCTTGTCCGTTTTTCGCTCAGTAAAAAATTGGTCCACGTAATTAAAGCGGGCTCGAATGCAAGAAAGAATTTTAAGGTGTCCAATTTACTACCACCACTACTTGCCCTCAATAAGATAAAAGAAAAAAAAAGATTACATATACAGTACTGTGCAAAAAATTTTGCTCATCAATAATTTATGTTTAAACTTTTGTGCCTTAATTTTTTTTTAATTTTTTTTACTGAAAGTTGTTTCAAAACACAATAACTATAAATAGTGTTTGTCCAAAAATATTTCAATTTTGTTTAATAATTAAAAAATGGAATAAGACAAAAAACTATTATTTTTTGATAAAAATGATTTTATTTTTTATTAAAATTTAAAAAAACAGTAATGATAATAATATTAAAAATATTTTATTTGAAATTTATATACAGTTGACATATTTTTTAATATTATGTTACCCCTCTTTCCGCTGTATTACTTCTCTGCATCTTTTGGGCATGAATGCAATAATGTTTTTTAATGTCTCCCGTGATATCGTCTCCCAGGTGTCTTTAATCAGATTTTTTAACACTTCTTTGGTGCTTGGCCTTTCCTTTGTTACTTTTAATTTAATTATAGCCTAGAAATTTAGATCTGGGCTATATGGCGGCCAATTCATAGCGGAGATATTCATTTCTTGGAGGTAGTTTGTGATTTAAGAATGGTAAAACAAAAAAGAAGTGATTTAAAATTTTCCGAAAAATTTAACATTAAACTAGGCAAGATAATCTTTAGAATGAAACATTTTTTTACCTTTTTTAACTTCCCAGTATATGGGAAATTCTTGTAATCGCCTCGAAAATCGAAATTGAAATTTTCAACATTTCTTTACGTTTTGAGGTCTATAGAGTATATATAAAGTGTTTTTAGAAAGGGAGATGTGTGTGTGTGTGTGTGTGTGTACGTACGTACGTACGTACGTTCGTGGACACTTTTTTCTACGAGCATAACTCACGTAAACAAAGTCTGATCGACTTCGTTAAGGTGTCAATCGAAGCGTCTTTGCAGTCTTTAGAGCTGATAAGTTTTTGGGGTACTTCGGTCGGGGGGGTTTGTTGTTTTGACCCTTTGAAGGTCATTTCTGTAATGCGTTATATCTCGCGAACCAAACATACGATTTGCATTATTAAGGTGTTGGTCGACGCGTATTAGCATTTGTGTGAATCTTTCAAATTTTGAAAAAAATCGTTGGAGCCGGTTTTTTTTTAATTTAAAAAAAAAAGTGCAAAAAATTAGGTTTATTTTATAAACAATAAATTTTTAACCTGATTGACGAAAGACAGTATTCAATTTTTATAAAATTTATATACTTCAAGTAGTGGTTGTAAAAGCATCATCAAAACTTTTTGTCATGATAACAAGAAACATTAAATAAAAAATAAAAAATTATTAACAGTCATCATGATCTTCAAGGTCATTTCTTCCATTCACTATATCTCACGAACCAGATATAACATTTGCATCATTAAGGTGTTAAGCGACGTGTTCTAAAACGTCTTTGATTATTTTAACATTATAAAGATCCGTTTCAGCGTTTTTTTAATTTAATAGAAAAACATAAGAAAACTTAGGGTTTTTTTTCACAAAAAATATTTTTTTAACCTGATTTGCACAACACAGTAATAAATGTTTATAAAATTTATACATTCCTATCAGTTTTTGAAGAGAAACCAGCAAAACTTTTTCATGATTCTGATAAAAATTTAATTAAAAATAAAAAATCATTCAAAGTTACCATATGAAAGGGGTTCTTCCGATTGATATTACCTTATATCTTTTATTCTAAAGACTTTGTTGTAAAGTCAATCAAAGTTTTAAAATGTTTGGATAATTTGAGCAGATTTTTAATAGTTTTGCAGTCTGTTGATTAAAAAAGCGGCTTAAATTTTGAAAACCATCAAAATTTCAATCAAATTTGCATTTGTGGTAATCAATCATCATCACCCATCCACCAAAAGCTTTATGCAATCAGTGGATGCTTCCGTAGATGATATGATTAATATTAACTCATTCCTGTTACTGCTATGAATACCTTTCATTATTATTATTTAAAGTAGTAGTATTTTCAAAATTATTATTGTGTTTAATATTTTTAATGTTTATCTAGATGTTACTGGGAAGTTGACCGTGTAGACCTCAAGGGTCGCACTTCGCGGCTTGTTACTTTGTGGCATGGCGCATTATCCTAATGAAATATGATGTCGCACGTTTCCCTGAAAAGCTTTAGCACACTACGTTCCTGGTGATGGTTCAAAACATTTAAATACACATCTGCGTTCATATTTATTTCCACAAATGCTAATTCCCCAAGCTCATCTCCAGAAAAACAGCCCCAGACCATTATACCTTCCGATTTGGGAGGTAGTGCCTGCATGCACTGATCACTGAGCCTTTCTCCCGGTCTTCAACGTACGCAGATCCTTCCATCGTCGACATGCAGTTTAAATTTGGAATCATCTGAAAAGATGACCTGGTACCACATCTCTTCTGTCCAATTTTGATGTTCCTGCACCCAAATCCTGCGAGCTTGTTTGACCGAAACACTAAGAAACGGCTTTTTAGCACAGCGTCGACTCCTCAAACCGGCTTTTGTGAGCCTTCTTCTCGCTGTGCTTCAAGAAATCGTTTTGCCTTTAGCATTGACTAAATCGCTCCTTAAGTCCGAAGATGTTTTAAAACGTTTTCCAGGCTTTGGACCTTCAAAAAATTGTCATCTACTGAAGTGGTCTTGCTAGGCCTTCCGGAGCCGCTTTTTTTCGTTGTGCCTTGGTCGCGATATTTTTTCAATATCCAGGCCGTACGGTGGTTGGGAACAACCCACTCGAGCTGCGATAGCTCGAGTTAATAACTTATCCTTAGACATCAACAATATCTTGCTTTTTATTTCAGCACTTACTTTTCCCGTTTTGTGCACTTGTAGCTTCAAGTAACAACCTTAACTAAATTCAAAAAAATCGTCTACGACCTCAGCTATTTATAGACTCTTAAAGGACCTAAGTAATACCAGAAAGCAATTAAAGGTCATTGCTTTCTTGGAATTTGTCAAAATATGGGTATTTCCAAAATTTTGTAGGGTGAGCAAATTTTTTTTGCACAGTACTGTATATTAAGGCTCGCATTGTTCTAGGAAAAAAATTACGTTCAGTGTAACAATTGCATTCAGTGTTTTAATATGATGAGCAGAGTTTCGAATTCTCTACAATTTGCAGATTAATCACTTTACTGATAGTCCAGTCAAAGCGTCTGAATTTTGACGAAAACCGTGCATTTTGGGTAGGCATAGAAATTTTTATTGCAATGCGTGGGCAATGGTATAGTTAGCTTGAGTTCAAGTTTTTGGTGTCGCAGCTTCAATCCTCTGGCCTTCATCTTAAAAACAACAGAAAGTAGGACACCTCTATATCTCAGTAACCCTGGCTCCCACAAAAAGTTGTGTATGGCGAACTTGCGTAGAATCAAATTTATAGCAAGTCGTGCATACAATAATTTCAGGTGCTGTCAATAATTAAAAAGTTAAAAGCCAAAATTGACACCCAAAACGGGGGGATTGTCTTTCGGGCGTCACAATTTTTTTATAGCAAGTCGTGCATACAATAATTTCAGGTGGTGTCAATAAGCAAAAAGTTAAAAGCCAAAAACGACACGCAAAAGGGGGGACTATCTCTCGAGTGCAACAATTTTTTTAATTTTCACGATTAACGCGAAACACGTTGAAATACTTTTCTAAGACATTTTAGTCAAAAATCGTTTGCGGTATTAATTGTTTCAATCACTGTACATTAGCGGGAGTTATTCCATCCCGAAGGGGAGAAAGTCGCGTGACAAACGCGTTTTAAGGCCAGTATAGTAGTATGTAGTAGGTCTTACTTTGAGCTTAAATCCAAGTTTCTGGGATCGCAGCCTTAATCCTCTAAGATCACACTTGGAAACGAAAATTAAGTGGGACTGCCCATATCTCCGAAACAATGGCTCCCACAAAAAAAGTTTAATATAGTAAACTTGTGTAGAAATTATGTTGTAGCCAGTCGTCCATACATCACTTTAGTTTGGTGTCAACATTGAAAGAGTTACACGCCAAAGGTGACGTTGAAAAGGAGGGATCATAAATAGTCACGGATATAAAAAAAAACATTTATTGACATTCTCAAAATAGAGGTAGCTGATTCATCCAAGTGCACAAAGTATGACAAAAATGTGTACGTCTCCCGCAACTAACATCATTGAAGGAAAAAGTGGATTCAAGAGCTAAATTAACGATATTTGAATCTGCGTCGCCACTTGCCTGCTCAATGCCTTAACATGAATCGATTAACTCTATTTTGAAAAGGTCAATTTATGTTTTTTTTTTTGTTATTTCCGTCACCATTGTTCAATTGACAGATTATGTATGCAGAATTTAGCCGTTTGCATCGTCTGAAGCATTCCCATGACTTTACGCCGGCTTTATCTGGTTCTTCCGAGTATTCATCAATAATTATTTTCACATTGGAACCGAAATGATTTTCAACATATTTTATATATTTCTTAAAAATTTGTTTGTTGCATTGCGATTTCATATTACTTTGTGCAATGACAGAAAGTTTTTTTGGTCCAAGATCAACGAGACCCTTCAAAACAGAAAACGCATTAAAAAGAGTTGACTTGGTGCAGTAAGTATTGGCACTTGGTTGTTAGTTCCCGCGAACCGTTTATCTGGTCCTGAAATGCTTTTTTCCTGTGACTTGTCCCCCTTCGAGACACAATAACTCTTACAAGTGATTGTAACAAGGACTACCGCAAAGGTTTGGTGATAAAACTGTCTAAAAGTTATTTTTGAACGAAAAAGAAATTTTGACGCGCGAAAAATGATCCCTCCTTTTCAACCTCGTTTTTGGCGTGTTACTCTTTTACTATTGACAGCATGTGAAAATGATGTATGCACAACTTACTGAAAATTGAATTTCACACAAATTTATCATATTAAACTTTTTTGTAGGAGCGGTGCTTTCCAAGATATGGAGCCGTTCTACTTTTTTTTGTTCTCAAAATGGTGCCAAGGGGATTGGAGCTGCGACCCCAGAAACTTGGATTTAAGCTCACAATAAGACATACTACACATTGCGCCAAAAATCCTGCTGCCTTTCAAAATGCTCCGCGAATTTCGGAACGGGGGTTCACCACCAAAAACCGATTATTTGAACTGTCCAACAGAGCAGCAACAAAGATTGGAGAGTTCCGTGGGAGGAAGGCACATGTACGTTAAAAAAAAGTATCCTTCAGCACTGTCTTCGCATTTTGTTGCTCATAGTTCCAGCCATATTACTGCAATCAAAAAATGACCTGGATTTGCTGAAAATATCCACAATTATTTGATACTCCAGACAGATAACTAATGTTGCTAAATGCTATAATAAAATTTAAAAAAAAAGCATTTAAGGAGGAAGGAAGGCGAACGCTGAAAATGTCATGTACAACAAGATGGGTTGATTGACATAAGTCCTTTTTGGCTTCTCTTGATGCATACGGCTGATTTCGTTCATCAAGACTATGAACTTCTAATTGTTGATTATAGTTTCTCACAGTGGCGGCTCGTGGCACAATAAGTACGTGAGGCGAAAAATAATGCAAGATGATTTTCGATACAAACTGAAAATCATAAAAAAATTCAAGCTTGCGGCTGGCTCAAGGTACCATTCAAAATGATACTGTAACGGAGGTTATTATTATATTTTGATACGATTTGATTTTAAAGTTATCTGAAAACGATATGTTTGTTTAGAGCTATATACATAGCTATCATTATTTTTTTTCGTCGTTGGGAGGTGAAAATCTTCAAAAGATACCGATTCGCTCCTGCTTATCGGTATGTCAGATTTTTTCCGACTAAAACCACCTCCGTCTTCTCCAACCAGTTATCCATCACTCTTCGGTTGCACTGTTCATGTGCAATATATTCTCTAAGTGGTTTTTCATTTTCTTCGTACACTTCCCAGACGGTATAAGGGATAGTTTGTTACGAATGCATCATATTCTCAATTTTTGGCTAAGATTTGGACAAGTTGCTAATTTTTCTTAATACTAGTAACATTATGGAAGTGTTATAAATGTTGATGCAATTCACAATAACTTCATTTCAACTTTCAAATTCACAACATACATTTAAAATTTTATACATACGTTTTTTCAACGTTGAGATGCGAAAATCTTTGCAAGTATGGTCAACGTTAAACATCAAGCAAAATAAAAATGAGAAATAAACTGACAACATCTGTATCCTTTTCGATCATTATCGATAAAAAAAACAATTCAAACAATTTTATGAAGGATTATGTAAGTTTTTTTTACTTAAACGTATACTACTTCTTATATATTAAATTAATTCGCCTATCTTTTAAGGCAACAAACTTTTCAATTATTAAATCATAAAATTGGCTATTCATTTCAGTTTGTTCTACTAAAAGTTCTTTTGCAATTGACATAATTCACAAAGCGGAAAGCCGCTCTTCAGATATGGTATTTCGCAAATGAGTTTTAACTCGCTTTATGCATGAAAAATCTCTTTCAGCCTGCACAGTTGTGACTGGGATAGTTAAAATCAATGTTACGAGTCTATGTTCTTCGGAAAATATTGATACCAGCCCTAAATCGTTTAAAAGCTTAAGCATTTCAGAAAAACTAATTTCATGAAATTGTGCATCTAGATAAATGATACTTAACTCGTTTTTAAGACGATCCATGTCAAACATGTTTGGGAAGGTTTTTTGTAGCGAACCCATTAAATTAGTAGGAAATTGTTTTGAAAACTCTCTATACTTGGAGGTATTAAATAGTGATATAAACTCTAGTTTGTGAAAGTCATCAAACCTTACTTTAATTTGGAACATAATGCAATCCAAAATTTCATGCAATAATACTTTCCACTTCTAATACTATTTTTAATTGTAAAACACAAAAATCAATTTTAAGATTACTAAGTTGAAGAACTTGAAAAAGATATCAGTTATTGAAATTTTTTTTGAATGCAAATGTCAAGAAGGCAAACTCAAAATCATAAAATTCTTTTAAGTAACCCTTTGCGAGATGTATTGAATCTGAATCTAACTCTGTGTTCTCGATCATGTCTTGAAAAACTTGTATGAGATTCTCCCAATTATTTGCGGTAAAATGTACAATTTTCGATCTAGAATACCATCTTGTGTCGCATGATTGAGGAATTCTTTTCTTTAGTATTCTGTCCAAAATAGATGTACGTTTGTATGATTTATGAAAAAAAGCTGGTAAACCTTTTAAAGTTGCAAAAAACACTCTACTTTCTTTAATATAGTTCGAGCCTTGTTGCAAAATCAAATTCAAACGATGTGCAGCACAATAAGTATAAAGTGCTTGAGGTGCGACAGATTTGATTCTTGTTTTTAAACCAGTCAAATCTCCAGCCATAACTGCAACTCCATCATAACATTGGGCTACTAATTTTTGTCTGAATGCAAATGGTTCCAAGACACTAACTAGTAAGCTGTAAAGTGCACTAGCTCTTGAATCCAAGCTAACATCAAAAAATCCAAAAAAAACGTTCTTTGAGCACCGCGTTTCTGTTCACATACTTTATTGTTATACAACATTGTGCCTTTGCCACAATGTCTGTCGTGTCATCTACTATTACTGAAAAAAACAGTGCATCTGATATCTCTTTTTTATGTAGTCTTTTAAATAGTCTTCAATACAAAAAATCAATTCATTCTGAATCGTTTTGGATTGCCCCGTGAAAACATTTTTTCTAAATGTTTAACAAGTTCGCTGTTACGCCGGATCAAACAGTTAAATAATTCCCTGAAATTTCTTTTATTCAGAGAAGTTTCAGATTCATCATGCCCTCTAAAAGCAAGTTTTTTTTCTCTAATAAAATTTTTGTATCGATTAGATAAGTCATCAGCAACCGATTTTTGCGGATATCTTCGTTGTATGCTATCTTAGATAAACGAGCAATTTCTATTAGAGCATCTTGAATTGTTGTCATGTTTAAACTCATCCGCACAATACTTAGCGAGTTTTGAATATGCTCTCGAGATGCTTCATGCATTTTAACTGCTCTCGAAAAATTCTTAAAGTCGGCATATCCATCGCTAGTCCAGACGCTTTTCATTTTTCCTAATAATAAGCATGGCCAACAATACAAACGTTCTTTGAAGGTACTTCCACAAATCCATATGTGAGTTTCATACCAACTTAATTGAAAAGAGCGTTTATATTGACGACCATCTTTTTTATCACTACTTAAAATACTTATCTTAGGTGTGCGCCTATTTGTGTGAATGATTTCGTGTTTTTCATTGGCAGAACGCCTTGAAAAAGGCAATTCTATCAATGATAACACGATATCATGCAATGGATTCATGCTCTAAATATTAATCCCACTTTAAAAAATACGATTATCACATACGAACATCTATCGCACTCGTAAACCGATTTTTGCGTTTTTCTTTACACCTACTATATTTTCTTTCCAAATAGCGATCAGTGCTGTCAGTGTTGAATTTTGGAAATCGATCAACAACTTTTCATTTCCAGCAAGCATAAAAGTTGCAAACTGAGAGCATTGTTTCGAGCAGAGGCGAACATTTCGTCGCCTCAGTTCTAGCCATAGAAACGAATGGATCGTAGGGCAGCCGTTTCTAAAAATAATCCCATTGAAGCTGCGAAACTGAGGCTCCGACGGTTTCGCCTCATGATCAATTTTGTGTATCGGCAAGAAGTAGCGAATGATACATATGGAAAGCTAGAACACTAGCGTGTATGTTACACTGCTATATAAGTACATGTGGGTGTCCAAATTTATTATTTAATGATGGGATGGGAGCGCACAATAGCTTGGCGGCTTAGTAGAATATTGAATTATTATTAGAAAAATATAAGGTGAGGCGCCGCCTAAGTTGCCTCATCTGACGAGCCGCCACTGGTTTCTCATTCAGTGCATTCTGAGCCAAGTTTTGCGTACAGAAAATCAAGATTTAACTGAAGCTACCACCTTGGCGTATGCAACTAAAGAACACACAGAAGAGAAAATTTTATAGAGAATTTCTGAGAAATTTTTTAAATCGTGGGAACTGCTTGAAGGTATCAAAGAACCATTTGCTATCCAAAACTTGCATCTGACATCATACATTGATATTCCCATTTCTCATTTGAGATAGGATTTTTTATCGCAATTTTATGTCAACCTTCTCATGTTTTTTTTCAAAGCGAATAAAAACTTTAGATCCGGCATAGTGTGAGCAATTGTTCGAAACGAATAAAACAATTTATTTGCCAAGTCATCTGCAAAAATAAATTAAGAACTTGTGGCGCAAAAATGCAGAAACAAAAATAAAAATGATTCAGAATTATATGATAGCTCTTAATAATTATAATCGATATAATCGTTGCTAAAAAATCTACACAATCTACAAATACATTCCAAACTCCTATTTTAAAATATTTGCGGTGCACTATACAGTTCATGCTTCTTTCTATAAATTTAAGATTCATTTGCGTATAGAAGTCAACTGGTAAGGCAAATAGATGGGGTTAACTTGAATCGTTCATATTCTAGGATTTTTCCCTGAATTTCTAGTTTATTCCAACAGCAGTATTTGAGATTCATTCAACATGTTTATAGTTTCTTTGAGACGGTATTACTTCATTTATGGAACACATGTTATCGACCGTTGGGTATAATCAGTTGGACATAATTTTAGGATCGCGTACACTCCGTTTCAATCAATAGAACTTTTCACATTATTAGAATAAATTTAAAAATTTCCAGTTGCTTTTCGTTCATTCAATCAAAAGTCAATATTGTAAACTGAACGTTATCAAATTTCTTAAGTCCCCTAAAAAGAGCACGAAAATGTACGTACTGAAGAAACCATTTCAAGGCTGCTTTTTTTATACTCACACTTTAAATCGTGGTGTCCAGCATATTTCACTTCGTGATGAAATATTTTACAATGGTATGTGCATCGGTAGTACGGAAAACAGGTGAAAAAAGTGAGAAAAGAGGTGATTACGGATTACGGAAGTGATCAAACGTATCAGGAGTAGTGCTTTGACCGCTATTAACGGTGGACGGTGTAAGAATTTATGTAATATCAATAAATATCACGCTTTTTGAAAAGTATATGGACATTTTTTTTGATTTTGTGAAGAGGTTTTCCAATTTTTATCTTAGGTTTAAAATCCTGGATGTAGAAATTGTTATTCGATATGGGATCTTTCGAAAAATGATTGCGAGGGTTATCTTTACTACATTAAAGTTCGATACATTTTTGAAAAAAATAGGTGATTTCATAGAAACAAAGTATAATATGTGGATTCTAATGAAACACGAATATTTTTTGGGTTTGACCTAAATAGCAGTGCGGAATTCTAGTTGTAGTACATTCATCCGTTTCTGTCTTTTCGCTCACAACTTCGTAAGCTCATCAGTCTTTGTGCCATTCTTCACGAAATCTATCATCAGTTGAAGGGCGCGCTTATTGGTGAGGCTTTTGGTTGGTAGTGACTGAGGCAAGTCTGCAGAGAGTTTGCCAACAGGTCTGTGTTTGATGTACAGAAATCTTTTATAAAAACGATCAAGAGTTTTGGCCAGAAATTTAATAAGACCAGGTGTTCAAAACAAAAGTGATTTAAAAGGTATTTTGCTTTTGAACCAGCATCGAAGGTGGATGTGACCTGGTAGTGATTGGAAAGATCACTGGTTTCTTCAACCTTAGCTGAGAAGTACATTGCGTTTCGTGTTAGCTTGGGTATTTTTGTCCATTAGTAACATCACTAGTTGATTTTCTATATAGAAAAACAACACTTGAGGTCAATTATTTTCAGACTTGACAAAACACTTAGCAATACAAACGCTGTATAATACCCTCATAATGTTTTTGAGCACCTGTTAACACAATAGGTAAGTAGCTATCCTTAGTAATATATTTTTTTATCAGGTTTTTAACCATTTTTTGGATTAAATCAATCTAAAGTGTTTCAGGCTATCCAGCAGAACTATAAAATAATCCGCCAGGTGCAACTTTTGAGGCACATACGAACAACTTTCTTGTAACACCCAAGAACCTGATAAAAACAATAATAAAAATAAAAACATTCTAAATAGTTATAAATATAATACGTCATGAGTAAGTGGAATGAGTCAATTTTAGTCATATCATAAAGACTATATTTTTTTGGTTGATAAGTATTTTTTTAAATTTGTAACTCTGCCTGCTATAGGGTAGTAGCTTATTGAACTCATTTTGGTCAGTTACCACCTGTACGGTCTACACTCGTATCTCCCGTGTTCATTTGTATTTTCGGTGCGAATAAAAACATTGACTAGGAAAGCATCCAAAACAATTTCATTGTTTGCTAGAAAGCTTGCATAATCTGCAAATTGGCTTAAAAAATATAGATGGGAAATCGACTTTGGGTACTTTTTTGTAAGTACTAAATCATCTCAAGAGAAAAATTTAAAAGTTCATTCGCACATCGCATTCCGGTGAGAAAAAATGAAAAATATCAAACCTAGCAATAAGTCGAAAATTGTACATCCATTTAGCAAAATCACATCATCCTGACACAATGTTTAAGACAGCACCATTGGTTGCCAATTGACTGATTTCCCAACATTTAACTTGGAAACATTTTCCCAGAAAAATTCCCATCACAAATCGAAACGTTTTATTTTGTTTTCGTTAAAATTGAAGATTTATGTATGGCTTTTTATACAAGCCATATTGAATGGACAAATGACGCAAGCAGAAAATACAACTTCCCGAAATTCCTTACATTTCATTTTTTCCCATCTCTTCGAATCCCCATGTTTAGATTTGAGTTCTCAAAGGATTTTCAGGCATTTTCTTGTGAACACTGCACTAAGTGAATATTTGATGAATAATAATTTCGAATTCCGTTTGTGTTTGCACACTGTGCTATGCGCTTAATGCTAAACAGAATATTTAATACGTTCGAGATAATGGAACGTAGCAGTGGGTGAAAGCACTTTAGTATGCCGCTTCGGAGCTTAACACGGCCGTAACCTCGCACTGTACATGTTTCGTGTTCATGTGTCGCAAGGTAGGCTCAAGGATCTAGAAAATGAGGACGAACCGTGGCCCATGGAGGTGATGGTTGAATGAGAATGGGAAAATAAGGAAGACATCACCTCAGCTTCTTGTCCGTGTGGCAACTTTTTGTTCCTGGCTATGATTTCATTGCGTTTTATTGTGCCATGATGTTTTGCCGGTGTTTACCCGCGTTCAAGCAATCACACGAGCCTCGCGAAGGCTAAACCTTTAAGCAATTGCTTTTCGAGGATATTTTCAAGAGCGATCTAGAGGATTTTCTATGAAATGATGTGTTTAGTGTTTAGAATATTATTGAAGATGATGGAAAGAAGGAATATGGAAGCACTTTGCTCATGTGGGTGGTTAATGAAGAAAGCCACATTAAATTGGAATAGCAATTAGCCTGCAACATCAAATAACTGCTTTTACTTTTGTATCACAATACAAATTGTTTAAATAGCCTTCATTGATTCATACTATACAAGCAAAGAAAAAACATCTTGCTTACACCACTGCAGAATTTATTTGAACTTTTAATAAGGGACATTATTTGAAACACTCTTAAAAAAATTCAACACGTTAAAAACATTTACTTGTCAAAATTCAAAATAGGTAAGCAAATCTGATTTCGAGCTGGCTTAAAGTTTTCCTCCTTTTCCTCTCCAGACTTTTTTAAATTCTTTTCATGCACGACCATCTCAATTATTCAGTTTTCTTTCAGAAATTATTATTTTTTATTTAATTAGTTTATTGTATCGGGTGATGAATCTAACTTTGAAAATATAAAAGTAGTAAGATAATTTTGTCAATCCATTTATAACAAAGATGGGAATTCAGCTGAAATTTCTGATAAGTTTGGGTGGAAACAATTGCGAGGATTTTGCCGATAAATTTCGATGAATAATCATACATTTCTAGCCAGTTTATCATGGGTTAGAACCTCCTAGTCTAGTCAGTAACGTGCTTTTTGGTTAGCGACTTGCTAACACTATTATTATTTCACATTAATGAAGGTTATTGTTTCCAGGCTTTGCCCGGTATATTATTAAAATGGGAAGTGCGGTTTCGGGGTATCGGATGGCATCCTCTTCAGGTGCTGTCATTTACCATCCGCCACCAGACAACACGACCGCGGTTAGGCTTGTTGATGTGTTAATGTGCAATAATAGTGTTAGCAAGTCGCTAACCAGAAGCACGCAAGAAGACGAAAGTTGTTGACTAGACTAGGAGGTTCTAACCCATGATAAACTGATTAATAGAATAGCGACGTAGGCACATATACGAACCAATTGACAGTCGTTATACTTCGCGAATAAAAATAATAAAATATCTGAAATAGAATGAGCTTAACCCATCAACAAGCCTAACCGTGGTCGTGCTGTCTGGTGGCGGATGGTAAATGACAGCACATGAAGAGGATGCCATCCGTCATCCCGAAACCACACTTCCCATTTTCATACATTTCTACTTAAAATTTGTATTTTAGAGTTCTTTGCAGGCATGCAAATAAGTTTTGGTTTTTAAAAAATGATTTTTTCCTCGTTAATTTGCGCAAATCTTTCTATAAGCAAACATTTCAATTTGCACAGAAAATCCATCACAATGTATTCCATTTAGGCTAAACTGATAAGCAAACATAATTTTACCCCCGAAAATGTGATAAACATCAATTTTATTATTGAAACAATATTTCAAAAAATACACAACAGAGAGAAGCAAAACTTTACAACCCTAAGCTGTATGTATTTAATTCAAAGTTAACAACTAACCGCAATAACTCCAGTCAACTAAAGCCCAAAATTACTTTCATCGCCTTTTTCTTTTACTGTAAACACATCAAATACACCGTCCAATCCTTGTTCACCGACAACAAACCATCAACCCCCACCCCTTCCCCAGTACGGGCAGCCATCGTTTTCCGTGCCCATCGCATCGAAAAATTTCAGAAAATACTGTCATAATCTGATGTACGCAACACCTCAATAGCATCCCTTATCTATAATTGATCTTGTAGCCTTGTTGGGGTAGCAAAACTTTATAATGGCCTAGCCATGGCAAAAATTACATTGGCGGACGGACTAAGTCGACGATGGTTGGTGGGTTGGGGATGATTTTAACTCCAGAATATATTACTTGTTGGCCCGTTTTTGATATAAAGACGATACAATGTGTTGAAAGCAAAGGACGATCTCTTGTGCTAAAAATTAAGGTTCCATAGAATGAAGAAAAGCGCTAACATAGCTTCGAATTTCATCTTGACTGCAACAGGAATAAACATTGAAATTTTATGGGAACTCATTAATTATAAATAAATAATTTCATAAGCATGGCGTGTTGTTCGCAAGGAAGTGAATAGGATCAAGTAGTAAGCGAACTGCCTCACAACGGTATTGAATATTTTAAGGGCGTCCATACTTTTATTTAAGTATTGAGAAGCTGAGTCGGTTAGTTGATTTTACAGGGATTCGTAATTAGCCTGGTTTCGCGCGAATTTTTTTCAGTCATGATTTTATGGGAAAATTTATTTTTGATTTCGTGTCTCAGGAAAAAGTAGGAAACATTCAAAAATGCAAACACGTAAGATGTTTCGATATCACAAAATGGGATTTAAAATGAAAATCGAGTCGCGGTTTTTTAGTGATCAATTTGAAAGGGGTTACAATTAAAATTTTTACAATAAAACAGGGCTTCGATTTGACCTCATTATAAAAACAAAATTGATTGATTTTATGAGAACCGCGAATGACAAAAAGGTAGTAAATTGTAATGCGTAGTGATAACGGCATAGTTTAAACATATATAAAATTTTCCAGATGTATTCCAAACCGAAACTGATTTCCCTAAAAGTGAAAAAAATATCAATAAGGCATTAAATTTTGTTTTAAATTAAAATTTCCTTTCCCAAAAGCAGATAAAGAATATATGGGATGAATCTAGCAAAGCTTGCCAACAGAAAGTACGTTGTTGCTGGAGTCATCCTGAGAAAAAAATGTTTTACAACATATATTTTAAAGGCAGAGACGTTACGCAATTGAAGCATGATGAATTTTTCCGTAAGAAAATTGAATTCATTTTGAAAAAGATTATTTTTCATTCGGGAAAATATTTTTCTTTGGAGTGGACCTTCATTTAATCGAGAAATGATGTATGATTAAAACAATTTCCTAAACATAACGCATCACAATTTCTTACGCTATTTAGCGGCATTTGCACATTTTATGAGAAATCGAATACAGTACAATATCATAATATCAAAGAAAAAATTTAAATGAGCTGGGAAAAAGTTTAAACGGTTGTGGGGGAAAGTTAAAACTATTTGAAACAAGCCGTGAGGTGCGACCCATGAGGTCCACACGGTCAACTTCCCAGTAATATCTACATAGATATTAAAAATATTAAACACAATAATAATTATGGAAATAATACTACTTTTAATAATAAAAATGTACCTCTCATAAAAGTTGGAATTATTAGAATGACTTAATATTAATCATAACATCTACGCGAGCGTCAATTGATTACGTAAGGATTTTGGTGCATTGGTTTGATTGATTATTCACACAGATCAGTCGGAGGGGGGTACAGGTTACAAAACAGTGTTTTCATTAAAGTTAAAACATGGTGCTGTGTAGACTATTGAAAATCTGCTCAAATTTTGCAAACATTAATAAACTTTGATTGACTTTACAACAATGTCGTTAGAATAAGAGATTTAAGGTATTATGATTCGAATGAACCCTTTTTACATGGTGACTTTGAATGATCTTTTATTTTTAATTTAATTTTTTTTTAATCATGAGAAAAGTTTTTGCTGGTTCCTCTACAAAATTAATAAAAGTTAATAAATTCTATAAACATTTATTATTACGATGTGCAAATCATATTAAAAATGAATTTTTTTATGAAAAAACACATATTTTTCTTTTTTTTTTAATAAATTAGAAAAACCGCTTTAACGATTTTTTTAATATATAAAATTATCATAAAAATGTTAATATGCGTCGATTGACACCTTAATGATGGAAAGATTATATTTAGTTCTAAAGATATAAAGAATTACGTAAATAACCTTGAACGTTTAATGATTTTTCATTTTTATTTAATTTTTATTGTGTTCATGAAAAAAACTTTTGTTGGTTTTTTCACAAAAACTATTTGGAGTATATAAATTATATAAACATTGATTACTTAGGTTTGGAAATCAGGTTAAATTTTTTGTGTTTTTGAAAAAAAATCCTAATTTTTTGCACTTTTTTTTTAAAAAATTAAAAAACGGCTGCAAGAATTTTTTTAAAAATTTGCTAGAACCACATAAATGTCAATGCGCGTCGATTGACACCTTGTTCAAAAAAATCGTACGTTTGGTTCGCGAGATATAACGCATGACAGAAATGATCTTCAAACGGGCAAAACAGCAAACCCCCCCGACCGAAGTTTCCCAAAAACTAATCAGCTCTTAAAATTGCAAAGACGCTTCGATTGACACCTCAACGTGTTTACGTGAGTTATGCTCGTAGAAAAAAGTGTCCACGAACGTACAGACGTACGTACGTACGTACGTACACACACACAAACACATACATCTCCCTTTCTAAAAACACTTTATATATACTCTATAGACCTCAAAACGTAAAGAAATGATGAAAATTTCAATTTCGATTTTCGAGGCGATTACAATAACTTCCCATATACTGGGAAGTTAAAAAGACTAAGTTGAATTCGAGGTATAAAAGGTATAAAAAATTTGGGAACAGGCTTAATTGTCTTGAAAAAAAGGTTTTAGTGACTTGATGAAAGTTTAAGTTGGCTGAGAAAAAAAATCTCAGTAGATATAACAAGATACCAGATGTTTCATCAACGGAAGTCTAATAAGAAAAACCAAAAAAATATTCTCGAATCTAATCTGAATATAGTGAAAAGATTGATTTAACTAAAAATTTATGTTTGAGAAAAAGTTTCAATAGATGGGAAAAAGTTTACTTGGCTTGAGCAAATTTAAAGTCACTTGAAAAATTCTGTGATTTGTAAATACATTAAAGTGAGCTTTGAAACGCTATATATTCGCTATAGGATTTATAGTGCATATATTTTCATTGCGATAAATCATCGAGCTTATTTTTTGCAAGGAATCAAATTGATAGTAATGCTTCGCCGGGCTAACAAAAAAAGCACATCTCTATCAAATCATTTTTGGGTTATTTCACGTTTTGTGTTTCCACATAGCGTGACAATGTTTAAAGTAACTTTCAAATTGTAAACAAGGTAAGCCAAAATGAAAACGTTTAAACCTTTTAAAGCCATATTGTTTTAGTGTTTAAATTCTGGCACTCACAGCAAATCCTCTCGATTTCACATATTTGCATACACATTTATATCTGCAATTAAGAGCTATGTATCACATACACAAATATTTCCGAATGTCTTGCACAAATACGCTATCTGATCATAAGTCAAACCATTCCAAGTAGCTGACAAACTTTCCGGCATGCTTAGCTCGAGGGTCAGAAGGAACTTGCCCGAGGACATTGTGATGCCCAACTTATGATAATGTCATGTTAATGTGTCCAGACTTCTATTCGACGATAACTAGCAAAGATAATTTCACTTCAAAGGAACGTTTCAAAGCCAATCTACATTCAATTGTGTCATCCTCTTGAAAATATTGGATGAGTTCGTATATCCTTGCAGATGTATCTCCCTCCAATCAACCTAGACGTATGTCTCCACCTTGCTTAGTTACAAAGTGTGTATATTTTTGCGCAAAGCACAATAAATAAGTGGTACTTCCCTGGATTATCTAGTACATATATATGTTGAGCCCTTCTAACACAAGCACCTTTTGGTTTCATATTTTCTCATATCCTTGATAACGCACAAGAAACTGAATGAGATATATTATATGTTTTATTTCGAACCACTAAACCCCATTAACTCTTGCGGCTTAATGTTGATATTAAACTTTTCAGTATGAAATGTTGATGTGTCCCCGGGCGGCTGTTTCAGCTAAAACATCAAATCTCCGAAGGATAACAAAGTGGGCAGGGAGAGTCAAGTCACTGAACAAGGTCTCGTAACGCATGTACTTAACAAAATTTCACCATTAGTTAATTACAATCATTTGAAGCGTTAATTAAGCAGTGCACACCTTGAAAACCATCCTACTGTGAAAACATATACCCTTCCATGTTAGGTATGTACAGTGAGAACAGATTGGAAAATATTCGCGTGGACACTCGTTCTAAGATGTTGTGTGAAAGCTATGAATGTCTGTGATGGTGAAGTCTATTTGGTGTTGCCGTGAGAAATGTGAAGCAGACAATTTTTGAATTACAGCATTGTATCTTGAAACAACTTAAAAATTGTCTTATTATCATATCAATGAATATATCCTTTAAAGGGACGGATAGATCTGATTTCAAGGTATTTATTCAATAAATTAAAAAATTTCGAAATCAAACTTAAATCGAATTGCCGCGGAAACTTACCTAACTGAAAGAAAGAAAACCAGAAGGGCAACTTCACAGCAGTTCATTTTGTGAAGGCACAATCTTGCTTGAAATCATACTTCCTATAACCAGGCAGCAGTAAAAAATTACAGCTCCCACACGTGTGAGTAAAAATTAATCTAAAATCACATAAAAATAAAATCAATTTAGCAAAAAGGAAGGGCATTACTTTGTTGTTGGCGCTAGGGCTCCAGAGAAATAAATAAAACGCAGAGGCTGATCAGGCTGCGTAGATTGGCGTGAAAACTGTTTTTAAAGATTTGGAGTCATTTTTTTTTTTTTTTTGGAATTGGATCTAAAAACAAACATGTTCACTGACCACAGCTGTCAAGTGATTCAAACTTTTGATTTTGGCCAGAATAAACCTTACAAAAAAACGTGTAAGGTTCCTAGTCGATGTTACGAAAGCTCCACTGAAGAAAAATCTTAAAAGGATAAGAGATGTTGACACAGAAGTCTACATATAATACAGTCAATTGGGAGTTTAGCGTGCATTTTCAAAAGGCAGGAAATTTTTAATTGCAATGCGTGTGGAATGTTCTAATTAGCTTAAGTTCAATTTCCTGGGATCCCCGATGATGGCGTTTGGGCGCCATCTTGGGTTAAAAAGAATTCAATGAAGCTGTGGCGCTCGAAAGATGTTCCCCCCTTTTTGGATGACGTTTTGAGCTTGTAACTTTTTATTGTTAAACAACGTAAAAGTGATGTATGCATAACTTGCTGCAAATTAAATTCTTCATAAGTTTGCCATAATAAACTTTCTTGTGGGAACCATGGTTTCTGAGAAATGGGGGATGTCCCTCTATTTTTTGTTTCCAAGATGGAGCCCAGAGGATTGGGGCTGCGACCCCAGAAACTTGAATTTAAGCTCACAGTAAGACATACTACACATTGCGCCAAAAATCTGGCTGCCTTCCAAAATGCTTTGCGAGTTTCGCTACGGTGGGTTGCCACTAAAAGTCGATTATTTGGCCTAAAAACGGGGTTTTTCACGCGGCTTTCTCCCCTTTGGGATGGAATAACTCCCGTTATTATGCAGTGATTGAAACAATCAATACCGCAAACGATTTGTAACAAAATTATCTTAGAAAAGTATGCCAACGTGTTTCGCGTTAAACGTGAAATTAAAAAATTTGTGGCACCCGAAAGTTATTCCTCCCTTTTTGGGTACGGTTTTTGGATTGTATCTTTTTTATTATTGACACGAGGCAAAATTTATGTATGAATAACTTGCTAAAATTTATATTCTACGCAAGTTTGCCATACACAAATTTCTTGTGGAAGCCACGGTTTGGGAGATATGGGAGTATCCCACTTTCTTTTGTTTTCAAGAAGGAGCCCAAATGCCATCATCGGTGATCCCAGGAAATTGAACTTTAGCTAATTAGAGCATTCCACACGCATTGCAATTAAAAATTTCCTGCCTTTTGAAAATGCACGCTAAACTCCCAATTGACTGTACTAATAGTATAACTGATGACAATGAAGCATTTTAAAGACGGCAGAAAAATCGAGGCAAATGTTTTCTAGCCGCAGGATATTTTGAGATTCTTAAAGTCCCTTAATTTGTAATGATATAAAATGATTCGACATATATGTATGTTAAGACCATACCAAACGCTTTCTTTGAACAAACATTCCAACAAAAAACAATAACCGCTTGAAATAAATGTCTAGTATTTAATGAAGTGTGTCAATATTAGCAACATCCTTCAGAATGTCATCAACTTATATTTTTGAAGAGTTTCAGTACACTTAAACAGAACACTTAAAGCTTGACTTTTATAAGATAACATCATAATGGCCACAAACTCAATCAAATCTATGGGGGGCGGGGGGGTGAGATTAACTCGTACAAAAAAGGCATGTTTTGTGATATTTTGTGGCAACACGATTAAAATCTCTTTTTTAAAACCAATGGTACATTAAAGTGTGACATTCGTAGAATATTATATAAAATTTTTGCGAAAAAAATATTAAATAATACGGCAATGGCGGCAATTATTCGGAAGTGTCTCGTAAAAAAGTAGAATTGCTGCCCCTCATAACTTGGTGCTGGATTTTCTGAAATCAAAAAATCAAAGCTCGTTCACTAGATAATAGTTTTCCCGGGTAACGCTGAGAGGGTTTTTTGAAATTTCAATTTTCCACTTTTTTGGAACACTTTGAAGAGAAAAACGCGATTTTTTGCGAAAAATCGGGAAATTTGTTATTGTAAAATAAAAATGGTTAACAAATTCCAGCTCTCCAGTGTAACCTTGTAAATTATATACAGAAATTGTGTTGAAAATTTCAAAAGGATCAGTGCGGTAGTTTTGAAGTTATGAGGGGCACCGACTTTAAAAACATGAGTTGTGGGGAAAACGTTTTAAAATGTTGAACACTAAAAAAATCTGGTATAAAACGTTAATAAGCAAATTTTATCGGCTTATCTTAAACGCAATCATCACTGCCAGGTCCCTGAAGGATATCGCTTTCATCTTAGTTGAATGAAAATTAAATATTCGATCTATCTAGCGTAGCAATTGTTGAAAAGACTAATAAAAAATCAATTATCCTATAATGTTTTTCAAGATCCTCCGTAACTTGATCTTCAACGGTCACTTTTATTTTTTAGCTGATGCGCTAGTTGATGAAATGCTTTCGCTTTTACGTTTTTGCGGAGGTACAATTCTCTTAGGTCGATATATTTTGAAATAGCTGATTGTCTATTAAATCTTTTAATTTTTCGTAGGCATTTTAGTAATAATTTAACACAAAACTGAAAATGGAGCGAAAATAGGAATGCACATATACGTCTTCTCGATAGAATATTTACTGGTACACTAAATTTCATACTCTACACTGACAAAATATACAGTGCAGGTATAACCACGCTTGGGGGGTAAGATTTGGTATTATATAAAGAGCGAAACATCTGCCAGGTGACAATAGCGCGCTAGGATCGGGTAGGTATAAAAATCCGACAGGTATAAAAATACTCATAACTTCTTCAATTTTGCTCCAATCGACTTGGAATTTTAACACATAATTTTTGAGATATTGTGCATCCAGTTAAAAAAATGCAAAATAAAAAATACCTTACCCCTTACCCCCTTAAAATTGATTGAATGGTACAAAAAATCAGAGTTCTCCAAAACAAACTGTTTTCATTGAATCTAAAGCATACGAAAGTACGAGTATATTGGTTTAAAAAAAATCTGTAACTTACGCAGCTCCTGAATTTTTTATTTAAATTGGATATTCATTAAATTTTCAAAAGACTCCAATTTTTTTACATATTCATCGGATTTGTTCGCTAGCCTAGACATTTTTGTTCAAAATGTGCAGAGCTTGCCTGATAATTTGGTATATCTTATTGAATGCCAATGAACTTTTGCTTGAAGACACTGAAAGCTTTTTATAATAAAAGGCCAAATTGTCGTTTTTTTCATTGTTACCTAAACGATATTTCAAATAAAGGTGCAGTAATAACATGAAAAGTCTTTCATCAAAAGAAGCAACAACAAGCTGGTACCTCATCACTTCAAATATTTCTCATTATGATTCTTGTTACATGCATATATTCGCCAACATCTTCATTACTATTGTAAATACATGCTTTACTAACATCTTCGGTGCTTTGCCAATATGCAAAGATGTTGGTTTGCGCCAATATGTTTACCACTTCAAGTGCAGGTTGTTGTACCTTCTCCCTTTTTTGTTGGGCGGCCTTGAAGTCCCCCAGGTACCATCGTCATCTTGTGCATAATGTCCTGTCTGATATGTGTGATTTTTTTTTGTCAAGAGCAAACCATAACACCAGGAGCCACAGCACAGCCTTCCGTATAATTAAACGAAAACAAAGTAAGGACTGTGCATGTTTTATTGTTGCATATATTTCCAGTGAAGTCCTTTCGGGTGAAAGCCATCACTTGCAACAAAACCATCTTTTGTGAAAGTGCTTAACTATGTACAGCTTCTGTCCGGGTGCACTAGTTCAGAGGTTTGTTCTTCTTGTTTTATTGTTTTTTGCTGGTACCATTGAATGAAGAGCTTGAAGTTCAGTTGACTCTTCAGTATGAATGTAACTTACTGTTTTCCAAGTTATATGAAAGAAGGCTGAGACAAAGAATCTACACACAATGCTATCTCTGCTTCGATACTTTTTCCTGTGAACTTTGGACCTATTTTAATTCAATAACCCACTGTATGTTTCATACTAATTTTGTATATACGATAAGTTCTAGAAAAGGAAAAATTCTAGTTTAATGCAGGACTAAAATTCAATCTGTTCGGCTTTAATCTATTTATTTCAATCATACTCAAGTAATGGGCAAACAATTTAAGATTTCCGCAAGATGTTTTCGATACTTTCTCAAAATCTTATTTCACAAACGATATTCAAATCTCCAAACAAAGAAAAAACAGTAAGAATCTCTAACAAAATATAATTTCCAACACTTCCTTTCGTTACTCGCCACACAATTCAGATTCTTATGCAGATGTGTGATGACTGCAAGGGCTAATTTCACCGTAAAATTTGCCTTACGCTCATTATGTAACCGTGTTTGAGGATGAAATGTCCTTTCAGGAACTGAGCTATCAACGAGCAGACCAACAAATGAATGTGCGAATTGCAAAAAAATATGCGAGATCAAAAACATAAATGGATAGTTGCTGTTGTGGAAAACTAAGACAATTACGTTCGCTAGCTTTGAATTATGCAATGAATTTCAAAGGGCATAGAATTTGAGCAGAAAACTCTTTAGTGTAACAATAGTCCTGACGACAACAGCAACTATCCTGACAATAGTAATTGGGGCTTGATTAAGGTTGAGTACATTTTGTATGGTTTAGCCGTTTGTTGCCTTTTTAATTTTACCCATGTCGAGTGATAGCTTTCATATTGTTTGATAATAATTATATAAATTTAAAAAAAATCTCACAAAATCTCTTTAAACACGTTGTTGACAATTTTACATATTCACACAGGGAAGATACAATTGCTGAATTAGTTACACAAGTAAAATATTAAGCAGTAATCAATCTTCCTTAGCTTAGTTTCTTGTTTGAAAAACATAAATTCAAAATAAAATTTGTTGTTTTATTTATTTAGTCTCAATATAATGTATTATTCCACATTTTAATTGGAGCAAAATTAAAAAAATTGGGTTTGTGCTATGATTTCTGCCAAAAAGGAATGATTCCTAAAAATATTTTCAATAAAACTTCTGTAGATTGGCTTGATAGCATCATTATTTTGATGTTGCTGAAACGATTGGATTCATTGTACTTCCACATTTAATGTTTCGAGGCAGAAAATCAAAACGATTAATTAAATGATTTGGAGCTTCAAATGAAACATGTCCAAAATATCAAATAAAAATTAACTTTCATGTTCTTAAGTTATCAGTTATTCGCGGTCTAGTTGCCTTTAGTCGGAAACAACTATTTTCACTATTATGTCCATCACTAAGGAGAATTTAAAGCAAACAATAACAAGAGCTGTTGGAATACGTTCACATAAATTTAACATTCAAAAAAATGCATAACACATTATACATGAAATTTTATCAAAACGAATTAGAAAGCTTATTTTGACAAAGCTTTCACTCTAAAATTAAATTGAATTGCAAAAACTTTTTAGACGAAAAATACATCAAGCGAATACTTAAACAAATATTCTGCAAAACTAACTACTAACTGCCACAAAAGTTTGGCTTCCAATATGTTATTGAATTTAAATTACGCTTTCGAGGGCATTTGACAAGAAGATTCCCTTTCAAGTATGTAATACCAAAAGCAGTTTTAGTAGAAAAATCGGTCATTCAATTTATTTAACTATTTTTATGAAATGATAGAAGCAATTTTGACAATACCAATTTGGTAGATATCATTGATTTTCAATGAATTTTCGGATACAAATTTTATCGACTACGTTTAAAAAAACCATGTAAAATATTTGAAAGCTTCTTTCTGATGTATTTAGGGCAATTATTGCTGCGAAGATATTTTAATTGCATTATTTTGCCGTTTGACAATGAGGAAATTAATAATTATTCCATTTTTTTCAGTTTGCATTCAGTGAAAATTTGATGTCAGATTATAAGTAAAACAAATACAATTTAACGTAGGAGAGAAAAAGAAGAAGAAGTAAGTGAAGTTCCACCAACATGTACAATTTTTGATTTACAAAATTTTAGAAATGATATCTTATCCACTGTAAATAATAATTGCCTATTGTTTTTTAAGAATGTGATCCGATCATTAAAAACAATGATTTTTCGTTTATTAAAAAACCTTTAATAAATCTTCTATTCCAAATAATTTATTACTACATTGAAAATTTTAATAATTTTTGGGTTTTTGAAAATTTTAAACAGTTTTTTATTAACTTCCCAGTGGAAAGTTATTGTAATGGGGTCGTTTTCGTGAATCCTAAATTTTGACATATCTCCAATTTTAAGGTCTGTAGAATCTAAATTCATCGTTTTTAGAGAGATTTCAGTGAGTTTGTATGTACGTATGTGCGGATGTGCGTTCGGAATTATTTTTCGTCTCCATTATCTCAAGAACCAAAAATCAGATTGACGTGGGACTGGTTTTATTCGACGCGTAATTACGTAACTTAGAACTGAGTTGCTGAGTTTTCAGCAAAATCGGTAAAAATGACAAAAATTTTCTTAGTTTTTAAACTGTTGAAACGCACTATTAGTTCGTGCAGATCCCAAATACCTTCATAGTATTATTATTATTAACTTCCCAGTATATGGGAAGTTCTTGTAATCGCCTCGAAAATCGAAATTGAAATTTTCAACTTTTCTTTACGTTTTGAGGTCTATAGAGTATATATAAAGTGTTTTTAGAAAGAAGTATGTGTGTGTGTGTGTGTGCGTACGTACGTACGTACACACAAGAAGTATGTATGTGTGTGTGTGTACGTACGTACGTACTTACGTACGTACGTGCGTTCGCAGGCAGTTTTTCTACGAGCATAACTCACGTAAACAAACTCGTATCAACTTTGTTAAGCTGTCAATCGAAGCGTCTTTGCAATTTTAAGAGCTGATTAGTTTTTGGGAAACTTCAGTCGGGGGGGTTTGCTGTTTTCACCCCTTGAAGGTCAACCATGTTATGTGCTATATCTCACGAACCAAACATGCTATTTTCTTTTTTAAGGTGTCAATCGACGTGCTTTACCATTTGTCTGATTCTATCAAATTTTCAAAAAAATTCTTGTAGCCGTTTTTGAATTGTTTTAAAAAAAGTGCAAAAAATTAGGTTTTTTTTTCAAAAACACAAAATTTTTAACCTGATTTTCAAACCTAAGTAATCAATGTTTATATAATTTATATACTTCAAATAGTTTTTGTGAAAAAACCAGCAAAAGTTTTTTCATGATTACGGAAAAAATTAAATAAAAAATATAAAATCAGTAAACGTTCAAGGTCATTTACGTCATTCATTATATCTCGAGAACCAAATATAATCTTCCAATCATTAAGGTGTCAATCAACGCGTATTAACATTTAAATGATGTTCTTATATTTTAAAAAAATCGTTAAAGCGGTTTTTTTAATTTAATAAAAAAAATTGGAAAAGTGTTATTTTTCATAAAAAAAAATCATTTTTAACCTGATTTGCACATCGTAATAATAAATGTTTGTAGAATTTATAAAATTTTATCACTTTTTGTAGAGAAAACAGCAAAAACTTTTCTCATGATTACAACAAAAAATTAAATTAAAAATATAAAATCATTCAAAGTCACCATGTAAAAAGGGTTCATTCGAATCATTATACTTTAAATCTCTTATTCTAAAGACATTGTTGTATAGTCAATCAAAGTTTATTAATATTTGCAAAATTTGAGCAGTCTTCACAGCACCATGTTTTAACTTTAATTAAAAAAACTGCTTTGTAACCTGTCCCCCCTCCGATTGATCCGCGTGAATAATCAATCAAACCAATGCACCAAAATCCTTACGTAATCAATTGACGCTCGCTTAGATGTTACGATTAATATTAAATCATTCCAATAACTTTTATGAGAAGTACATTTTTATTATTTGAAGTAGTATTATTTCCATAACTATTATTGTGTTTAAAATTTTTAATATCTATATATGTAGATATTACTGGAAGTTGACCGTGTGGACCTCATGGGTCGCACCTCACGGCTTGTTATTATTATGTGTTTAAGCAAAGTTTTGATCATTTTTGTAAAAATGTAGTTTGAAAAGAAAATCAAGATTATTTTTTAAATTCCAAACTTAAATTATCAGGTTTGGTAGAATGAGACGAGAGACGCTAGTGCAGGTAATTTTGCATATTGTTATAAGTAATTTAGTATTTTTAATAACAATCAAATATTATTATATATGTATAATTTGATATTGTAAAAATAAAGTCATGTAAATATGTAAATATAAAGTCAATTATAATAAGTCAGTAGTCTTAATAACGAATGATTATTGTAAATAACAATTAAATACCCTCAATAATGGCTGTGGATCCCGGGGCTGAGATAGTGAAAAGGAGAATGACGAGGACGAGGCTGTTGAGGCTTTGGAAGAGGAGGCGTCTACCTCTACCGCTACAAAAAAATAACAAAATATATAAATGTAATTATTATAATTTAGAATAATAATGTTTAATAATAGTAATTATTAATAATAAAAATAATAAAAACAAATTAAATCTTTTTAATTTACTCCACTTGGAAGATAGTCATGTGGGCCTGAAGGGTCGCAAATATACCACATTTTTTAAACTAAAAACGACTGCAGTGTAATGGTAATCTGCTCAAATCATACAAATTTATAATCGCTTTGGTTGGCAGGACAAGAGAGCATTTCAAATAAAAGAAATCAGATAATATTATTCAAATCAACTCTTATTAATAGTGAATACTAATACTTTCAAATATTTTTTTTGTAATCATTTAAAAAACTTTTGTTAATTTTTGGTCAACAATTATCAAGAGTATTTTTTTTGAGAACACTGATTGCCTATGATCAAAATCTGGTTAAACTGTTTTTTTTGCAAACAAATTGAATATTTTGCGCTTATTTTATTAAATTTAAAAATTTCCTCTAGATCTATTAAAAACTTCATAGAATCGTGTAAATGCTATTACGAGGGCAATTACGATTGATATATTGACGACGTAAATCAAACTTTTAGCTCGTGTGGTACGATGCTAGGCAGAAATGACCTTGGATGTGTCAAAACAAAAACAAAAACACTAGCCGACTTGTACCAAAATCCAATCAGCTTTTGTCACTGAAAAAACACTTCGATTGCCACCTCATCAAAGTTAATACGACTGTTTTTACGTAAGCTATGCCCTCAAAAAATATTCACAGACGTTCGCACGTAGACACGAACACTGTCCGTGTGTTGTTGTACAAAATTCCGAAACATCAAATAAATATTAATAGGGATATCTATCATTGTAGATGTAAAATTTTGCTGTTATTTCGAAATTATGTTTCATTTACTTTGGCAAATTACCATGCAAAGGTTTACATCCATACAACATCTCAAAAAAGTAGAAATTTATTTCTGAAATCTGTGAATGAGTCCACGTTTACTCTGTGAAACAATGGACATCCAACACGAGCTTGTACAGGGCGCACCAAGCAGCTTTCGCTGCTGTAGAACGTATTATGAATGAAGATCCGAATTTAACAAACCGACGCTGTTCTCAACAATTTGGTTTCTGTCCGTACACTACATGGAACACTTTGGAGAAAGATCTTGTACTAAAGACCTACCAGATCCAACTGGTGCAGCAATTGAAGTCTTTGGACCATACTATTTATTTATTTATTTTATCACATTTCAACAGAAAATGTGAAATAACAACTAATTTATATTATAAATTGAAGAGAATTAGAAGAAGTTACTTGAATAAAACATTTTCCAAGATTCGTTTAAAAGCTGCACTACTGGAGGGAAAAGATCCAAGCTGGAGCCTATCGTGAGTTCTAGGCAAACGGAGCAGCAGAGAATGAAAGTATACTTTCGTTCTGGCGAAAGGTAAAGTAAATATATCGGTAGAACGAGATGGTCTATTAGTTTGTCTCAGTGACACTCGGTGATCGATGTTGACTTCAATGTAATTATGGGACAACTTGTACAGAAAGCACATATCTAAATACGTTCTTCGCGCAGCTAAAGACGGTAAGTTGAGTAATGAAAGGCGTTCTTCATAGGGAGTGTAAGGGATGTTAAATTTAAATAGGAGAAAGCGGGTAAATTTACGCTGAACTGCTTCGACAAGGTTTATATAGGATTCGAGATAAGGAGACCATATTTGGGATGCATACTCCAGAATAGAACGTACGATACTCACAAACAATTGGACAGCAGAGTGACGGTTGGTAAAAACAACGGAATGTCTTAACACAAAACCCGAAAGCTTTGAGGCTCTGGTAACTTTATAATGGATGTGAGCGTCAAACCTTAGCTTCGGGTCGAAAATGACTCGAAGATTTTTCACACGATCAACCTTTTTCAATGGGATTGAGTCAATACAATACAGAAAAGAGATAGGCAGTTAGCTTGACACCAAGAACTCAGCATGATAAGGTCTTCTTGAAGAAGTTTGCAGTCTTCAAGAGTTTGAATCACCCTGAATATCTTTAGATCGTCAGCATAAAGAAGACACTGAGAGTTTAAAGCAGAGGGAAGATCATTTATATAAAGAGGAAATAGCAGAGGGCCAAGAATGGACCCTTGTGGCACTCCCGATTGGGGATGAAATGGAGTAGAGTGCGTGCCTAGAACAGTGACACAGCAAGACCTACAGGATAGATAGGAATACAGCCACGGAAGAAGGGGGCCTGAGACACCATAGTGCTCAAGCTTACGACAAAGTATGAAATGATCAACTGTGTCGAAAGCCTTTGAGAAGATGCAATCAATCTGAAGATGATTGTCAAGAGACGTAGCCACAGTGTTAGAAAGAACAAGTAAGTTTGAGATAGTGGAGCGTTTAGGGAGGAAACCGTGCTGTTCAGACACAATAGCGTCCCCTAAAGCCAAGTAGAGATTGGAGTGAATAATACGCTCAAGAATTTTTGGGAAAGCAGATAAAAGGGATATAGGACGATAGTTCTTAACGGATGAGGGATCACCAGATTTCAGGATAGGAACGATGTTGGCCGTTATCCAGCACTGGGGGAAAACACCTGAGCTTAGGCTTAAGTTGAAGATTATCGAGAGGGGAGTACTCAGAGATGATGATAAAGATTTAATAAAAAAATTATGGATGCCATGAGGACCCGGACCGACATTGGTGTCCAGGGAGTTAATGACGGAGTTTATCAGGAGAGAATCTACAAATATGGCCGATATCACAGGATTTTGAGAGTTGCTGTCAGGGGAGAAAAAAGTTGGAGTATTAGGTGAGAACGTAAAGGAAAAGTATGTAGCAAATAGCTCGTTGATATCCACAGCCAATGAGGCAAGGATATTATTCCAGTGAAGAGAGCTAGGAATAGAAGTGGATGATTTAAGGGATCTTATAAACGACCAAAAAGGTTTGGGATTATTAGAGAGGAGTGCACTTTCAACGAAACAGTGGTAAGTACGTATAGCTTGGTGTATTTTTTGCGGCGTACATTCGGTGAATGAGTTGAGTTGGAAGTTGAACCGCGATTTTAATTATCAAATCATTTTTAGTCACGAGCCTCATTTCTGGCTTAATGGGTTTGTAAATAAGCAAAATTGCCAATTGAAACTACAAAATGGCCTTCCAAAGACGCAGTCGCTGTTATGAAATGCTAGAAATTATTTGCAAATACTAACTGACATCAAATTTGTAGGCTAACGACAACAAATCGACCATTTGCATAATTTATCTGTGATTTATTTGTTTGATCTCCCTTCATTTTGAAAACCTTTTAATGTAAAGATATTTGAACATTTCAATTTGAATTTTCGAACTGATTGCAAACAATTTTTATTAAATAGCCAGTTATTGAATAATAAAGTTCCACTGGATCTTGTTAAAACCAGAAACAAGAAAATTAAGCAATAATGGAAGCGACTATTAATATCACATTCAGATGATTAGTGTTTCAATTCTCTAACGCTGCTCAATTCCAAAAAAATATACCCACAAATTGACAGTAATGCCGTAACTTTCTTACTTTCTCCATTTCGCGTGTTCTACTTTGACTTCTTCCATTTTTTCGGAGATCGTTTTCTTGTTGATTCCACACTCACAGTCAAGCTCAGGCATTTTGTCGGACAGCCAGAAAAGTTTAACGATGTTTCGGAATTGTATTAATCTTCATTATCCTGCCACACAGACAGATGCCATTTGAGAGTACAATTGCTATGACAATTGACAACAAATTGTGTTCGGTAAGAAGACAAAAACGCCAAATATAGAGCAGCTCTGCTAAAAGACCTATATTTCAAGTCCTTCTTATTCCAACTTTTCTTTGTTTTGTCCTGTTTAGCTCGTTCCAATACTTAAATATTGATAACACAAGCAAAATAGTACTGTTTGCGTTTTCTGTCAATTCCTTGGTTTGGTTTCAATAGCTTTCCGAACGTCTAATTTGTGGTCTAATTAAGTGATTGTCCTTTTATAGGGCTTGGAGGATTTGGGATTAGTTAACCATCGTAATTAACCGTCGTATTTTCATTGCAGAGTAATCGAATGATAAAATTTATGTGTTAATTACTACGTAAAAGGGACTAAAATAATCAATGTACAGTTGATCTCATGCGGATAGTAAGCTAGTTTTTAAAGCCTTTTTATTCTAATATTTACAAACTAATTTTTGACTATTTTGATTATTTTGAATTTCAAGTGCTCGAAAATTTTAAAACCACATTGGAATGCAAAGTTAGTTTTAAAATATTGCGAAAATTTTTGAGTCTGCCTATATAAATATATTACAAGACGCAATAACTTTCGCCAATGTTAGACGCCTTACACATCGAAAATTTGATTTTCTACCAAAATGTATGACAAGTTTTTGTGCTGGACAGTTTCTACTCGAAGTCACTGATTCAACTTTAAAATGTACTTTTAAGGTGAATTTGTCCGATTTGGGGCGCAATGACTTCCGTTTGTGTGCATCCATTTCAACAGCAACTTGTGACAAAACTATCTCCATTTGGCGTCTTTACAATACCACAAATTCTCCCCATTTCTATTGCGTTTTGTTTTCTGCACTGAAAAGTTTTAATCGACAATTTTTGATTATTTCAAGCCAGATCAGAATCTGAACCTTGAAATAAAGGTTGATATTGGCGAGAGTAGTCCTGCCATCTCACTGCGTTTTGTAGGCAAGCTTTTAAGACAAATTAATTTTTTGTCTTTTTTGGTCATTATGTTGATATTGTAAAAAAAAACATATAAAGTTTGCAACAATCCGGCAAACTCTGCAGTCCATTGGCAACATGCATTGGCTGCCAATCTAATTAAATTTAGAGAATCTGATACACATGCCCATCGAATAAGGGCATATTTCTTTTATTTTTGTTTGTATATCTTTGCATCATCCAAGCATATTGCCGGCAGTATCGTAAAACTGAGCTCAGCAAATAACAGTGCTGATATTAAGCTTCTCAAAAGTTTGGTGTTCTGATTGTTGGACTTTCACTAGGAAATAAACATAAAAATCTGTCAACAGATCATAGTTTGCCTACAAAATTTTTGAAATATAATAAAACACCACAAAAATTTTCATCAAAATCGATTCTGTAGATTTTGCATAATAGTTGGTGGAAGTATGGTTAAACCAAACTGAATCCGCAGCTGCCCAGCACTGCTTTATAGATAATTTGATTTTCATTTTTTCAAATGCATTTGATTGGTGAAGTGATTTTTTATTTGTTTAAAAAATTAAAAATTTTATATGCTTTAGTTTACGACTTCGAGGATTCCAAAATTTTGATTTTTTTTTTAAATGAATTCAGACTACAAAATTATTGTTATTGTGAATTCTACTGCATCGATTTCGATGAAAAATTTTGTACTATTTTATTATATTATAATTTTTTTCAGCCAACTATGAAGGTCATAAGTGCTTTCTAAATCGTAAAAAAATAAAGATGGCCTTTTCCGTTTTTTTATATCTTGAAGAAGAGAGAAAAATCGATTGTTTTATAATTTTTCAACATTTCGATTTATCTATTATTAACTTTCCACTATATGGGAAGTTCTTGTAATCGCCTCGGAAATCGTAATTGAAATTTTCATCATATCTTCACGCTTTGAGGTCTTTATAGTATATTGAAAGTGTTTTTAGAAAGTGAGATGTATGTGTTTTTGTGTGTATATACGTACGTACGTTCGTGTACAGATTTGTCTACGAACTTAACTAACCTAAACAAAGTCATATCGACTTTATTCAGGTGTCAATCAAAGCGTCTTTGCAATTTTAAGAGCTGATTAGTTTTTGGGACACTTCGTTCGGGGGTTTGTTGTTTTGAACCTTTGAAGGTCATATCTGTTATGTGCTATATCTCGCCAACCAATAATAGGATTTGCATGACTATATAGTCATTCCACGTGTATTGACATTTGTGTGATTCTATTAAATTTTAACTAAATTTGTTGGGGCGGCTTTTTATTTAAAAAAAAAATAAAGGTAAATTTTTTTTTTTAAAAACAAGAAACACAGCAATCAATAATTATAAAATTTATGTAATCCAAACAGATTTTCTGGAAAAAAAAACAAGCAAAACATGATTGCAAAAAAATTAAACTATAAATGAAAAATAATCAAATAACATCATGACTTTTTGTCAACGTTGAGAGGTGGAAATGTCGAAAAGATACCCATCAGCTCCTGCCTCTCGGCATGCAGGATTTCTCCAATTAAAACCACTTCCATATTTAAAATTTCATTACATAGTACTTCCCACGCGCTAAAAATCGGTATAACCTCTTGGGACCCAGAGTATAAATTATTAAATTTAAGCCGCATTTTTCTACTTTCGGAGCTATTTGGCATTAGTTTAAAAGAAATTGATCGATGAAATGTTGCCAAAACATCCATTTCCGGTTTTTTAGATGGTATCATATATGATACTTTGGGACACATAAAAAATATGAACACATAAAAAACCATGTCATTTCAATATTATTTATTTATTTGAATTTGAATTTAGTGCTCGTGCATAGTTTTATGGCAGTTCCTAGTGGAATTGAAACATAAATAAATGTCACATTCGTGACATGTTACATAGGTTAATGATTTGCAAGCCGGTAGTCTGCACTTAGATCGGTTTTTATCGACCTTTGTCATATCTACTGGCATATGAGAAGCCCGTTTCTTTTCTTCTTCGTGTGGTAAGGCTGTGACGATGCGTCTTTTCTGTGACCTGGTGGAGGAAACTGCAGGACTAAGCCTTGGGCTTTACCTTTCAGAATAAGGGTTCTTAAGATTCCTATTTTGGGAGGCGTAAATCAACGTTTTTGTCAGCTTCATTTTGAAATCAAGGTACTGACACGGAGTTTCACCTTTGGCCTTAGCCTCTCGACGACACTCTATCCAAGAAGCAGCAGCTGCAAAATCTACAAAGTGAAAAAACGCCCTCACGGCCATTTTCCTGTCCTACCTCTTATCGCATATTTGCCGAGGACCCTGTCTAGGAAGTCAATTCCATCCATGTAGGAATTATAAAGTGTTATTGACGCTGGCCTTGTGACATCAATATGCTTTTTTCGTGTTTGCTCCAACGCCTACAGGTATCTGTGGGATGTACGACAATTTCTGTTGACGTAATAAAGATTGGTTTGTTATCAAACCACTTTGTAACTTTCAATTTTTCATCATTACGAACAATACAGTTATAAGACCCACGCCCCAGTTTTCTTAGGGCGGTATCAGATTTCAAATAGTCTGTTTTCTCTTTCACTGATCTGCCATTTCGTTGTACGGTTCTTTTCTTCTTTGGTACATTATTCTTCATTAAAATGCCCGTCACATTACATCCTCTTTGCCTTACAACATCCACAAGTGGTATAGAGGTGAAATAACGATCCATGAAAATCGAAGTACCTACTGGTAGAATATCCTGCAACTTCAGAACCATTCTTCCACCAACATCTAACTCGGGTCGGGTACAAAGCAGGCTCTACTGACGATCCTTTGCCTTCATACAGGTATAAATCCAGAGGTAATCCGTCAGGATTCGCTGCGACAAACATTTTTTATTCCTTCTGGATTAGGCTTTCCTCTCACTAGTTTTTTTTTCACGCATCTTCCTGTGAAAGGTAAGATCTGCTCATCGATCCAGAAATTTTTGTCACGTACATTTTCTCGGCAAGCTCTTTCTATTTCCGCAACTATTGGACGTATTTTCCAAAAACAGTCATTCGATCGTGTAGATTCTGGTATATCAGGGTCATTAACGACTTTTGAGTGTGAACGAATCTCAGTGTAACGATTTCTAGTCATTGCAGTTGCTACTAAGTCGCATCTTGTTTCTAAAGCCCAGTATTGTTTTATTCTTGGTATACCCAGCAGTCCTATGACCATGCTACATCCGAAAAACCGTTGAATTTCGGCAGCAGTAGTATTTATAGATTTTTAGATGCAACATTTGTACAAAAAGTCATAGCTGCAAAAAAATCTTCATTCAAATACCGTTCAAAGTATTGTATTGGCTTTTCGATATTATAGGTCTGGTTGTCCACAAAACGTGAAGGTGGTGCGACAGACATGGGTCTAATATCCGTTGATTGCTTCCAAAAAACTGGTCTATCTGCAGGAGTTTTTTTCGTCGAACTTGGCAAAGGTTGAAGCGGCTCATCATCCGACGTATCCCAATCAGTATTTGGTTCTTGCCGACTTTGCTGTTCCTCGTTGTTATACATATCCTGGTTGTGTATGTCATCTTCATCCGCATCAGAATTCTCTTCTTCGCAATCGGAAACATTGAAGTCCATTAAAGCTTGGCGAATTTCGTCGTCAGTTAAACCCAGAATCATTATAAATAGTTGAGATGATTTCCCATAGTCCCCAAAGTATCACATGTGATATGGTCAACATTTCTTATGATCTTCGCATAACAATAAACTTTCACAATATTTGTAATACGCAAGAACGAAAAAGACACCATGACAAATAAATAAGAACCGTGATATACTTAGAAATTCATAATTTAATCCTTACTTACTTTTACGTGAAGTTGACATGGCGAAAACTTTAAATTAGTGAAAAATACGGTCCTTTAAATTGCAACCAAATCATTTCGGATGAAAACTAATTGTAACTGTGCGTCTCTATATGTCTCATTTAGAGCTTAAACTTCAAAATATTAACAAAACTTAATAGATCGCGCTGTTGTAGAGTTTTTATCGCAAGTATCAAATGTGATACCCGGGGTTCCAAGAGGATATGGGATAGTACCAAATTTGTAAGTTTTAGTGTCCTTTTAGTCAGATTAACAGTTCAGACTATATGTTTATGAATTATTTCCTGTTGATTACATGTTTGACTGTGACTTTAGTAGAGCTGATTGTACTTGTAACTTACTTCGAAAGTTGGTCCTGAAAGAGATTTTTTTAGTGTCGTTTTAAATGAAATTGGGTTCGCTATGTTTTTAATTTTTTTCAAGGCAATTTAAGTCATTTACTATATCTCGCAAAGCAAATACAATATTCGCATAATTGGGGCGTCAATCGACGCGTATTTACATTAATGTTATGTTTTTAATTTATAAAAAAATTGTTGGAGCCGTTTTTTAATTTAATAAAGAAAAATGCAAAAATGGGGGTATTTTCATAGAAAATTAATTTTTAACCTGATTTGCACAACACAGTAAAATTTTTTTTTATAAAATTGATAAACTCTTATCAGTTTTTGTGGAGAATTTTTTTTCCATGATTACAAAAACTATTAAATTAAAAATCAAAAATCATTCAACGTCGCCATGTAAAAAGTGTTCCTCCGAATGATATTACCTTATATCTCTTATTTTAAAGACACTGTTGCTGAATCAATCGAAGTTTATTAATATTCGCATAATTTGACCAGATTTTGAAAAGTTTTCACGTGTTTCAATTTTAATAAAAAAATGCGTAAATTTTGAAAAACAATAAAAAATCTATCAGATTTGTATTTGTGGTAAACAACGCTTTGAATGGTAAAATGTTTTGACGTCAATACTATGCAAGATTATATGATTTGAAAAGCTTTCAGCTATAGTGTTCGAACGAGTTCAATCACTTCCTCCATGATTTGTAATACTATTTACCTTTTACATGCAATTTAACCGATTTTTGACTGCATATTCAATGTTTTCCCAGATCAACTGAAAATAGGAAATAATTATTAGTTTCATTGATGGAAAATTGTGAAAAAATGTACATTTAGTTATTATGCCGAAATCATGAAAATTTTAAACGCAACTATTCAAAATGGCCATCACGCGACAAAATCTATTCAGTAGGCGTAATAAACAAAACTGCATTCTTTTTTGCTAGCGCTCTTTTGTCCTCCAAGCATCGATATGAAAATAACAAAGAACATAGAAAAAGCTTTGTATGCTGCCTCCCTTCCGATTGATTCACTTGAATATTCAATCAACACCTCATCCACTAAAATCCTTCCGAAATCAATGGACGCTGCCGTAGATAATACGATTAATATTAAGTCATTCCAATTCTAGTTACGAGTACCTCTCATTATATTTATTTAAAGTAGTGTTATTTTCATAATTATTTTTGTGAATAATATTTTTAATATTTATGTAGATATTACTGAGAAGTAAACCGTTTGGATCTTAAGGAGCGCACTTTGCGTCTCGTTATTATTAATATTTTTCTAAAAGAACGGTAAGTCAATTATTTGTAGACAAGTTATCCCACAGCCACTCTACAGCCAACTGAAAATAGATCCGCCTTGGTCTATATAATTCCTACAAAAATTAACCATCAATGGAATATACAATTGACGTATTTATTTGAAGAAAATAATATTTCAATTTTCAATTTCTTCGAGAAATTTTAAAATAAGTGAAAGTTGATCGCCATACGTGATATCAGGAGTCGAGACCTTGAAAGAAAAATATAGTGGGGTGTGGATTTTTCTCCTATAGACTGGGCAACTTGAATCGCTATAGTTATTATGTTGTTATCATAAGTTGCAAACAACAAAAAGGACACGTATTCTTTTCCAGCCAACCAATTATTCGTGACTTTTATTGATACAATTTTAATTCTTCTTCACATTTTTCCAAAAATTCCATTTGTTAACGATGGCCATTTATGAATGAATTTCTTTATAAAAATAACATTGCCTATAAAAATAAAACTGAAATTCTATCTTTGTTGGGGTTTGACTTAAATTGCCAATATAAATATCTTCGAGTTTGCTACCAGGCGTATTGACTTAAAAAAAATTAAGAGCAGGTGACTTCCAAAAAAAAAGTTTTTCAAATTCTTCTTTAAGAAATGTGTTGCACCAACGGCGATATAAATGGCAGGTATATGATTCTATGCTGGTTTACACGATTCTAAAAATATCATTTCCAACATTCATCTGTGAACGATATTTTTACAGGCTGCACTTTTCTTATTCTAGGAAACTCTGCACATATTTTAAACTTTCATCAGTTTTGCGAAAAATATTTGCAAAGTTTACTAAAGTAATTGATTAAGCAATGGATGATGGGCTTCAAAAATTTTAGGTAATTGTCACCCCTTTGAAATTGATTAAAAATGGAAAAACGCGTCTTTTGGTTCGAACGACTCAAAAAGAATCAGTATTGTTTTTTGTATTTATCAAGGAATGTACATTTCTGGAAAAAATTTCATAGTTTATTTTAATTAAATCTACTCTTATCTAAAAAAACTTTTAATAAGCCTCAAGGCTCTTCTTTCGAACAAAATTTGGATAAAAAGAAAAGAAATTAATAAAATGAAAAAACAAACATTTCTGCAGATGACTTCATAATTACTTTTTCTTTTTATATGAACTATTTCCAAGGAATGATTGCAGGCCTCTAATTTTTTCCTTTCTCAAATATCATTTCTCAAAAAATAATGACACAACTGAGAACGTACCTCCTATTATGATCGGTATATATTTCCTTAGAACGAAGGTTCAATATTGAAAGTCAAAATTACAAAGAAATGAAAAATCAACAAGAAAAAGTACTATAGGGTATCATGTTACCATTTTTCCTTCAGACTTCATATTACATCGCTGCCATGGCTATGTCGTAACTGAGAGCCTATAGGAAGTTAAATGACAAGGAACTTTCCAACTAAAAATGTCCCGCAGGCAGCAAAAACCATTCTAACTGAAATATTCTTCTGCTGGTTGTCGTTGTCTTGCCAGCAAAACGATCGCTCAACAAAAAGGATATGCGCGTTAACATGTTGCTGGACGCGATATTTTAAACACTGACGTTTATTATATCATCGTCGCATTCCGCTGCCGTCCTTAAATTGTGTCGGAAAAATCAGTCTTTTTTTCATTGTCCTGTCATTTTTTTGTTTCTCTTGCTTACTCTTCATATTTCTCTCATTTCAATTTTCTCGCTTTGCCATCCTTAATCGTCGGCAAGTTTCTTCAATGTTGAGCCACAATCATCATCATCATCACCGGCAGCAGCAGCAGCATTATGGATGGTTATCGTTTGCTTTGTACCATAATGAAAACGTAAATTAAATAGAAGTTAATTTAAATGGAGTTTTAATTTCTCAACAAAAAAATAGAAACGAGATCTGACAAAACATAAGAAATGCTTGGAAATGTATAAATGGTGAATGAAAATGAAAATGTATTCGCCTTGAAGAAGTTTCCTTTGTGCTATTTTGCAATAATTGTGTTCTAACTTTAAGGTTTTTCCCGTGCGTAAAGAACTTTGAATGGGAAACAGAGAAAACAAGGAAAACTTAATTACATGTTTAGATTTTGTTTGCTCGGAAAATGTCTAAATGATAAGAAAATTAAATTACTTGCTGAGCTTTGGATGATGACAAAATTCTGGATTTGAGGTTGACAAGTTTTTGCTTGAGTTCAGCTTGAGATTATCTTAAAATGCATTTAAAAGCTTTGATTCTTCATTTTGAAAAATAATTAATTATCATGATAAATATTTATCCTGTGAAATATCGCTCACTAGAACTGTGCAAACATTTCAATAAGGCTCATTTTATAAAAGAAACTTATTATAGTCTATTCGAATTTCTCCTTTGCTTTTTTGATTTGTGTTTTGTAAATTTATCACGTGTAAATCAACCATAAATTGGTTTTTGTAATAATGAAAAAGAAATTAGTTTCAAACAACATTCCAGAAGCAAATAAATGAGAAAAAATACATGGCTAGCTATACAACATAATATGTGGTCGAGGACTTTCTAACTTTGTTCTGAAAACCAAGAGTTTTTATCAGTTTTGTCAAAAATCTTACAGATTTTTTATTTGCTCTAACATTCAAAGCCATAAAGACATACGAAAATCAATCGAAAAAGCGTTCAGACATCAAATAAAAAACTGTGGTCTAGGTGCGACCCTTGAGGCCCACACGACTAACTTCCCAGTGGGGTAAATAAAAAGCTATAATTTGCTTTTATTAATAATTATTATTATTAAACATTATTATTTTAAATTAATATAATTACTTTTATTATTTTTATCAATTTTTTATCTAACCATAAAAGCTTTGGTAGAGGAAGACGTCTCCACCACCTGGTCATCCTCTACCAAAGCCTCGGCAACCTCGTCCTCTTCGTCCTCGTCATCCTTCTTGTCCTCCACTTCGTCCTCAACTTCGTTCTCCATCTCGGCCTCGGAATCCACAACTATTATTGAGGGTATTTATCTATTATTTACAATAATCATTCGTTATTAAGAATGTTTGACCGTTACTAAATAATTATAATTGACTTTATATATACAATATCAGATTATAACTAATATTATTTGATTTTTATTAACAATATTACATTATTTATAACAATATCCAATTATTAACTGCATTAACGTCTCTACTCCCATTCACCCAAACCTGATAATATAAGTTTCGAATTTCATAAATTAATCTTTATTTTTTTTTGAAATAACATTTTTTACAAATTTGATCACAATTTTGCTAAAACGCACAATGACAACAACATTACTATGAAGTTATATGGTATCTGAACGAATTAATAGTGCATATCAACAGTTTAAAAATAAGCAATTTTTAGTCGTTTTTTCAGTTTTTTCATCCTAAATAAAAAACGGCTCAACCGATTTTGCTGAAAAGTCATTCAGTTCTAAGTTACGTAATTACGCGTCGTTTAAAACCGGTCCCACGTCAATCAAATCTTTGGTTCTTGAGATAATCGAGGCGAAAAATTACTCCGAACGCACATACGTACATACGCACATCCGCACATACGCACATCCGCACATACGCACATCCGCACATACGCACATACGCACATCCGCACATACGTACATACACACTCACAGAAATCTCTCTAAAAACGATGGATTTGGACTCTAGAGACCTTAAAACGTGGAGATATGTCAAAATTTGGGATTCGCAAAATCGGTCCCATTACAATAACTTCCCATAGGGAACTGGAAAGTTAATAAAATAAAATGTGACATTACGAATGTTTATACTATTCAACATCCTGACTAAAAATGTTTGATATAATGTACGCCGTGAATATTCAAAACAAGAAATATGTTTCACAAAATTTTAATAAAAATTACAGACAGATTCATACATTTTACACTTGTTGTTTCCTCAAAAAAGTGCATCGTTATACCAAGCAAAGCTTATCAGCTCATTTATTTATTACTACGCTTCGATCTATGTATATCTAAATTAACTCGATACAACTATTCCTTCGTGAGATGTCGTCATGAAAAGAAATGTAGTTATTTTCAAAAAAAAAACTTTCAATACATCCCACAGACTATGAAGGGTAAATATTAGTTTAAAAATTTGATTTAGATTTTCTGAAATATTGGAAAAATGTTTTCTATTCTGGGAATAATTAAAAATAATTTCCATGTTGTCAAATATATTATTACGCTTCACCATACCATTCAAAATGAACTCGCATTCAAACTCTACGTTTCATCTCCAAACACAACGTTACATAGCTTCGTTATGATATACCCATAATGGTATGAAATTCTTTAATTAGTTCGGAAAACATGAACACATCTCAGATAATCATAAGAAAAATAGATAAACAAGAGAATTCCATTTGTAAGGTGATTTCATTAATGTTGTGCTGCAGCAATAGCTGAAACAAGAACATGTACAATTATAGATACAAGTATCTTTCAAGTTATCATCATGTTCATTTTAATTAGGGTTGGATGATGATGAATCAATGAAAAGGTTTGCTTTTCAAATGCACTTAACAATAAGCCATGAAACTCAATATGGATGAAAGAAATTGATGAAAAACTGCTTACCGTGAGAGAAATACATATCCAGTTGTTATCGAGTTCAAAAAACTAGCTGATTTGCATAATGGATAGAATGTGTGCAAATATTTTTTATTAGCGTGAGAGTGTGCAAGGGTGAATTTAACTTGCCTTTAACAGCTTTTTTTCGTGTATTTGTCAACTGTATGCAAGAGTATTTGGAATGGTTAGTGCTCAGAATCTAAAGTTCACACAATCTTAATTAATCAATCAAAACTGTTCATTTAGCTGCTAAAACCAATCAAATTGAAATCGATAATCTGAATCCTCATCAATGGTGAACCACCCCGAATAAAGCCTTTTGGCTTAGTTTATCGACTGCGCCCTCCAGCTTGTGAATCTTAATAACAAATAGCTATTTGCATTCACTAATTCCATCCAATGAATACGTGGTTTTCCCTGAGGGTGTTTCCCGGTTGCTTAGGCTTTCATGGTGTGCTTTGGAGTTTTGTCATCATCCATACGATTCAAATAATCAGCATATCAAAGTCTGCACAGCTTCACCAGGATGGTTGCAACAAAATCCGGTCTGATTTTGACGGGTCTCAGAACCAACTTAAAATGCGTTTCTAAAAAAATTGAAATTGTTTTAAGGGTGTTTTTCAGTGTCCTCATTTCAAATTTATACATATCAAACAAATAGTCGTTTTGAAAATCTGTAACTTAATTTTAAGGTATATTTTGCTTGGTTTAATCATCAAGAGAGCTGAGAAGCAAACTGTTGGCCATTCTGATATGCTGTTCATTTTCGGTCTTTTCATGAATGTCTTAGATGTGGTCAACACCAATCACAAAAGAAGATTCAACATTTTCCAAATTGTAGACTTCCACCGTTACACTCGTTCTAATCGGCTTTTTTTTGGGTAAGTTATTAGACCATGTTTTGGATGATTTTTAATCCAACTTTTTTTGGCCGCTGACTCAGCGTTCAAAATCGCTTCTTTGGCGTTAAAAGGGTTATCACGTCACGAAATTGATACCATCAGCATACAATGTTATGCATTTGTGAAATAGAATACCTAATTTGACAAACGCAACTTTCTTGATGACGCGCTGAATTTTTTTTGAAGGGTCTGAGGTGAGACCATCTATACCACAAAAAACTTAAATCTGCTTTGAAGTTTACAGGCATCCTAATTTCGTAGATATTCCAAAATTAGGCAATATTCCATATAGTTTAATTTATTTTTTACTACCATGAGTTTCGTGAAAATCTAAGAATGCCTATTAAACACTTACATATTTCTCTCAGCGTTTTTTTGTCACTTGCTATCTTTAGAAAATCCAGCAACATGCACCTTGATGATCGTCAATTATTGTATCTGTTTACGGTGCTCAATATTTTTAAATTATTAGCTTCCCAGTATATGGGACGTTCTTGTAATCGCCTCGAAAATCGAAATTGAAATTTTCAACTTTTCTTTACGTTTTGAGGTCTATAGAGTATATATAAAGTGTTTTTAGAAAGGGAGATGTATGTGTGTGTGTGTGTGTGTGAACGTACGTACGTACGTACGTCTGTACGTTCGTGGACACATTTTTATACGAGCATAACTCACGTAAACAAAGTTCGATCGACTTTGTTAAGGTGTCAATCGAAGCGTCTTTGCAATCTTAAGAGCTGATTAGTTTTTGGGACACTTCCGTCAGGCGGGTTTGCTGTTATGCCCGTTTGAAGGTCATTTCTGTCATGCGTTATATCACGCGAACCCAACGTACGATTATCTTGAATAAGGTATCAATCGACGCGTATTAACATTTGTGTGATTCTGTCAAGTTTCTAAAAAAATTCTTCGAGTCGTTTTTTATTTTTTTTTAAAAAGTGCAAAAAATTGTAATTTTTTTTCAAAAACAATAAATTTTTAACTTTATTGTCAAGTCCAAGTAATTTACATACTCCAAACAGTTTTTTAAAAAATGCCTTCAAAATTTTTTCTCATGATTACAAAAAAAAATCAAATAAAAAATCATTAACAGTCATCATGATCTTCAAGGTCATTTCTGTCATGCGTTATATCTCGCGAATCAAACATAGGATTTGCAATGTTTAGGTGTCAATGAACGCGTTTTAATATTTTTGAAAATCTATCGCATTTTTAAGAAAATCGTTGGAGCCGTTTTTTCAATTTGAGAAAAAAAGTGCAAAAATTAGGTTTTTTTTCATAAACAATAAATTTTTAACCTGATTTGCACTGCACAGTGATACCAGTTTATAAAATTTATACATTCTTATCAGTTTTTGAAGAGACACCGGCAAAATTTACTTCCATGATTATGAAAAAAACTGAATTAAAAATAAAAAAAATCATTCAAAGTTACCATGTAAAGAGGGTTCATACGAATGATATTACTTTATATATTTTATTGTAAAGAAATTGTTGTAAATTCAATCAAAGTTTTAAAATACTTACATAATTTGAGCAGATGTTTAATAGTTTTTACAGTCTTTTAATTAAAAAAACTGCTTAAGACCAAAAAGGCCCCCACCGATTGATCCGCGTGAATATTCAATCTGTCCTCATCGACCAAAAACCTGACGTAATCAATGGACCCTCCCGTAGACGATATGAATCATATTAACTCATTCCTGTTACTGCTATGAATGACTCTCATTGTTGTAATGTTGTTGATGTTTATGTAGACATTACTGGGAAGTTGACCGTGTGGACCTCAAAGGTCGCACCTCGCTGCTTGTTTTATTAGGTACACCCCGGTATAACAGCTTTTACTGCTTGGTTCGTCTTTTTTCTTGAATATGGAACATATTTGAAAATTAACGCAAAGCTATGCCATTGGGTGTTACTTCTTCAGCCCATATCTTTGGAGCCATTTGCAATAAAGATATGTTAGTGGTGGTCCTCCTATATAAGGTGCTCACCGGTTGGCTATTGATTCTGGATGCTTTGTTTGCTGTTTGATATATTAAGGATGCTTTAACCTCTTCACAAAATGGAATTGATGAGAAAACATTAGCCTAATTAATATCTTCCAGAAAGATTGCTGACATGAATAAAGCTAGTGATCTTTTTCGGAATCTACAAAAATATTGAGTCTATTTGATCTCTTGTATTCAGTTAGAATAGTTTGCAGGTTTTTACCTTATTTAAATCGTTTTTGTTTCATAAAAGCATCCTGAATGCCATTTATGCACATATTGTCATTTTTTTTTAATTTTAATACATAATTTCCTATGTGTGCATTTAAATATATTTTCAACAAACTGGATTACTCCGTCAAATTTTCGTGCCTTGATTTGAGCGAACAATTAAATAGTTTCTTATTATACAGAGGAAAATAATCTTTTTATTGCGAAAATAAATATTTCCAGTATCAAGTCACAGTGGAGCCACAAAAAAGTGAAAATTTACAATTAGTTCGGGATAAGAAAGTTGATATGTGTGGAAAAGAGTCTCGTCTTGAAACATGAATGTTTCCGCATTGAAAGTTAATTTTTTTCCATCGAAACAGATACCCTACCCTACTTAAAGATGGTATAAATCACATTTTGAAATGTTTTTCAGGAAAAAATTGTCCTTATGCTTTCATAAGCTCATCTGGAAAATGTGGGTAAGTTGAAGAACGCTACCAAAGCCTTCATTGCTTGCAAGACGCTTCTAAAGAGGGTCTTAACTTTGTGTGGCATACTGGCTGTGCCTATCTATTTTCAGACCATTTTTTGTCCATAAGCTATATTGTGGTAGGAGACACTGATCAAGGAATGCAACAGAGCTCAGCTGATTGAAATCCCGAAAATGACGTGCTGAAGTATATTATCTTGAATTTGTTGCCATTAAATTTGTACTATAAAGATATGGCAACAGCTAGTGCTGCGCATCTCAATGAAAATATTGCTTCAGGTTAGCACTGATAAGCCTTTTTAGGATACACAACAATATTAACATGGGATAAAGGGTCCCATCACTAAACTTTGGCATAATTTCGTATAAGTGGAAAGTGGTGAGTCAATAGGCAAAAGAACTGTATCAATTTTCACACATGGCCCCTGAACAAATTTTTGAAGATCTTCTTGTACTGCAGAGGAATTCAGCTGAAAAGACGTTTTAGAAAAAACATCATTTCTTTGTGAATAGTCAAGCAATTATGAGAGCGCTAAAATCCAAATAAGTTGAGATCGGAAGGTCTGAACTGGGAAGGATTTCTCAAAAGATCAGACTTACACTGTGCTGGGTTCATGGGCACAGTTAGTTGCAAGGAAATTTTATTCCATTCTGACTGCAGAAGATGCCACAAATGTTCGGTAGACGCTAGACAAACATTTCGGACGTTTCTATCGAGTTCATCCCATAAGAGCTCAATTGGGTTGAGATCAGGAGACTGTGGTGACCAAACCATAACATTAAGCAGTCCTTCTACTGATAGTTTCTCCAAATAGTCTTACTAATGCTTGGAGGTATGTTTCGGGTCATTGTCGTGCTGAAATGTGAATTTATCTCGAAAATTGCGCAGTCCGGATGGCAACATTTTAGTTTCGAGTAACTCCCGATAGTGCTCCTTCCTCACTACGCCTTGGATTCGGCAAATATTACCAATCCTACCTCCATCAAAACAACCCGAAACCAAAGCACAGCCACCCCCATGTTTGATAGTAGTCACTAAACATTGGTCTTATTCCCGTTCTTCTGCTGACCTCCGTACAAAGACTCTGCGCCTGGAGCCAAAAACTTCGAATTTCGATTCTTCACTCCACAACACCTTTGTCCAGTCTTCAGGAGTCCAATTTTTGTGTAGTTTCGCCCATTTTGATCTCTTATTTTTATTTCTGGCATGTAATAATGGTTTTTAACCACAAAACGGCCATGAATGCCTGCTTCCTGAAGCCTTCGTTTGACGGTTGACACACTTAGGTATTCAGATCGCCCTAAATTCACTTCAGCGGCTATTTCTGGAGCTGTAAGACATCTGCTACGTTTGCTGGCAATCACTGTCTTCCTGTCCTCAGCTGCAGTTGTGGTCCTGGGTCTTCCACACTGTTTTTTATTTCGGACACTTCAAGAGGTCTTAAATTTGTTCACTTTGTTCTCTTCAAAATTTTCAGTTCCCGAGAAATTTGACAAGTTTTTTGCCATATTTATGATGCGCAAATATTGTAGCGCGTATTTTAGGCGAAAATTCTTTTGTATTTGACATATCAAACAATCAACAGTAATTTGAAAAAGGACAAGTCGGCCGGCAGCATAAATTTTTGATTATATTTTCTTCGCAGTTAAAAAGGTTAACTTAAAATTCTACGCATTCCTAAATACATCATAGAACATTCATCCGATAATAAAATCATAAAAACTTGGTAACCTGATGGGGTAAATCACCTCCGAAGTCACTTAATGTCATTTTCATTGAGAACCCATTTTTCGTTTTTCGAAAACATTTGGTAGATTTTATGATTACACCTACAAAAATTTCATACAAACAAAATGTCAGCATTAAAGAAAGATATAATTGAATCGTTTTACATAAAAAAAACCGTATATTAATACGGAAAGTCTCAAAATACTTGGGTGGGCAAACACATTTGCGCGGTAGTGTATGTTGGAATTGTAGCAACGTAGAGGAGACAGAGTCAGAAGAGTACCTTGTGTGTAGATATAAGGCTCTAGCTGTACGGGGAGTTTTTCATTTATCGAAATTATTTTTCGTGGATGCTAGACTTCTAAGAATAGACCAACTATTTCTTTGAGAAGTCAAAATAGTTCAAGAAATGAATGAGAAGACTCTCACGTCTAAATATCACAATGGGCCAAATTGGTTGACGTAAAACGGAAGCCGGTTGGCCTAAAACCCTTTTAATCTAACCTTAACCCAAAATTTCTCTGCATGTAGTTTGATTTTACCCCTAATATTTCAAATATTTGGAAGTGATTTCCAGAATTTCTCAATACGATTGTTATGCCAGCATTAAAATTAAACTTACATATTAAAAGAAAGCAAATTTTCGACTTGAAAAGATTGGTAACATACCCAGCACTCCTCTATCGACATTATTTTCATTTATTGTATTAAGTTCAAAGGTCAGACATGTTGCAATGTCTTTCAATTCATTAAAATTATTTCATTCATGTTCCTGCTGCTTTCGGCATTCCATTTTTCCTTGCGTACATAACAATTTATTTTTGAATAACAAATTACCTTTTTGAATAAAAATTACTTAGAAACAAACAAGACTTGCAGCATTTATTTACAAACCTTCACTGAATAACTGCTAGTACATACGTCCCATCATATATATATATATATATATATATATATATATATATATATATATATATATATATATATATGTAAATATATAGGTATTCTGGTCAAAACATAGAATTGCTACCATCATTTCAATGTTCTTTACCCCATAATAAATGTACAAGATGATTCAGCTTTTCATTTATTAACTGAATTTCCCGCCGGGAGTTTTCCTTTGAATCTGGAAAATTTTATTAAGTCGCTTTGTATGTCCTTTTTGCACAATATACAAACATAAAGTACGTCACGTAGTGCTGAGCACAAGATGAGGATTTAAACATTCAGATGCTTTCATCTGCGTAGGAGTGTTTACATGAAATTGAATTAAGACAACTAATATTTCTATTTATTTTTCCTTGTGTACACCAACAATGAACCAGCTTGGATGGAATAGAATATTGCATAATTAAGAGTAATAATTGCATTTACAATAGTGTTGTAGTTTGAATTTATTATGGATGTTGAAGAATTGTATATGAAACATCCTTAAGAATTTCACGAAAAATATGGCTTATTACTTGTTTTCAATTCTCTTATTCTGGGATCGAATTGAGCTCATCTGCAACTATACTGCCATCATCATTGTGCAAACACCAAATTAGCTGATCGAAATTCGGTTCCACAATCTGAACATTGAATATTAATGTGCAAGGCAGGACACTCAATGATCTTTGCTCTCTAGCTGGCATCATCTTGCAAGGAACAACTACCCATGGCAAAAATACATTGCAGCCCATTTTCTTTTGAATTTCTCCCAAAAGGCTATAATGAAACTGGGTGTTCTGACGTCCTTCATACTCTAAAAGAAACCAGCAATATCTCGTAGAACATTGAACATAAAAGCGAATTTATGATCCAATACTACATATCTATTTGGTAAAGGTTATTGTGTTCAAAGCGGCATTAGCATTTGAATTGGAAATAATTCGTTTGGACTGAAATCGCTTCCTTCCAACATAATACATGCCGAAACTCTGCAATAACTTGCTACTCTAACACACTATCATATTCGCAGCGTATATTTCGGCCGAAACCTATTTCTTGCAACATTAAGCATTCAAATAAAATGCGATAATATTATGTCACCGAGAAGGATAAATTCACTATTTGAGGACATGTACCCTAGTTGCCTTTTTCGTGTGTGTGTCCCATTTTGTGGAGTCCATCTCCAAAAAATCGATTTTTAATGTAAAGTAATAGTCCTGGCTAGTTGGCTAGCTCACAGAAGCATCATCTAACGTTCTAGTGAAATGAGTCAGACATCAAGACGCAGCATCCAATATGAGAGTAATTATTGCTGCAATTATGAGGAGATCATTAATTTGAGCTACGACTTGAATTGGTTTTGATGTTTTAGCGCAATTAATTTCTGTGATTTATGGCACGCAAATAATTAGCCGAGATATTTTGGATTTGTGTTGTTTGATAATAATTGGAATGTTTGATAGGTCATAGGAAAGAAATTATGGCTTCATCTAAATTGAGTTGTAAGGTTTTGATGTGTTGCATGTTTTAGAAAAGACAGTTTGAGTAGACAATTTTGACAGCATGAATGAAACCTTTTTACGAGTTTTGGAGTATAAAAAGGTCTATCAATTTATATCTCACATATTATCCGAGCTTTGCACACAGTTTTAAAAAAATTGCACTTACAGTCCCGAATCTTTTATAAAAATTCTTCTATTTATTAAAAAAAAAGAACGTTTTTCATTTATAAATTTTACGCTGTTTAAGCTTTGATGGAAATTGTATTTAAGCTTTTAATTTTGTAGTACAGCTAAAATTGCACGCACATCAAAACATTGCACATGTACTTTATTTGAACTCATTATCTAATACAAAAAAATGATACTCAGTTTCCAGTGACTGATGATAGTGTAGATTTTGGATAACGCAAAAAACTTTCCAAAAAAAACAAAAAAATTTTCTTCAAATTTGCGATTTTTATTTTCACGAGAACATATAATTGCACAACTGTTTATTAATTAATATTATAAAAAAACATGTCAAGTGAGGGGGCGGGGGGAAATAAACAAAAATTTGGACTTGTCTGCTTCTTGCACTGGGAGTTGAATTTTTTGTAGTCGTCGTCATAATCGGAATCTGCCATTTCTTGTGTGCTCCTTTGTGTCAATAAATTGTTATAAAAATGTATATCTGATGGTGGAACGTATTTCCTTGCTAATGTCATGACGTTTTTGTACTTTTTGAGTTGGTTGACAAGACATCCTGGTACAATATCTTGGCTGAAAGTGGATCCCCTTGCAAATTTACTTTTTTTTTGAATATCGAAATCTTTTGAAAGACCACTTTGACTTACAGACGCAGACGGTTTCACAGTCTGTCCATTTTTAATGTACTCAAACCGTATGTATTTTGAAATGGTCCATTTAATTTTTTGTGAGGTAGTCGGAGGTTTGAAAAATGGGACTAAGCTGTTCTTAAAATTCAAAATGAAAGAACTATCTACATTTACTACGTGAAATTTAGTAGAAGACTTTTCCACTAAATTGCTTCAGTCTTAACCTTTTCGTCGAACTCTTTCATGCAGCTGATAATATCCGCATGTGAAATAATAACGAAATAAATAAAAATAGGATGAAGATACTTAAGTCTACTTATTGCACTAAAAGAAGCGGAAAAGCGTTCTTTAATTTTTGATGACAAAAAGTCATGTTTGGAAAAAAAGTGAAGTTGTCCGGTTATTGCACTGGAACCTTCAAATTTTGTTAAGGTTTTTTATCTAAAATCTCCGAATCACGTCGAACAGTTCCAGTTGTAGTGAAAAACTTAATTTTAAAGCTTAATTAGGCAAGTATAAGCTATGAAGAAGTATTTAAAATCATTGGCAGAACACATCTGATGATGAATGAAATAGCTATATTTTTTTTTGAAATCAACAAAAGTTACAAAATTGCCCGAAGAAGGGATCAAAAGAAAATTTTCGATGGGCATTTGGGATAGAAAATCAAGGGAATTATCAAAAACAATTGCTCTTAAAATAGCTGCATACTTTCAAGCCAACAATGGAGGATGATTAAATCCTCAAGCAGTCTGCAACTTTTTGCATAATGAGGGTTGCAACGGGTGCATTACAAGACAAAAACCGTTTATTCGAAAGAAAAATGTGAAGATGCTAACGATGAAGGAGCAATCGTATCTAGTCAAACAGTGGTTACTGCATGATATGAGGACTGCGCTTCCTCATCAGCCTGCCACCAAAACTAAGTCCAATCGAACATTTTTGGAATGTTTCGAAAAAAATGCGGGAACATAATACTATTAGATTAGTAATACTTACTTTTGTTAGTTATCCTGAAAATTCCACAGTTGCGCCCACGATCTCACCGATAAACACTAGTCGTAGCTTGAATACGAAAACTATCATAAAACTGAAAAACATTACCATGTAAACTACTCTACTGCTCTATGTCTTTAACTTCTGTACTATATTGTTTCAAGAATCGTAGAAGATTAAAAACAAAACTTTACATGGAAACTCCCAAATAGAAAGCATTTGAGGTGTCGTAATGCTGAAACCTTCACTTCCAGCCACCGCACGCGGAAGCTTGATGCTATGCAAATGGGAAAATGGCAAACACAAATACTAAAGAGTTCTCAGTTGCACGTAAGGCGGAAACATCAGCGCCCAACGTGGGATAAATGTGCACGAAGACTGCCATGATGATGAAGAAGAATGCCTTTAAAATAACAAACTATGCACATTTTCGTAGAAGCTGTTATTCCAGGAAAACTTTTAAGACATTGCTTGCAATTAGAAGACTAGATGTTTCCTTCGTTAGTGGTACTACGCTCATGTTTGCAAATTGCTAGGAAAATTAGTTTTTCAATAGCTTCGAGTTATAACCAGACAACGCCGTGATCCCGAAAAAATCTATTCCGTATCCTATGCAGGTTTAATGACTTGATTCTATGATACGATACATTTGAAAAACTTTTCTAGTCAAGGAAGATGGTGTTTCATAAAAAGGACATGTCTCTTTTTTGCAAATTTCATTTCAAAGTGAAATGTTATTGCAGGAGTTGCTGCTGTTTAGGTGAGAAACTCTGATACAAATGTGTGTCAAGCTGTTGGTGGTTTCTATTGAAAAGAATTAAAAACAATCAATATGTTTGATCTTGATTCGGGAATATATCGAGGATATTACGAAATACAATGAAAAACTGTTCGAGAACGCTATAGCGAGCAACATATGTCTCAGGAAGGTGGAAGGGCACTGATGATTTGTAAAAGGCAAGTGATTGCTATTCAACACGAAAACGTAAAAATAACCGATAGGAAAGGAATATTGAAAATTATAACCGACTTCTACCAAGACCTTTACGAAGTCCCCGAAACAAGCTACACATTTACAACGACTACACCAGCAGAACTCGAAGAAGATGTACCAAAAGTTCTCATTGGCGAAGTGGAACTGGCGCATAAACAAATGGAAAATAATAAAGCACCTGGCAATGACGGAATCACAGCGGAACTGCTAAAACATGCGGGCGGACTAACATGGAAGATCCTGGCGGAAGTATTCGTAAGCTGTATCCGAACCAGACAAATTCCGGACCAGTGAAATAGCGTCAACATAGTTCTGATCCACAAGAAGGGAACACATTAGAAACTATAGACCAATAAGTCTGCTCCCAGAGTCCTACAAAGTGCTCACCAAGATCCTCAATAAAAGAATACAATCGGCGCTGGATGTAGAACAGTCACGAGAAAAAGCTGTCTTCAGGAGTGGATTTGGCACTGTTGATGACATCCATACATTAAGAGAGGCCATGATCAGTGCAAGAGAATACGAACTCATCCTAGCCTCGTCGTACATCGACTTAGAGAAGACATTCGACTCAATATACCCCGAAGCAATAATAAGAGCGCTCATAAGTCAGGGTTTTGAGAAACCCTATCTAGGAACACTGGCCAACATCTACAAGAATGCTAAAGCGAAAATGAAAGTGTTTGATGACACACCGGAATTTCCCACGCAAAGAAGGATCAGACAGGGCCACAACGCCACTTTAGAAGAAATCTTTCGAGACCTGAAGTGGGACACTAAAAGGCTACTCATAGATGGAGAGCGACTGAATCACCTACGATTTCCAGATGGTGTAATCTTTATCGCCTAAAACCAACATGAGCTACAGACGCTGCTCGAAGATCTAAGCGCAGCTAGCAAGAGAACAAGCCTAAAAATGAACCTTCGTAAAACTAGAGTTATGTACAATGAGTTCGTTACGAGAATACAGGGTGAACTTTCAGTTAACAACACCGAACTGGGAGTAGACGAGTGTGTGTATCTGGGCCAATCAGTACACAGCTCGGGATCGCTTATACCGAAAATTAACAGAAGGATCAAGCTAGCATGGAGTGCGTTCGGAAAGAATTCCATAAAACGCAAGTCAAGAATGAAATGCCACCTGAAAAGGAAAGCCTTCGATCAATGCATACTGTCAGTCGTGACCTAAGGCTGTAAAACATGGACTCTAACAACAGAAATCATAAAGATGCTTCAGGTGGCCCAAAGGGCAATGGAGAGATGTACACTGGGCATCACAAGGAGAGACAGAAAAAGATTAACCTAGATAAGAGCGAGAACACAATTAATTGATGTGAATAAAAGAATTAAAACTCTCAAGTGACAATGGGCAGGACACCTAGCGAGGATATCAGACAATAGATGGACCGCCAAAATCATGCAGTGGTACCCAAGGAGAGTCAAAAAAACGAGACGATGTCTGAAACTTAGATGGGACAAACACTTATAAGAACAATTCATCCAACATAACAATACATGGATGGATTATAATACATGGATGATAAACTAAAAATCTTTATAGTTGTAGTCTGTCTTGGTAGCAAGGTGGCTCAAGTAATAAGCTAGTAGTAAACTCACCAACTTTAGAATCCTGTTTTTCAATTTGACTTTCCTAACGAGCATAACGTTTACCATTGTAATTTATTTCTCTACTTTAAACCAAATTAACGATATCTGTACGAAGCTAAATTTATCTGCCCCCCGACTAAATAATTAAAAAAATGTAAAAAAATAAAATTGATTGAATGGTGAAACAAAAAGTGACTGCATAAATTTGAAATAAAATACATGCCTTCAAAATCCAAAGGCTATTTATCCAAGCACGAATATTGCAACTGAAATTACATTGAATTCAAATATAATTTTCTAATATGAAAATTTGTGATGATTTCAATTGGGTAATATGATGTATATTCCGGCAAACTTTTTTCATGGTCATAGCAAAATAAATATTTTTCTTCATTAAAAATAATTTTGTGTTGGAATAGAATCGAAAATCCACTGATATTTTCCAAATTTTTTTGCTATTAAAAAACAGTTTTGGAGTTGGAGTTAACATGAAATTTATATTTGTTTTACTATGCATTCAGGCTTATTAATCTGTGGGAAATAGCCATCAGTACTAATTACAATGTCAATCATTCATGAAGATAAATAGATTTTGGTAATGTAATACATTAAAAACGTTTGCTTTTCATGAAAAAATGCAGTATTTCATATTATGGTAAACCATTTTTTGGTGACATAAACTTTTTAAAACATTAAAAAATGCAAAATTTCAAGTGACGATGCCAAAATTCAATATGCAAAACTTATCAACTTCTGGTGTGGTACATTCAGCAAGAGAAATATCAACCTGCAGGAATGCTTTCATTTTTTTGTGTGGTGACTGACGTAGAAATAATAAATTGTGCTGTCTTCCCAAGAAAAATTTCTTAAGTTGATGATAAAACGTGTTGGTAAATAACGTTCGCATTCATATAACCAGGAAGTTGTCCGTGAGAGCCTCAAGGGTTGCAACTCATCGCTTTTTTTGGTGGCGTTTGCTTTTTTCCAAAATATTTGAAATCAAAACTGTTCACTGTAGTTGAGAAGCCTCTTCAAATCCTGGCTGCAGTCACAATATGACAAGAAAACAAATATTGTCTCTAGTTAATCCTCAATGACTCTTTGATTCTACTGATTGACCAGTGGAACGAAGTATAACATTTTATTTGATTCGTTCTTCAGAAGTTTTGAATAGTCTAGTTGATCTACTCATTGATTGGAAAAAATCATGCGTGGAACTATTTTTGTTATTTTCTTGAATTTTTTTTTACTAGGTAAGCATATTGAGTACATATCTTGGCTTTTTTCTGAAATCAGTATGAAACTCCGTTGTTCCAAAATATTTTAATCATTTTTTTAAAGTCACTTGCTTAAAAAATATTGAGTATTCTATTGGATCCTTGAAATTCCCCTCGAATAAAACAGTTGAAAACAATTTTTTCATGAACACAAAAAAAATTAAATCCGGTGATCTTACTATAAACTCATTTCTCTTCTTTCTTCTTATGGTAACCTATTTCAGTACATTTTGCACTCTAAACGTTATTATCCCCTTGGAAACGTAATTGCTGTTGAGTAACAGAGATTTCCCACAAATGTGTCAACTTCGACAAATCTATGGAAATTTTTGAATACGGTCTTGAATGCATTGGATGTAAGTTTTTACCCATCTTTACTGACTCCTTTAAAGCATTTGACGTGGTTAACCATGACGTTTTGTCATTTTCAAAATGATTTGGATGCGCTCATGAGATGGTTGTGTCTAACCTTCTTCATTCTATGATTTTTCGCCGCAATGATTTACCATTTAAGGGAAAGGGTATTAATTTTTTTTTGCATTTTTTTATATTTATTTTTAACTGAATGCATAATATCTCAAGAATATTGTGTCAATTGGACCAAAATTGACGAGTATGAGGTAAGCCGATAAAATTCGCTTATGAAAGTTTCATACCACATTTACAACTTTAAAGCGTTTTCCCAACAACTCACGTTTTCAAAGGCCGTGCCCTTCATAACTTGAAAACTACTTCACCGATACTTTTGAAATTTTTAACACTATTTTTGTACATTATTTGAAAGGTAACATACATATTTGTGTTTTCGAACCTCCGCTTCTAGTCGACAAACTCCTGTCCACTAGTGTGCTTTTTCTATTGGTTCGAAACTCTGCTAACACTATTATTACACATTAATGGAGGTTCTAGTTTCCAGGATTTTGGCCGGTACCATATTATTAAACGGGAAAGTGTGGTTTCGGGGTGACGGACGGCATCCTCTTCAGGTGCTGTCATTTACAATCCGCCACCAAACAGCACGACCATGGTTAATTAATCTATCAGTAAGCCTAACCGTGGTCGTGCTGTCTGGTGGTGGATGGTAAATGACAGCACCTGAAGAGAATGCTGTCCGTCATCCCGAAACCACACTTTCCCATTTAAAAGGTAACGCTGAGGAGTTTTTTTTTTCAAATTTGTTAATAATTTTTATTTTACAATAACAAATTAACCGATTTTTTCGCAAAATATCGTGTTTTCCCTTCAAAGTGTTCCAAAAAATTGAAAAATTGAAATTTCAAAAACTCATCCAGCATTACCTGGGGAAAATTATTATCTAACGAATGAATTTTAATTTTTTTTATCTCAGATGATCCAGCACCAAGTTTTGAGGAACACTACTACTACTACTACTTTTTTCCAAGACACGTCCGAATAATTGCTGCCATTCCCGTATTTTTTAATATTTCTTCATGAACATTTTATACAATATTCTTCGAATGTCATACTTTAATGTAACAAAGGTTTAAATACAGAGATTTTAACTGTGCCGTCACAAAAACATGCTTTTTTGTACAAATTAACTTTATCCTCCCTTAAACTTAACGATAATCTTCTACTACGGGTTGGACAGTTCAAAAAATCGATTTTTTATTTAATAAATTGTTAGTAAAATTATTGGAAAATATGTTCACGAAGTTTTAAATGTAAATTCCGACTTGTTCCATTGTTATAAACCATTAAAGTGAGTAGCCCTCATTGAGGCCTCGAGCGCTACTATTTTTTTCAAATGCGTTTTCTCAAAACGACTTTTTTTGAAATTGCGCACACGCTAGTTTGAAAATCTTCCACCAATCGTTTTGTTAATTGGCAGTTACTTTTTCCATAGTATTGCGCTCTATATGAATCTAAAATCGGAACATTGACATCATTTAAAATAATTTGGCAAAAAGTTGTAAAAAATGGGAAAAAATCATGCTTTTTCGTTTTGACCCCTGTAAAAAATTCAAATTTCTATTTTTTTCGTAGCATGTAGGTTCATATAGAAGAGAGACATATAATAAAAGTAAATTCCAACCTCTTTTGATTTTTGATGAAAATTGCGGCTTCCAGAATAGACACAAAATGCTGAGTCTGACTGTGACCTGCAATATGGGATCGTAAATATTTTCGGTGTTTTTCTACAAAATTTTTATTGTGTATACTTAAATATATGTTTAAAATATTCTTAAAGCTTCGATAAATTTTATTCATTTTTTATACTATAAAAAAATTATGAGAAAATACTGTCGTAACCCTATTTCCCCCCTTAAAGATTTTAGTGTTATATCCAACGCTAAATTTAATCCATTACTCGTCAAATTGCAGCCAAAAGATCATGTACGGCCGGCTTTATCTTTCAAATGATCCAATCCTTGAAGAAAATAGCTTCCCTAGTCCATTTTAACATTTCACTTGTTCGTTCGATTCTTGAATATTGTTCCCAAGCTTGTCATTGAATATGTACAACCAAAGTTCACCCGGCATATATTCTACAAATATGGTTCTACTTCTGTTTCCTATATCCCTTTTGATGTTTTATCCCGTCAGCCTCGATAAGTTTATCGTCACCAGTGTTTTTCCACAAACTGCGCCTTCACGGAAGTTTGAATAACTTGCGATCCTTGAAAACCTTTCTGTTCAAGCGACCATTTGGAAATTGGGTTTGCGCGCGCTAACTTAGCTTGGTCCTTTACCACATTCGTGCCGTCTTTTTAAGATAAAGTTACTTGCTGTGATGAATTGCTAAAATTTATAACTTTCCATTTCAATTAATAATATTATAATTTTATTTCTTGGCACGCTCGTCTTCATTCTCATCTTCTTCTTTTTTGCTTTGATATGTTGTGTCACTTTGAATTTGGCCTAGTTTGTTAAGTGAATGACAATAAATAAACAATTATCTTCATTTTAATGTACAAATACAACCAGTCGAAAAATCAGAAGTTCCATTATCGCCGTCCACCAAAAATTAACTACAAACTGAAATTTTGTCTGTCATTTACTGCTATTATCACTAAATTTCATCCTGGATGGCAGATTTTTCAGATATTTCATTCAAGGTATGGCTTTATAACTGCATTATTGTCAGCCAACTACAGTTTGGAAAATTTATTTTCAGATGAGGAAAAAGCAATGCGTGTTGGTACTGTTTCTGACAATGTTCTTTCTGGTGTATCGAAAAGATTTTATTTTACATATTTTTCAAAAATTTTGTTGTTGCATGATAAATATACAACTATATTTATGAATACAGTATAAATATTTTTCAGTCCATTAAAAGTTATCGTTTTTTGAGTTGTATATATTTCTGCGGTCAAATATGATGAAACAGATATTAAAAGGATTAATCGAGCGAGTTTAATTAATGCAGTAAGTGAATTAAAAAGTTTGTACTGAATGACGTGCTGTATAGTAATGCAGGGTCATATGAAATTAATAACACATAGTTTGATACAGTCCACCAATATTGAATGCAATAATAGGAAACATAAGTATGTGATTTAACGTACTTTCCCCGTGACACCCTATACATTCCCAAAGGGTAGGATCGCAGCCTGACAGGCTGCTATGGTTTTGCTCCTGTAAGCACGAAATTTTTTCCACGAGTGCTTCAGATGTATGGTGTCGACATTCCCAAAAGCAATAATAGGAATGTGAAATTTTCCTAAAAGCAAGGATATGAATCAAATCAAACTTCATCTTGTAAAGCTATATATTTTTCCAAAAATTCATTCATACCCGACATACACAATCTGAATATGAGATGAAAATCAACATTTTTTAAATTGAAATTGTTTAAAAGAAAACAATCTGTCATTCAAATGTCCACTTATGTGATTCGCCAACTCAAAACACATATAATAAAGAGTTCACAGTTGCCCAGATCAACTCTCCTATAATTAATTTATACAAAACAACAACTTTATTATGATCAAAAATCTTTCCCATCCTCATTCCTTCTCAAAGGTTTTGTGCGTTTCGTACCTCTCACACCATATGAAAATCATTCCTTTTTTGTTTTCCCGTAAATTTCTAAAGGGTAGCATAAACTCAAAAGAATGACCTGATTAAAATCATGAAGTATCTGCAAAACATCTGTATAATGTTACAGAAGCAATATAATAAAAAATGAGAGAAGCCTTCTAGTAAATGGCTAGAACGTTTCGAATCGTAACGAAATGTAGCGTTGCGAACAAACCTATCCATGTCCGACGCATGGAATGAGGACTTGAATTTGGTATGCAGTAACACGAAGTAAAATGAAAATCCTGTGGGAGTCACTTAAAGCAGAAACCTTAAACTGAATGGATTCGTTAATATTTGATACATCTGCAGTCATTTCTGATAGCTCTGTGCTATATTAAATCTGGCCGAATCGGCATGCTCCTGAAACTTTAATACACGAATGTCTCCTTGGAGAATTCACAGAATATGAGTTCAACATTTGTAATATTTTAATGACTTACTCTGGCGTATCATTTGTTGAGCTAGAGTTTAAAAGACAAAAATAAAAATGGAAGACATCATCTTATCGGAATGAAAATTATAGATCCACGAAAAAATATTTTCCTTTATTTTGGAAATGATGAGCACTTCTTTTCTATGTTTTTTGGAAGCTCACAAACAAATATGTGCTCTTAAACCTTTTTATTTATTTATTTGATGATTTAAATAATACGTGTCTCATGAACAGCTAACAAGTACATTTACTTCTTTAGAAGAAATGCATAGAAACATGATTTGGAAGCAATTATCTCAAAAGTGCGCCAAAAAATGAGATGGCTTCAAAACAAACTAACTTGCATGCTTAAATTGAACGATCTTTACTAAATGCCACTTTTAAAACAACTTGAATCCTTAAAAGCTTGCAAGGATTCCTCTACTTCTTTACTTATGCGGAACTAAACTTGCAATTGTAAACACTGTACGTTATTATTAGATGCAAGATATCCATGTATGTATACATAGATGTTTGTATGTACAGCAAGTGTCCTACAATTACATTTTCCTGGTAGACACACTGCATTTCTGAAGTAGTTAATTAACTATACTAGAACAAAGCTTATCGTTTATCCTTAAAGGGCATGTACACAATAGCGAAATGCTCGGAAAGGCACACACTCATACACAATATGCTACAATGGCATTTAAGGACTCGATAATGTTCCATATTGCAGCGGGTGAACAATGAAGTTTATTTAAGGGCACGGACAGTGCACTGTGGAAAAAAATTCCGTCTAAAATGCTAGACTGGGTAGTATTTTATGGATCTTTAATTTTCCCAATTTTAAATAATAACGAGTGAAACACTGATACTAATTGTATTTTTATCAAGTTGCGTTTGGATGTTAATTAAAAGTAACTTGCGATATTTTTTCCGGTTTTACAATTGCTATGGGAGATCTGAAAAATTATTGAAAATTAGTGAACTTTATTGTTTAGATTCACTAAAAACTTCAAAAATACGCAAGGCATATGGACTACTTGGTATGATCTTCCGTGTTTCCAAACTAATTCGGATTGTGCATGTACGTATTTTATGCCAAAAAACTCCCAGTGCAAATCTTCACCTCATTTCGATGAGGTTGAAATTCTATTCCAGTAGGAAAGTTGATGGATATGTTATTGACGGAAGTCAATTTTATATGAAAAGTAGCGAAACTGATGCATGATAAATAAACAAATGTCAACGATGGGTTTGATATATTTATATGATTAAGCATCTTCATAATAACGATGTGCGTATCAACAGGTACGTTAGATTTCCCGGGAAATGATAGAATAAATTGAGAACACCGCACGGTATAGAGAAATGAATCCTGTATAAACGTGACAAACGAATTGAATACCAATAATTGAGAAAAGCGAAAAGTAGAGAATCTACTAGAGACTAAATAAAATGTGATTCTACTTGTATCGCACGTTGAAGTTTTTATTCCTTAGCAGTCTTTTGTCATTATTGATTTTGCACCCCATCACGGCATGATTCACCGTTTTCACTTATTTCACGTTAGCCTAATAATTTGGATTTTAAACTCCAATCGGCGATTCCACAAAAAACAATACTAGGAAATACAATTATTGCATGTTCGTGATGAACCATTTCGCACTTTTTCAATTTTTAACTTCCCAGTATATGGCAAGTTCTTGTAATCGCCTCGAAAATCGAAATTGAAAATTTCAACATATCTTTACGTTTTGAGGTCTTAAGAGTATATTTTAAGTGTTTTTAGAAAGACGTATGTATATGTGTGTGTGTGTGTGTGTATGTACGTACGTACGTATGTGCGTTCGTGGACAGTTTTTTTAAAGAGCGTAACTCACGTAAACAAACTCGTATCGACTTCGTTAAGGTGGCAATCGAAGCGTCTTTGCAATTTTAAGAGCTGAACAGTTTTTGGTACACTTCGGTCGGGGGGTTTGTTGTTTTGACCCTTTGAAAGTCATTTCTGTCGTGCGCTATATCTCGCGAACCAAACGTAAGATTTGTTTCATCAAGGTGTCAATCGACGCGTATCAACATTTATGTAATTCTATGAAGTTTTTAAAAACATTCTTGGAGCCGTTTTTTAATTTTAAAAAAAAAAGACCCAAAATTAGGTTTTTTTTCCAAAACACAAAATTTTTAACTTGATTTTCGAATCGAAGTAATCAATATTTATATAATTTATATACTCCAAATAGTTCTTGTAAAAAAACAGCAAAAGTTTTTCTCATGATTACGAAAAAAATTAAATTAAAAATAAAAATTCATTAAACATTCAAGGTCATTTACGTCATTCGTTATATCTCGAGAACCAAATATAATCTTTGCATCATTAAGGTGTCAATCGATGCGTATCAACATTTTTATGATGTTTTTATATTTGAAAAGAATCGTTAAAGCGTTTTTTAATTTAATAATTTTTTTTTGGAAAAGTAGTGTTTTTTATAAAAAAAATTCATTTTTAACCTGATTTACACATCGTAATAATAAATGTTTATAGCATTTATAAATTTTTATAAATCTTTGTAGAGAAAGCAGCAAAAAAATTTCTTCGGATTACAAAATAAATTAAATTAATTAAATAAAAAATAAAAAATCATTCAAAGTCACCATGTAAAAAGGGTTCATTCGAATCATTATCATTATAGATTTACTCTTACTCTAAAGAAATTGTTGTATAGTCAATCAAAGTTTATAATATTTGCAAATTTGAGCAGATTTTCCATAGTCTTCACAGCATCATGTTTTAACTTTAATGAAAAAACTGCTTTGAAACCTGCCCCCCCCTCCGATTGATCCGCGTGAATAATCAATCAAACCAACGCACCAAAATCCTTACGTAATCAATTGACGCTCGCGTAGATGTTACGATTAATATTAAGTCATTTCAATGACTTTTACGAGAAATACATTTTTATTATTAAAAGTAGTATTATTTCCATAATTATTATTGTGTTTAATATTTTTAATATCTATGTAGATATTACTGGGAAGTTGACCGTGTGGACCTCATGGGTTGCACCTCACGGCTTGTTGATTATGTCGTCATACGACTTGCTGAATTCCCATTTTTGGGTCTTGGTATTTTCAACCAAACTGGGGACGACCACTGAACGATCGAAATCGAATCTAGTTCTCAAGATTTACATTCAAGGCAGTCCTGGTGCATTAGCTGGTATGCGAACACCAAGTGGGATTGCCTTAACTATGGCCAAGTTCTTCCATGAACGTCGAAGTACGGAAGTCCAACGAATTTTTTCCGAGAAGAATCTAAAAATTTATTGTCAGTTAAAACTTTGATTCAAAATTAGGAATAAAGAGCCGCAAAAACTGAATGTTTACTGAAAAGTACCACAAAAACGGAGATTATTTTGAAGATGGAGTTGTTTGCTGGCAGAGCGATCATTAAGGATGGTACCAAACGATTTTTATAACACAGCATAAAATAAAGATCAATGTGCACTGGCCTTGTTGTATGTTAGTCTATAGGTTTATTATTAAACTTCCCTCAATTGTGCACAATGCCACTGTGAACGTATAATCAATGCTTAAAAATTATTTCCGTTCTCTTCAATTGGCTAGGGTAATTGATCATTGCCAAAGAAAAACAAAATAAAACTCTTCATTGCCCTTAAACAAAACTCGGTGCGTTAATGAGCAATCCCTGCTATTCAACCAATTTGATTTTAATTTTTTTCCCTCGAAAGCAAAACATTCACAATAATGTCCAACAATCTAAGCCCAACCCCTTAGACATACGGCGCTGCTGGCAGATGGAGTCCTTGAATCTTCACAGCCACCGAAAATGTTATCAGCAGCGGTGGTTCGATCCATTTATGTCATAAGTTCATTTCAACTTTAAAAAGAAGAGCATTATTTTTCACGGTGTCCAATTCAAAAGTTTTATTAAATGATAAGTTATGTTTCGAGCAGCAAAACTTAATACTCTTAAAATCTCTTCAAGCCTCAAAAAAATCAAAAACAATTTCCAATAAATGTGACAAATTCATCCAGCACATACTTGACATCATACTGATTTCTTCTTTCTCTGAGCTAAAAAGCATCAGACAAAATATCCTTTTTCATATCAAAGTCTGCTACAATGCTGCAGTGTAATTTATATTACGTCACAGTGTGTGGCACATTCATAAAACTTTTTTTCTCCATTTGACTTAATTTCAAAAGTCGTTTTGGGTCAAGTACTGATTTCCACTTTATCTGGCACCCTGGTGTCACTTTTTATTACATTGAACCAAAACGGGGAGTCCTTATAAGAAACCACACATAAAAACGAGGACGTTCAGCTCGCGAACGAGACGAAGTCTATTTTGCATGACTAATAGTAATATCATGGAGATTTTTTTATTACCTGTCGCCATTAGTGACAAACTATTTATCCTGAATGTAAAAAGCATCGTATGCAAAAATGTTCATCGAACCTCAACCATTCGTCCTTCCGTTAACTACTTCGCATCAGGGTAGCGAACGCTTTTGGGTAGTTGAAGCGCCAAAAAAGGTAAATGGCCAGGAAAGTCTGCTGTACGAAACTAAAGCGACTGATCCTGTGTCATGATAATTCGTTCCCGGAAGCGAAATAAAGCCCCTAAAAACAATTCCTCTTTTCCGGGGGAAAACACTTAGGGTCACTAGCAGTCAAAAGGAAATGCGCAACCGAAAAAGATTTGAATCTAGCATAAAAAGCTCTTGATATTAAGCTGGCAAAGGGTATGCACAGCGCTAAACGACGAACTATATTATGAGTAGAGAACTGGGTGGATGGAAATCAGTTGATGCATTCTGTTTAGAGTTTTGATTAATAATCTTTTCGTTAAACTTCATCTGAAAGACATTCTTTGCATCGAAACGGGCACACAACCATCCAACGCAAGATTTGATATAGACATTATTTTCTGTACCTGTCTGAATTTTACTCAAGTTGCTTTCATATCTTGAAACAAGATGCTTAAACTTTTCGCACTTATTCGACCAAAAAAAATTAAAATCACAAAAACTAGATGCCCTCTAAACTGAAACTAAAATACATAATTATTTCTAAAGGGCAAAATGAGCACTGCATAGTGTTTGGCTCAATTAATTTTTTTATTTTATCGTCTTCGTCCTTTTTTCATTCTGTTCTTACACACTTACTTCAGGGTTTATGCATGAGCTGTAGTTGTGTGTGTTTGTGAAACCATCTAAAAGCAATAAAATTTGCATAGAGCCCCATAAAGTAGTTTTTTATGAAGTTGGATTCGAAAGCGGCGATGCTCATTGAGGATAGTTTTTGTATTTGTCTTTTCTCATCCTTTTCGTTGCACGTTGTCATTTCTAGGTCTTCAAAATCTTTTCTGTAGTTTTATGCACTCAATCAGCATCGTTTATTTTCAATGTTTAGGGTGCAATGCATTTCGATAGCATTTCGTTGTTTGAGAAATAAAGGCAAACGACGTTATTTTTTGGGAAGCGACGAGATATAATGAAGTTTTTGTTGATTATTTATCTTTTAAAACGGTTTGGTGTTGTATTTGAGAAATGATTTGGTAATTTTCTCAACTCTCTTTGTACGAAAACGGCACAGCATGGCCAAAAATTATTATGTGATATAAAGCTAGTCTACCTTATTGGATAGAAGCTTAATACGAACTTTTCAATAGTGATTTTCAAAAAACGCTATATTTAAAAGGTTTGATCCCAAATTTCATTGAAAATTTGATATTATATGTGAATATGGCTAATTGCAATCGGCGATAGTAAAGTTTTTCTAAACTTTTTTTCTCAAATTGGCTTAACGTGTTATTACGTTGTCCATGCACATTTTGATAATCCTCGTAACCACGCAATCGAAGATCTCCCTTAAAGCATTAATACCCAAGAGTGAAAATAAAAGCATTTTAATTGATTTTATTGCTAATAACAATTATAAATACATTCAAAAAGAGAAAATTATAGTCAGAAAAAATATTTATTATATAGTTTACATTACGCAAAATGTTGCGTCTACGCAACGTTGGGATTACTGATGAAACAAAAATACTAGTAACTTAGTTTCAAAATGCATGCTACATTATTAGCGTGAGTGGAATATATTAAAAAAAATCAGCATGAAGATGCACTTGACATTTTTTACACATATAAATTGTTGTACTTCTACACTGACGACATCTTCTGCGACGTTTACTTCCGTGCTCTTCTATGATGTGTCCAATATTATCAAAGCGAATATTGGAAGGCAACGCGTTTTTGGATGGCCTTCCTAGATTTGTATTTAAAATACCCAAAAATTGCGAATTATCTGCAAGCTGGACTTCTTCAGTTTTCAACAAACTTACACTAACGTAAGATTTGAATTCTAATTGGCTCAAGGACCGCTCATTCGCCAGATTGTAAATTTTCCACGAGTTGACCAGAACACTGTGTATCAAATTGATGAACAGTGGCCACCATCACTTTTTCTCTCTTACTCGAATCCTGTAATTCGCTATGCCATTATCGTGGAGATCTGCTCCCCCCATATTTTTATTATAATCTGCTATTACTTGGGGTTGTTGAACATTCACCATCTTTTTTATTTTTCTATCGTAACGTTTTAGCGTTATTAGTAGCCACATTTGACACAGAATAATCATTCCATCGAGCCAACAGTACTTCATGTTTTTTGTCAAAGCAATAGTCAAATGACCCTCTTTCTTGTGTCTGAAGACTTTTCGTATCTAGCAAAGTTTTATTCATAGTTCGATTTTCTCTGATGGTACCAGTGGCGAAATAGCCTTTTTCTTGCAAGTTGCAGAACAATTTATGTGAAGAAAAGAAATTGTCAAAAAATATGCGATGTTTGCATGAGTCTTGGATGATGGATAATAGGTCGAAGACGGTATTTTCTCCCAGACCCAAATCATTCCTAGTGATGTTACTAATTTTGCCACCATATGGAATAAACTGGTAAAGTAACCATTTGCACTACACAAGCACCACAACTTGAATCCAAATCGTACATGTTTTCCTTTGATGAACATTTTGCAGCCATGACGTCCAAAATAAGGCACCATTTGTTAGTCAATTGACAAGTTGTGTGAAAATATTCCAAACTGCGAATTTTTTTCGTTTATAATATCGAAAACAGGACGCATTTTAGCGAATTTATCATTTTGATCCAAGTCAGCATTATGACATAAATGGATATTTGTCTTTATAGAGTCGAATTTGTTACGACTCATACATTTTCTCACAATTGATACACTTTTGTCTTCATCTTTTGACCAGTATAATTTCGTAGCAGGCAGAGAATGATATCCGGTCAGTAGCAATATACCGATGATCATTTTTCCTAACGTTGCGTATACGCAAAGATCAACAACATGTGTAAATAGTTGTGTTCAACAAAGGCGTTTATATCATAAAGCAGATGTTGCTAAAGGTTTGTAGGATTTGAAAAGTTACAAATTATTTCAATCAGTAACTTTTATGACTAGATGAATCTGTCGATCTAGAGATGACTCAATTAGCAGTTTTTGAAAAATTAGAATAACATGTAATTTTTTTGAAACTAAGCATTTAAAAAATTATAATCCATGTATGAGCTCTTCTTTTCGAGACTGACTTACATGTCATAAATTTATTTTCTTATTTTCAATACAAAAAAATCAAAATCAAAATGTTGCGTTTACGCAACGATGGTGAGAAACGGGTTAATTGAGTTGTTTTCAACTAGACGCTTGCAAAGCGTCATTCTTATTCCCAGACCTCACCAATTCGAGCGCACTAAATTAAAAACATGATCAAAGCACGAATGGAGGTAAGCATCAAAGCGACGTAGAAGACACTGTAGTTTGAGCGCACATTGGTGACCCCGCCTAGGCTACCCAATATGTTGACAAACTCCCACAGTCCTGGATATCATTGCAGTAGAGATCGTGTAGGGACATCAATAATTCTCTTCTCTTTTTTGAAACTTGTATTATATTACAGTTCACGAAGTTTAAAAGAGCTGATGAAATGTAGCTACTACAAAAATAGCCCCATGGCTCTTGAAACGAGTCTGGTAAGAAATTGAATTACGAGCCTTGATTATAATACGGGAACATAAAATTGCCATGTTTTTAAAATAAAATAAAATCAGTATCAAAGTTTATTCATCATTATTTTTCATCCAACCAATCGACCCTGCGGAATGGGTACAAAATTGGGACGTCAGGAGAAGTTTGAATCCTTCAGCATCAAAAACAGTTATCACTTGTTCAACAATGGTTGGTTCAAGAATCTCGATTAATTGAAAATGAAACTAAACTATTTGAAATGTTCTTTACGACCTTAGCCAAATTTATTTTAAATCTTCACAAATTAACAAATTTATCCAAACAGACCATTTCAATTTGTAAGATTGAAGATCTGCGTGTAAGCTGCAAGGCAAGCTATGTAAAAAGATACTTTTTGAATACAAGAAAAAGTGGCGGTAATACTTTAGAAAATACCTCAGATTGTTTTTAACCCTTAACCGGAATCGTGGGTCCGTTTGGACCCGGCAAGAACAAATAAACCGTATAATTTCGAAACGCGCGCCGTTACATTCTAGCGCGTCAATCTAATCACATAACATCGCAAGGTGTGGCGGGTGCCGGACGCTCGGCGCTTGGAGTTTACTGGAAGCAAAGGTAACGATCCTTTAGAGTCCAATTAGACCCACGTAGCTTTTTTTCAGTTCTATACTTATTTATTTTGTATTGTTTCAGATACTTTTTTGAAAACGTTGTGCTTAATCTTACGGTGAAGGACATTCAATAACTTCTTTTAGATGAAAATGATTTAGACCCAGAACCATTGAGTGATTTGGAGCCTTGTGACGAAAAAGACATAAGTGAAACGGAATTTCCTAGTATATATAAACTTGTACATGTATCCTAGTATATATCCTAGTATATATGCCCTAGTATATATGTCCAAGTACACGGGTCCTAGTATATATGTCCTTGTATATATGTCTTAGTATAATTATTCTCGTAAATGTATGCTAATATATATGTTCTAGTATATGTATCCTAGTATTTATGTCTGATGTGTAGCAAGTACCTTACATAAAATATAAAATTCTGATAGCAGTACTTAATGATTTTAGAATAGGTTGTTATTTTTTTTTTTAATTGATCTTATAAAGAATCTTTATTTTTGTCAATGGGAAGATACTTTAAACCCTATAGTCTGATTAGATTTTTTAATTTTGTTTTTTGTTATCATAATTTAGCATGTCAAAAATAAGACTAAAAGATGAAATGATGAAATATGTGATTTTAAGATAAAACTTGATTTATACATTACATTACACTTGTTTCAATACAACCTTAACTCAAAGGAGTATTAATTGTATCTTTATTACAAAATAACATGTATTTAAATGAAAGGGTCCATTTGGACCCACGATTCCACTTATGTTGAATGAAATATCGATTCCGGTTACGGGTTCAGGCAAAAATTTTAAGTTCACTTGTCCACCGTTTTGACTGTTATGTTTACAAAAATGCTCGAAACTAGGCCTGTATTAAGTTGGCCCACAAAGAGAATTTTCATCTCAGGTATCTATTTGGATAATGTTCTACGCTTAGCTCAATTTAATAAAACAATTAATTTATAGAAGAAGATAGCATTTCTTATCAATTGGGGAACGTTTCACTTTTTGCGAAGCCATAGTTGTAGATTTTCCGGATTTATTATAGACTCTTTGAAGAAGTCTGTTGAATTACCTAAGGAAAGCCTAATAATTGAATCTCAAAAGATTTGAGTAACAGACTTTCCCCAAAACGGTAAATTTTGCTAACTTATTCATATCACTAGAAGCTAGTTGCCCATTAATAGACTATGGGAACACTACATTGTGTATTTTTGAGAGGGCAGAAAAAGCAGCCCCTCCCTTTAATAATTTGAATTTTGAAGCTTCAATGTTTATCTCCATTTATTTTAAGGTTAGAATTAAAGTAGTGAGTATTATTTCGACCTTGTCAATAATATTTACATATATAAATTAAATTTGAATTAGAGATTGTCTTCTATTCAAGATTTGCCGCTTTTTATAAAGATGTAGAAATATAGAAATAATCGTCTTCTGATGAAATACTGCTGTCTATCAGCCACTTAAAGCTAAACTCGTATGGCCAGTCGTGAATGCTTTCGCCAATAATTTTAAAGACTATCATTTTTTGAGAGTAATGAATATCTCAGCTCTTTACTAGATTAAGAACGACAATAATGAGAAGATAATCACGAGAAAGCCATGTCGTAGTAATGGGTTTCAAAAAAGGTGTTTGATATTTTTTTGGCTGTGACGTACAACAATATGATAGTAAAAAATATCAAAGAAAGTGACACAGTAACAAGATTGAAACCTCAACCCACTGAGATCAGAAGAAGAGAGTTCGGAATGTCAAGAAAATGGCTATTTTTAAGAAAAAAAGACTACAATCATCACTCACAAAAATAAACAAGCCGCGAGGTGCGACCCTTGAGGTCCACACGGTCAACTTCCCAGTAATATCTACATAAACATCAACAACATTAAACACAATAATAATTTTGAAAATAATACTACTTTAAGTAATAACAATGAGAGGTATTCATAGCAGTAACAGGAATGAGTTAATATGAATCATATCGTCTACGGGAGGGTCCATTGATTACGTAAGGGTTTTGGTCGATGAGGACAGATTGAATATTCACGCGGATCAATCGGTGGGGGCCTTTTTGGTCTTGAAAAATTTTGTATATGCAGTCAAAAATAGGTTCAATTGCATGTAAAAAGTAAAATGTATTACAAATGATGATGGTTATTGAAATTTTACGATAACTAAAGAATGAATTTACTAAAAACTACAATTTTTTATTCGATGAGAGCTTTTGAAAGCATATGATCTTGCAAAGTATTAACTATAAAACATTTTACCATTCAAAGCGTTGATTACCACAAATACAAATTTGATTGAAATTTTGATGGTTTTCAAAATTTGAACAGTTTTTTTAATTGAAAAACTGTGAAAACTCTTAAAAATCTGCTCAAATTATGCAAATATTTTAAAACTTTGATTGAATTTACAACAATTAATTTAGAATAAAAGATAAGTAATATCATTCGTATGGACCCCTCTTTACATGGTAACTTTGAATGATTTTTAATTTTTAATTTAGTTTTTTCATAATCCTGGAAGAAAATTTTGCTGATTTCACTTCAAAAACTGATAAAAATGTATAAATTTTATAAACTGGTATCACTATGCTGTGTAAATCAAGTTAATAAAAAATATTTTTTATGAAAAAAACCATAATTTTTCGCATTTTCTTCTATTAAAATAAAAAACGGCTGAAACGAATTTTTATAATGTTAAAAACTTCACAAAGATGTTAATATACGTCAACTGACACCATAATGATGGAAATATTATATCTGGTTCGTGAGATATAGTGAATGATAAAAATGACCTTGAAAATCATGATGACTTTTAATGATTTTTAACTTCCCAGTATATGGAAAGTTCTTGTAATCGCCTCGAAAATCGAAATTGAAATTTTCAACATTTCTTTACGTTTTGAGGTCTATAGAGTATTTAAAGTGTTTTTAGAAAAGGAGATTTGTGTGTGTGCGTGTGTGTACATACGTACGTACGTACGTACGTACGTTCGTGGACACTTTTTTCTACTAGCATTACTGACGTTAGCCAAGTTGTATCGACTTCGTTGAGATGTCAATCGAAGCGTCTTTGCAATTTTAAGAGCTGATTAGTTTTTGGAATACTTCATTTGAGGGGGGGGGGGGTTTGTTGTTTTGACCCTTTGAAGGTCATTTCTGTCATGCGTTACATCTCGCGAACCAAACATACGATTTGCATAGTTAAGGTTTCAATCGACGCGTATTAACATTTAAAAGAATCTATCAAATTTTTAAAAAATCGTTATAGACGCTTTTTAATTTAAGAAATAAAGTGCAAAAATTAGGTTTTTTTGTAAACAATAAATTTTTAACCTGATTTACGAAAGACAGTATTCAATTTTTATAAAATTTATATACTTCAAGTAGTGTTTGTAAAAGCATCATCAAAACTTTTTCCCACGATGACAAGAAACATTAAATAAAAAATAAAAAATTATTAACAGTCATCATGATCTTCAAGGTCTTTTCTTCCATTCACTATATCTCACGAACCAGATATAACATTTGCATCATTAAGGTGTTAATCGACGTGTTTTAAAATCTCTTTGATCATTATAACATGATAAAGATCCGTTCTAGGGTTTTTTTAATTTAAAAGAAAAAAAATGAGAAAACTTAGGGCTTTTTCATAAAAAATATTTTTTTAACCTGATTTGCACAACACAGTAATAAATGGTTATAAAATTTATACATTGCTATCAGTTTTTGAAGAGAAACCAGCAAATTTTTTTTTCATGATTCTGAAAAAAATTCAATTAAAAATAAAAAATCATTCAAAGTTACCATATGAAAGGGGTTCTTCCGATTGATATTACCTTATATCTTTCATTCTAAAGACTTTGTTGTAAAGTCGATCAAAGTTTTAAAATGTTTGGATAATTTGAGCAGATTTTTAATAGTTTTTGCAGTCTTTTAATTTAAAAAGCAGCTTAAATTTTTAAAACCATCAAAATTTCAATCAAATTTGCATTTGTGGTAATCAATCATCATCACCCATCCACCAAAAGCCTTACGTAATCAGTGGATGCTGCCGTAGATGATATGATTAATATTAACTAATTTCTGTTACTGCTATGAATACCTTTCATTATTATTATTTAAAGTAGTAGTATTTTCAAAATTATTATTGTGTTTAATATTGTTAATGTTTATCTAGACATTACTGGGAAGTTGACCGTGTGGACCTCAAGGGTCGCACTTCGCGGCTTGTTTATTTCTAATTTAATTTTTAACGTAATCATGAGAAAATGTTTTTATGGTTTTTCTGTAAACGATGTTTGGAGTATATAAATTTTATAAACATTGATTACTTGGACTTGAAAATAAGGTTAAAAATTTATTGTTTTTGAAAAAAAAAAAACAATTTTTTGCACTTTTTTTTTTTAAATTAAAAAACAGCTCCAAGAATTTTTTTAGAAACTTGATAGAATTACAAAAATGTCAATACGCGTTGATTGACACTTTTTTCAAGGAAATCGTATGTTTGGTTCGCGAGATATAACGCATGACAGAAATGACCTTCAAACGGGCAAAACAAAAAAACCCCTCGACCGAAGTTTCTCAAAAACTAATCAGCTCTTAAGATTGCAAAGGTGCTTCGATTGACACCTTAACGAAGTCAATACGACTTTGTTTACGTGAGTTTTGCTCGTAGAAAGAAGAAGTTAACGAAATTGTCCGCAATCAAAAAAAATTCTGGAATAGGTTTGAAACAAGTCCTAACGCAGCGCAAACTTTTAAATGCATCAATTTCACGAATAATTGAGAATCGTTTTTTTTTCAAAAACCAGTCAATCATTAATTAGTGCCATAATTCATCTCCACTTTAAATATATTGCAGGATGATTTTATCAGGATTGATAGCAAAATCAGCTATAATGATCATTTAATCGAATTGATTCCTCAAAGGACTTCCGTTCGTCCTCTTTTATTATAAATAACTTTCAAAAAAAACTCCTTGTTATAATCAAATAAGAGTCCACCAATTAATTTAACATGCAAAAACAGGTTATTTGCGAAACAGGACACACAATATTCCTGCCTCGATTCGTACAATTTTCATATGCTTCCCGTACTTGAAGAACACCCGACTGTATGAATACGCTAACGTTAATGCAGTTTCGCAAAGTGTTTGCAGTATTTAATTACAGCCTAGTGTGTTTGTGTCGATGCATTCTATACACTGTCCAGGATAAACCACGTGGTAAATATTAACGAACTCTCCTGTGTCCTTGCATAAAAGAGTGAAGCGTTGAAATGGCATGACTGAGTTGATGTTTTTGGTGGATCTTTCTACATACATGATGGAATTACACGACTTTGTTAAGGTAACCAACAAACAGGGATGTGTTTTTAATTTTATTAACAGCGCGGTGTAATATACTTTGTGCGAGAATAACGGCATATGCCATTTAAAAATGCACGTGGAAATCTATATGCCATTTTCAAACTGCAATAATTTGTTTTAATTAAAATCTGAACCGAAAACCGGTATTAAATGAAATTATGTCGAAATTTTCAGTTTATTGAAAGGTAGAGCCAAATATAATTGGCAATGGAATGGATGTAATATTTTTAACGGGGAAATATTTTGAATTTGAAGATTTTTAATTGATGATTTGAGGTTATCCTTGTGAACTATGAATATACAGAATTCAGGCACAATATAATTTTATACAGCTTTTTAACCAACCGAAAACATTGATGCTGTTCACTTAAGAAAAGTAGAACAAACCAAAATTGTTTCATTAGCAAATATTCAATTGATCTACTTAAACGTTGACATGATTTGTACTTAAGATAAAATTCCCTCAATTTTCTAACAATGCAACCTCAATAAAATTAAATAGTTACTTAGTGCCCCATCAACAGATGAAAAAATTAACTGAAAAAATATACCCAACATTTCCTCTTGATAGTGTAGATTTTTCTAAACAGTGGCAACGCGTCGTCTTGAAACACTTTACTGAAAATTTAATTAAGTTTTGTGTATCTGAAACAGCCTGTTATGTCTTTCACAAACCCTTTTATCAAAGTAGTGCTTCTGGCAGTCGGCAAGCAGGTAGCGTGGAGACAGCGTTAACGCCGATTTTATAGTCCTGAGACACCTACTAAGCTAGAATGGTATAGCATTTTCCTTCAGGCCTTTGCATGTGTACTTGACAGGACAACACTAATTGAATTGACAATTTCGGGAAAATGTTTGCACTGAGAGTGTTTAAATTGAAATTAAAAGGAAGAATCGAACTGACGATTTGAAATTGACAGACGAATGTATTGAATACGTCTTGATTGTACTGCTCCACCGTTTTTTGCTATCGAGATTCTTTTTAATCGTGTCATAGCAGTAATTGAGATTTTATATATTTTTTAGTAACAAATACTTTAACACTAGTGTTTTTTTCACTTTTCATGCAGAGAAATGTGCATAATTTTCATTGAAACATGCGTCAACATCTGATTTGCATAAAACGTTTAGGATGGTAAGAAATTTCGTTGAACAGGGTACTAGACCTTACCGGGTACAGTTTAGAGACATTCATTTAGAGTTAGCTATTTGAACTTATTTTCAAAGACTAGAGCTAGCTCGTCGACAATCATTTTCACCGGCTTAAAAAATGTTGCTGTTTAGCACACCTTTCTACCACTTACGATGCACGAGTCGTCATGATGTACGTTGTAAAGATTTGTATGAGCTAACCACACCGGAATGTGACCACCACTCACTTCAACATTTCTGTGGAATTTGAAGACATTAATGAAGATAGATCTTCCACCATCTCAAAGATTATATTAGGATCAAGTCAAAACGTTCATTGCAGAAACGATACGGAATGATTAATTCAAGGAAAAGTAAATGGGTAAACTCACGATGTAAAAATCCAAGACAACAAATTTTAAATTCAAAACAAACTTAATTTAGGATGAATGGTCCTGAAAAGTACGAAAAATTATCATAAAGAATTGTCCAGTAGAAACTAAGGCAATATTGGAATACAACACCTTATGAAGGATCTGCCTATTACATTTAAAATGTGAGATGACTCTAGAATTTTTCTCGATCAGCAAGACTTAAAGATTGATGATTTAAATCTCAGAAAACTGCGTTTGAAGTTTTCCGAGATTTAAATTTTTTTGTTGATTAAATTTATCGTTTGAGCTTTTAAAAATATTTCAAATTCTAAAAAGAGTCAAAAAAACATTGCACCGTCGATGAAAGACCTCAATTATAATCCAGGTATCGCTGATTCAATGTAATTCCGAAAAAATATTCGATATTATTTATTTTTTCTATTAAATTTTCTGAATACACCTAATTTCAAACTGTTGACAAGATATGTGGAGATCTAACATTCTGATTTTGTTGAAAATCTTTTGTTGGTTGGTTGTGGTGGCAGCCTTCTTTATCCAAAGATGGCTCACTTAGGCAACTATAGTAGGTCCATTGTGATACCACAAAAGATTGAGATGGCACTAGAACCTACAAGATGACGAGAACCATCTAGATTCTCGTATAAAGTTGGCTATGCAGCTCATATTTAAATCAGCCACTTCCGTGAGGTTGTCCAAGAAAGGTGAGCCTAAGGTTTGCATGCGTTTCCTGGGTAAAACAGAGCATTCACACAGAAAGTGTTGGATTGTTTCTTCTTTGTCTTTCGATCCGCAACTTCGGCAGAAATCGTTGAAAGGAACACCAAATCTTTCTGCGTGTCTGCCAATCAGACAGTGCCCCGTAAGTATGGATACGATGGAACTCAAGGTTTTGCGGGTCGTATTAAGAAGCCGCTCGGTGTGTTTGGAACATAGTGCGTGCCGAGTTTGCCTGGTTGCTCTACAGGTTTCTTCAAGCAACCAGACCCTTTTTGCAGCCTCCATGTAATACTGCTTGAATCCCAACTTTATGGAAGCTACAGGTTGGCCGACTTGGGGTGTAAGTGTATACTCTTATAGCTCAGTGCCAGCTCGTGCTAGGACATCTGCTTCGCAATTTCCCGGTATATCACTATGCCCCGGTACCCAGCAAAAAATCACTTCACAGTGAGGTGACAATTCGTTAAATTGTAAGCGCCATCCCATAGCATTTAAAGATGAGTTATGCACTCTGGATAGTGATTGGATAACAGCGTGACTGTCAGAGAAAATGTTGAAATTCCTTATAGAAATTTTCTGGTTTCTCAGCCAGTCTACTGCCTTGTAAATCGCAATGACATCTGCCTGACAAACACTGCAGTTGTGTGGTAGCCCGAAGAATAGCTGTTCTGAGAAAACGCCACAGCCAACTCTTCCATCCATTTTTGGTCCATCAGTGTAGATGTCGATCGATTCCTGTATCTCACTTCTTTCTATGGTCCAGTCATACCTACTCGGGATGATTGACATGGTAAAAACAGGAGATCGGAGAAGCGAGGTCTACTTTCCCTGCCGTTGGCCCACCCTTCCGTAGTATGGTGAAGTGGCCTTTGTTCTTATCATGCCAGAGACGTAGAGCTTTCAACCGAACCGCAGAGCACTTAGCCTGCTATCTCGTAAGTGAGTCCGTCGGGTGCCAATTTGAAAGCATAAACAATACCTGTGTCGGGATGTTGCGTAGAGCCCCGGTAATTGAAATAGCTGGAACTCTTCTGACCTTGTTTAGCAGGTTTACATTTGATGACTTCGCCATAGCTGGCCACCAAATAACTGCGCCATACAGAAGGATTGGTTCCAGTTTCGCCGTATAGAGCCATGATACAATTTAGGGTTTCAATCCCCACGTTTTTTCAATGGCTCTTTTGCAGCAGCAGATTGCGCATGTCACTTTGCGCGCTCTTTCTTCTATGTACGCCATCTTGGACTCCAGAATTAGTCCTAAACATTTAACTTGGTGAGACGGTATGAGACTTATCTCATCGAATTTAAGTGGGAGAAATCGTGGAATTTTGTATCTTCTTGTGAAAAGCAAAAATGTCGCTTTCTGCGGATTACCCCACTTGGTAAGAATACCCACGGCAAAGTTTAGTCTTTCAGATAAGGTGTTAACGAATTTGCCCGATATTGCTATTGCAACATCATCGGCATAGGCTACGACCCAGCAGCCAGTCGCTTCTATTTTTGACAGGAGTTTGTCCACCACTAAGTTGCATAGAAGGGATGAAAGCACCCCACTTTGTGGGGTGCCTCTGCAAGTCCACCTTTTTAAGGGGCTGCTTCTCAGTGTAGAGTTGATGTTGTGCTGCTTAGCAGTTGTCTGATGAACCCGAACAGATTGTCATCGACATTGCTTTCCTTGAATGCTTTCCCAAAAGCCTAATGGCTGACATTATTGAAAGCCCTTCCGTTCTCTAAAAAAACTGCTTGCGTATTTTCTTTGATGATTAGCGATTTTTCTATGTAGCTGGTGAGCGAGTGAACAGATGACGTCGAGATTTTAAGTGCATTCTTCAGAACTAACTTTCAACACACTGAACTCTCACGTCCGGGTAACAAATTTTAGCATGCAACAACGCCCCCATGAGCGTACTAGTCAATAGACCATAACAAGCATGGGTACTGCTTTTCCGAATACAGGTTCCAGATTTTATCCAAAGCTTGCATGGTTCTTCTTCATAACCCTTGGTTTGGATTTGGACCTATCAATCATCCATGGCGCTTTTTGGGCAACGGCACCCCTGTCGTAAGCGCAACAGAACGCCAATGCACCACAATATAGAAGGATCCGATTACCGTGCTAATCGGTACCAGGTACCAGTATACCCCTGGTGAGGTTTCGAGGAAGCACAGACACAACCTCTTCAATTGAGCCCCCAGCAAAGCTCCGGATTGATTGCTGCACTTATAGGATATTCATCATCATTCAGAATGCCACCTATCATTCGTCATACCTTTAACTCAGCAGTCTATGTTTAACCTGAGAATCAGTCAGAATCCCTCCTCCTTTCACTGGCTTGGGACAGTTCTCCTTTCGGAAAGCGGAGTTGAGCGTGTGAACAGCTGTTTCAACCGATCTCCCTTTTGTGTATGCATGCTGCGCATTGGAGAATGGTTTCAGAGCAACTCTCAGATGGATCTCTTTCAGCCGTTTAAGAATCTTCAGCAGAAATGACGCGAGCCTGAAAAAACAACAACAAACTTCTGATAGTTGGAAATAAATCTTCTATTTTTTTTGTTTTGTGACCTATTTTTTACAAGTTTATAAAGTTTTTGAACGTCGAAGTTTTGGTAAAAATTTGAAGAAGAAGAAAAATAGTTTCAAAGATTTCATGTATATATATATATATACATATACATATATATATATATATATATATATATATATATATATGTGCGTGTGTGTGTGCGTGTGTGTATGTATATATATATATATGTGTGTATATATATGTGTGTGTGTATGTATGACGCACATTCCATATACATATTTATGTTTGAATTCTGTACATAATGTTTAATATAGATTTTATATCAGATTTTCTAGTTACAAAATATAAAAACCATCTTTAACTTACATTTATAAAGTTTTTTATATAAAAAAAGGGAAATGAAATATTGACATCTCACCTGCTCATTGAAGAGGAAGAAAGTGTCAATAATCGGAATGCTTGTTCTTTAAAATATTCCAGTCAAGATTTGGACTATCTATTTCATCACTATTCTTGACCAACGAGAACTTTATTACCAATGGTGCCACAAAACTACAGAGAAATAGATGTATCTCAGCAAAGTCAAATACGACCAACTACCAGCCACTTTACAATGTCCATCCAGCTGAAATGATTGAGAATGCACAAGGATAATGCACGTGGAAGGCTCATAAATAAGGTCTTAGGCCCAAAGCGTATAAATCAAGAGAAATATGTAACAGTTCATGGTGTAGTACCAGCGCTTGGTGTAATCAGATTAAGGTAGCAATTTGCCAACCGTGCAAAGTCATTTATGCAAACACACAAACAACTCGAGAGGCCACAAGTCCAAAAAGTCCACACGTAAATGTTTAGCCTCGCACTTCGCTTGCTTTGCACAGCAGCAAAATTGTGTTGAGATTGTCCAGGAAGAATATGTGAGTTTTGGGAGGATAGCGCCAAGGACGAGTTTATGAATATTTGAATGGTGGGCTGCCAACTGTAGATGCTGCGGATAAGAATGAATGAATTTCATTGTTTTTTGGTTGGTTAATTGATTACACTTTTTTTGGTAGACTTGCAGTGAAACATGTGGATGCGTTGTGTTTTTCTTTTATGATTTTTACAGCTTCAAAAGAAAAGTAGCAATCAGCGATTAAACATTGGTATATTGACGATCGAAAAGAAACGAATATCCAAGTTAAAAAACGATTTCATTATGCTGTGAACATTATCCTTGGTGCTCTGTTCCAACTACTATTCACCTTGCTTCCTCTATAAGCACTCCACTAGCTTTAATCTTTAATTTGAGTTTATCATCAGGAATTTTCCCCGAGTTTTGGAAATTAACTAATGTCTTTCCTATCCTTAAATCTGGTGGTCCTACCCAGGTTATAAACTATAGACCTATCTCCCTCCTTTCATCTTTTGCTAAACTACTTGAGCGTGTCGTTCATTCCAGAATTTATTTTTCCCTCGAAAGCATAATAGCTGCTGAGCAGCATGGTTTTCGAAAAAATCGATCAACTGCGACGAATCTAGTGGAATTTGTGAACTCAGTTTCATCTACTTCGGATGCTCAATTAGATGTTGTTACTGTCTTCACTGACTTCTCCAAAGCTTTTGATTTAGTTAACCATGATATTTTGTGCTGTAAACTCTGGCATTATGGTTTATCCGAAGTTTTTATAAACTGGTTCCGTTCCTACCTCTCCAATCGTAGAAATAGATTTAGCTTGTTTGGAGTATACTCCGATCCTTTTTTTCCTTCCTCTAGTGTTCCCCAGGGCTCCATACTTGGTCCTCTCCTCTTCTTGATTTATATAAATGATCTCCCTGCTCGGATTCATTCCTCATGTTTATTCTACGCAGACGATTTCAAGTTGTTTCGTGTTTTAAAGTCTTCGAATGATTATAACATGTTTCAAAATGATCTTGACGAGCTTATAAGATGGTGCAAGTCTAACCTTCTTATTCTAAATGTCTCGAAATGTCATCTTATGATTTTTTCTCTTAAAACCGTGCCTTTTATTCCTCTTTTTAAACTTAACGACTATCTTCTACATCCGAGTGAGGAGGTGAAAGATCTGGGTGTTATATTTGACTCGAAACTGAAGTTCAATGCCCACATCGTTCGAATTACGACCAAAGCAACACGTATGGCCGGGTTTATTCTAAGAATGTCCCAATCCTTCAAGAATTTGTCATCCTTAGTCCAATTATTTATGTCACTTGTTCGTCCGATCCTGGAATACTGTTCCGAAGTTTGGTCACCGTATTTGGATTACCTGATACATGCCATTGAATCTGTTCAACGGAAGTTCACCCGTCTTGTATTTTACAAATATGGTCTCACTCCTGTGTCTTATGTTGACAGACTTCAATTTCTCAACTTCCCGCTCCTTAAGTCTCGTCGAGTTTATCTAGACCAGTGTTTTCTGTTCAAATTATGCCTTCGTGGGAGTTCAAGCAACTTGTTCGCGATTTTAAAATTCGTGATCCTGCGAGGTCCTCTCGTTCTAAAAACATTTTTGAAATTCAGTTTGTGCGTATTAATATATATTTTCATTTGCCGATGCTTCGGTTACAACGTATGCACAATATCCTGGAACGTGGTACTTACCTCCATTCTTTCTTTCTTTTTAAGACAAAGTTACTTGCTGCGATAAATCGCTAAAAACTTTCAACTTTTTTCTTTTTCTTTTTCTCTCTCCGTATTTTCCGTATTAAAACTTTGAATTTTTCTTTATGATTTGTCCTTTCATTTTTCGTAGGTTTACCTTTTGTAATTGTAAATTTACTTCAATTCTTGCCGTTGTTATACTTTTATTTTTTATAATTTGTTTCATTTTGTAAATGGCTTAGGCTGTTAAATGAATAAATAAATAAATAAATAAACTAAATTTCATATTATCAACGTTTGAAGAACATATCAAAAACATAAAATGCAATGCCATTTGATATTCAGCTTTAGGTGTGGCATACCCACGGAGGGCACATGTCGATATAGCAGGCCACAAGCCGTCAATTAGTCAAGAGAGGCCGAAAGCGATCAGAAGTCAGTTTAGAATCGAAATAAATAAGACCCATCTGCCCCATATTAATATATATTATTCAAATGAACCGGGTTTATAAAAACTAATAAAAATAACAATAACAAATAAAGCAAAAAACAATGTGAAAAATTAATTAAATCAACTCACGAATAATAGGGCCCACAATTCACGAAAAACTTACATGGACCCACATATTAATGACCAATGGAAAAAATTGTTGTTTTCATTGGTGTATTACTTTGCTCCAATTTCTTTTCAACAAGAATTAAAATCCAAATTATAAATGCGCATATTTTTTCGAAAACTTTCTAAAGCATCTTGGATTGGAGTCATGGTGTATAAAACCAAGGTCTATAAAACCATCCAAAATCTCTCCCACCTAAAGCCTAACTTTTCAAAATAGCCTAAGATGTTTGAGTTTTCTGGAAAGACTTGATATTTAATATTTGATAATTCAAACAGAAATGAAATTGAATTTCTGAAAAAATTAAATAGTTATTGCATCTGCTAGAGCCCAACGAGTTAAAGAAGAATCTTTTAATAAATCAGATGGCTTTCTCATTATGTTTTCGGACAAAATAAAAATCACAACCAACTCCAATTCTTTTGAAGTGATACTAAAAAATAATCCTGCCGGAACAAAGTTTAAAGTAATTATAATCAGCTTCACAAAAAACAAGGCTTAAGATTGATTCCATGTGAAATAAAATTACAACTATATATCCTTACTTACGAGTCGAACCAAAACGGCACTAATCCACACGAACTAAATATTATCCCTCATACGGATTTCCACCAACATGAAGTACATATGATTGAAAACTGAAGGAGAGAGCTGATAAAATATCTACGTGGCGAGAAGCAGGAGTGATTTGGTATTTTTTGAAGATCTCCACTTTTCAACGCTGAAAAAAATCATTGAAATCAACATTTACAAGTATCTACTGACGAATGAACAAGGAAAGACAAGTGCATTCTACTTTGTGCGATTCTAGTACTCCGTGCGTCAAAAAACTGCTAGTAGAAACTTCAGCAAATACTTACTTTATCATTTTAGATTGTGAACTAAAACTAGCAGGAACCTTTAATACAAAGCCAAATTTTCAATTTTTCGCAAGAAGTATCGATTATTTTTTGAAATAATTTACGAGTAGAATTTTAAGTGCATTTTACTCCAAAAATTTTACAAAACCAACAAGGACCAATATGAAATGCATGGTCGTACAAAAAAAATTATTAACATCTTTGACACATTTTTATTGCTTTTTTGGAATCATATTTTAGTGCTGGGTGATCTTCGAAAGATACCGAGACGTTCCTTCTTCTCGGCCTTATATCAGCTAAAGTTACCTTCTCCTCAAAATCATTCTCCTCATTTATTTTCAATAATTGTCTATTTATTTTAGAATTAAGTTCATAGTAATTTCCAGCCGATATGAATTGGTATCAGGGATGGTATTAGTTTCGTAGGGCCGAGAGATTTTTTGGTCCGATTTTTAATCCCGGATATAGATTTATAATTGTATTTCAAGTTGAATTTATCTTTAGTTTCGATTTTCGTAGAGCAGATTGTGTCTATTTCACGTTTTGTGCCTGCAGGAGTTATTTTTTAGTGTCTTTTTAAATGTATTTGGGTTGGTTATATCGTTAATTTTGTTTGATCAGCAGATTTCTTAATGGTTTTTTGAACGTTCAGGCTTGGCAACTAGAAAGATAAAATTTGCATTTCTTATGCTGCACACATTTTCTTGTAGAAATTATTTCTAGTTACACTGAGCTATGTTTAAAGCCGTGTTAATTTTTGTTAATAAATTTATATCACTCCATGACAGTAAGGCTTGAACTATTTTGGAAGCTTCGACTGTAGGGGTTAGCATCGAGAGATCGTAAATGGTTTTATACGCCTTGGTTATTAATCTAAAGATGTACATCAGGTATCAAAATCTAGGCTCAAGAAGAGATTGATGCCAGATTTTGGTATTAATAAAATGTTTAAAAGAATGTGCGCATGTATAAAATGGACTCTATTATTGGGTGAAAAAAAGTTGAAATAGCGTAGTAGACTAATGAAATTGTCCGTTTTTATGTCATTTAAATGTGAGGTTTATGTTAGTTTCTCGTATATTATGTATGAGTTTTGTGCACTTTATTTGTTTCACCCTCTGAAGAGTTGTTTCAATAATTCGTATAAGTGCATGAATGCCCAGTCTATTTTTTTGTTTGAAAATTTGTGGAACAAATCGACAGCTTTCTTTGCCAGTTTCCGCTTTTTTCAATGTCAAAGTTTATTTTGCATCAGAAAATAAGTACAGTGCCGGGTACCTTCATGACGTTTTTCGTATTGAGTCTTCAATTCTTTATGGAATTGATATCTACAAAATAAGAGTTGGTCTTAGGATTGAGCCTGGCAAAACCCCAATGTTCATTTGAGCAGGTTTGCTTGAGACCTCTTCTATTGTACTTTTTTGAAATATATCCCTCAAGTTATTGTGTAATTTTTTCATATTTCCCTACTTTGGCTTATAACATTTCGTGTCCTACTGAGCCATTTTTTAGAGTTTAAAAAAATTGCAGGCGCACTATGACCTCTATTCATATTTGTGCTTATAAGTCGTATTACATCTTTAATTGCATCTGTTGTTTCTTTCCCTGTTTGGAACCCGAATTGATTTCTATCCAAAGAATCGTTTTGTACCAGGAAAATTTTGTCAAAGAAAGATCTATGAAGTATTTGTACAGCGGATTAACATTGAATAGAATAACCATCAAATAATTTTGGGAGATGTGTATGGATATCAAAAGAATGATTATATCCTAAAAAGAATTTCCACGAAAAGTTCATTTTATGTAACTGCCAACAATATATAATTAGACGAAACAAGAGCTGCATGATGACAACATCATTGGCAATAAAGCTAAATGAAAAGATCAGGAATGAATTATCAGAGTGCTAAGAGCAAAATATTTCTAGGAAGAATTGACCAGCAGCAGGCTTCTCTTGGCAACACCTTTTCAATATCACCCACCATCCTCATCAAGCATAACGACGCGAAACCCCTCGGACGCAAGGATCTTCCACGCCTCTTACTAGACCTCGAATTCCATTCAATGGCCAACATCCCGAAGAGAAATATCCGAAATGCTGAGCTTCACCCCAATCGCCATCCAGCGCATAAGCCGTCCAGGATAAAATGTTGGTTTAAGCTGAGCCGACATTAAAATTTATAATTTATGCCTTTGAACAACATTCGGCAAACTTACAGGATAACAGTCGACTGCTTATTTACTTTGGATTTTCACTACACAACAATGCAAAGGCCAGCATAGCTGGCGTGCCATAAACTGAGTCGGGCGACAATGCAATGTCCTACAGGCCAGTCAAAAACAACAGGAGCAGCAGCAGGCAAGGACCTTTGCATACTTCGCACACTATCTCGGAGACCATGTTTAATTATCAGCGATAGTCCACGATTGCTTCGCACTCATATTATGCGCCGGGCCGTCCCATGTTTTCAATGCATGAAGGCAATAAATTCCTGGCGTCCATTGCTGCCATTCGGAGAATTTATCTGGACCCCGATTGGCCTTATCAGCAGCTCCATGTCGAGCAGATGGTCCAAGTTTTTCGATCGAAACTGTTTAAATGGCATGTCCTGGCCACTTGTATAAAGCGTATTATTGCGTCCTGCCGTCATCCCGCTCGCTAGCCCCGGTCAGTTTCGTAAGTAGCCCAGATTTATTGGAATCGAACAACCGCAATGTAAATTCAAAATACGAGAGTTGGCCCATCCTTGACGATTTATTTCGTCGAAATTGAATATACATTCATGTATTTGTTGGACGGTTAAAAATAAAATCGTATCGAATCGACACCGCATCGCTCGGCTTTATTTGGACAATTTCAATTTATGCTCGACGTATTGTCCTGCGTCCAACTGTAAGATAATTCCCAGGATCCAGGGATTAATTCTCACTACCGTGGCATTAATGATACGTTATTAACAAATCGTAACAAATGGATTGTAAGCCGCAAGATGGATGGCGATACCGCCTGCCCTCGTCGCTGGCCAAACAAGCTTTCGTGTAAAAACTTTTTGAATTTATGAGGTGCTTTAAAAGCAGCAATTATTCACAGGATTTACCAGAAACGGCTGCCAATGGGGCGACGGGAAATTAAATATTGACAGTTGAGCAATGGTGATGTACTTTAAGGATGTTCTAGCGACCAGAATGCGAGAATGGCTGTTATTTGTTTCGTTGCACGTTCGTATATCTGCATTGCTGAAACATTTACAAAATCAATCGAAATCAACGACAATCATTTCTACACTATTTAAAAAAAAACTTACAATTCGCTGTTACAACACAAAAGCAAACTTAAACATTTTTGAATGATTTTAAAAAAGAACTCGTTTGAAAAATAAACAAAAATCTTATTTTATAAATATCAAATGCATCTTCAGTGCCTTCATATTAATGGTGGCTTTATATCGAATACTTTAGCAAGTCTAGAATGTTTGCATCGCATGGTCAATAAAAATAAAATTTCATCTTAGTACATTTATTAAATATCTTCAAAAGTACTTTCTCTGTCAGGATGAAACACTTAAAACAGCACAGAAATCCATCATAGTGTCTGATAAGCAAAGAAAAGTGTAGATTTCTTTCACTCTGCTCATTTAACTTATTTTTCTCGTCTTTGTTTCCATTTCAGCGCGATAATCCGTATTAATTCTGTGTAAAAGTTTTTCCAACTTTTCACAGCCAACGCTAAAACAGCAGCAAGAAAAAAATTACAGAAGGACATAGGACACAACAAATCCTCTATATCTTCCTGAAAATCTACTTTATGCGGAGTATGTTTTTGTATGTGTTTGAGAGTGTGCTATACGTAGTTATGAACGTTTCTAAAATCATAATGTCTGCCCAACAAATCACAACTTTAGGAAAGGATATACTGAGCAACAGATTTTGTTTCGGTTTTTCTCCTATTTTCCTTCAGTTTGTTTGTTTGCATGATTCATACTAGCTGTTGTAGATTTTCTTGGTTGCTTTGCTACTGTAAACTTCACTATAGATCCTTTGTTCTCTTGAAAGGATTTTTTTGTTGTTGCTGTTGTGTCCATGGAGGTTGCTAGTTACTACCACTTCTCACTTGCTCCTGAGACTCGTAGAATGATAGACATGCTTGATAAAAGTTGTTTGTAATCCTGGTCATTGTGACTTCTGTCTCTCTTTCTCAATTTACTATTGCACTTACAACAATTCCAAGGAAAATTTTCGGTTGGGAAAATTCATTTTCATTTTCATGAAACAACTGAAGAATATTAGTGAAATGGTGTCGGACTGGACTAATCTGATTAGAGGTAAGTGTTACATAGTTTGATGTGGGAAGCAGCTTACAAAACAACATCACACAAACAGAAGAAGCAAAGGAATTCCACAGAAAAGGAAAGATTATTCTCCGTATTTTGGGTCCGATTGTGTTTTTATTTGCGGTGAATTTAAGGTGAATTGGAAATGATGAATATAAAGATGTACTGTTGTGGGTGCGGTATGAATGAATAACTTTTGAAGAATGTGTGTATTTTAGGCCACTTTATTTTCGAGGACTTGACCTTTTTTCGCTAAGTTTCTTTGCTAGGCATTTTTACAAAGAAAAAGCAGGAAATTTTCTACCGTGCTGCTTCGTATAAGGATTCGTTCCATTTGAGCCGTAAAATTATTTCCAATGAAATTTTTAAATTTCGAGACGAAAGTTCATTTCGAAGAGGGATCTTTTAATTTTCGGATGTCACTAGTAGTTGAAAATATAATTATAATTTAAACTTCTTTAAGAACCACTTTTTGATCAGCTGATTGATCAAAAAATTCAATTGAACTAGCCAATAAAAAGCATTCTGGTTGCAATAGAAAAGATGATAACTAATCTATTTTCTATCCATTTTTACATTCGAATATAATCAAAAGCTAGACTCAAATAAACAGTGTTTCGTTATTACTCATATCCTAGAAAATTTTTCAATGAAGGCGTTGTTGAAACTCTATCCTCAAATTTTCTACTTTTAATGAATCTCAAAGTAAGGCGTTTTTAATTTAGAATAGAATTTAAACCACAAAACTATGATAAAATGTTTATCCGTAATTTAATGTAGTAAAACAATTTATTTGGTTTATAAAGTCACGAAAATTTTCTATTCTAATAAATTAGTTAGAAAACAACCTGCGTGGTTTCACGCTTCATGTCCATATGGTCATTTTGCTAGTAATATTTACATAAATATTAAAAATATTAATCAAAAAAATATTGTTACTTTGAATGATAATAATGATAAGTACAACATGACTTGGTATGAATTAATATTAATCGTATCATCTTAAGCGTTCATTGACCACGTAAGGCTTTTGGTGGTGGGGAGCAAATGACTCCTTTTCTACGTAACTTGTTATTTTCATATAGATTCTTGAGAATGAGATAATTGAAGTCGTATGAACCCTTGAAAACAACATTAATTAGCATTTTAAAAAGTAAAATTATTTCATTGGTGAAAGCCTTTAAAAGGAAATGATTTTGAAGAGCGTTGACTACCATTGTATCTGTACTATTACACCATTTTCCCTTCGAGCACTAATAATCAATTTTTATTTTGAAGTTGATCTTTCAACAACATTTGATACGCATTAAAAATTCGATGTCTGATTTTATGGACCACATGAAAATATCTTACTTAATGAGATGTTTTTGATTTTAATTTTTTTATAGTCATTAAAAAAAAATTACTTTTTTTTTTCCAAGGACTGTTTAGAATATATGAATTTTATAAACACTTTTTAATGTGTTGTGCAAGTTAGGTGAAAAGTTTAGTTTTTGTGAGAAAAACCTTTTTTGCACTTTTTAATGATATCATATAACGCTCCCAAAAATTTTAGAAGCATACAAATATTAATACGCGTCGATTGATAACTAAAAAATGCAAATCCTATGTCAGGTTCGTGAGATATAGGGAACGACCGCAATGAACTTCGAGGGATCAAAACATAATCCTACCGAACTAAAGTTTTCCAAAAACTTATCAGCTCTTGAAATTTAAATAGGCATGGATTGACACTTCATAAAAAACCGATATGACTTTGTTTACGTAAACTATGCTCGTGGAAAAAACTATCCACGAACGTACGTACGTACACACACACACAAACATACAGAATTCTTTCCAAATACATTTTAAATATGCTCTAAAGTCCTCAAAACGTGAAAATATGTTGAAAATTTCAATATCAATTTTCACGTACTGAGAAGTTGAATTTTTTTAAAAATGTAATAAGACATTCGTTTCACGACATCAAAATTTAATATCAGTTGCACAAAATTTGAATAAGGTACTTTAATACTTTATACTTAAAGGTTTGTACTTAGTATATTTAATTATAATTCATGTGAAACAACCCGAGTTGAAAAAAGTCATCTTCTTACAAGTTTTCCCAACGATAGTTCAATTCTTTTAAATAAAATAAAAATTACTTTTAACAATAAACTAAAAAAAATTATTTCGAAATGTTTTTTACGTTTTGTAGTATAAATATCTAACGACAAATTTTACAGCAATTCAGTCAAAATTTCAGTACGAATGCAGGCTTGTTTTTGAGTCTGCACCATTCTCCGATCTTCCCATCTTTAAGAGCGATGTTTTCGTAACATAGCATTTTGTTACCTTGAAGAATGCTCTTTAATTGTTCGGCCATTGATTCCATCAATTTCATTATGATTGCAGGACCAATTTGCCAGACTAAGATATGGCTACTGTGTAAGAGTATTTAAAGTTTGAAGTGTACTATACAAGGTCCCTTTGTGACCCACGTGTGTAGTATTTAAAATTCAAATAAAAAATGTTCTGAAAAATGCTCAGCAATATATTTTCTACAATTAAAAGCGTATTCAAGCAGTGCAACTTATATTTTCATGTCTTATTTAATACTAAATCAAGAGTTTAAAAACCTATTCTTAAGTTAAGTTAAGAAACCAAGAAGCATCCTTTATTTTTAAATGAGTTGAATCAAATTCATCCGTTTCAATAATCTCCTAGCCGAAAATCATCAACTAACAACGAACGAAATCCAAATGAAAATGTTGCATAGGTGGTGCTAGGACAATTGTATCAGCCTCTAAAAGAATTTCAGGCGGAGCAAGGGGACGTGAATAAAAGGCGAGCACAGCTCGTCATCGGCTTTTGCAATGAGGCTGTTGGATCTTAAAGTAGGATAAAATGGGTCAAAGTGTCGGTATTTTCTTTGGACAATAAAACATCAACACTAGCACACCAACAAGAAATGCTCCGAAGACCTATTCAAAATGTACTCGCTCTTTATCTCCCGAATACCACAGCAAGCGGTAGCCAGCCAGCCATCACGAGCTCAAGGTGAACACAAGAGCAAATTAAATTCGAAGGAACATCACTTCAGAGGGATACACTATGCATTCTGCCTCAATCCTGCTCATGCAAGTGCGGGCGGGAAGTAATCGGTAACGAATTATTTCCAAATGATACCCCACTTTATCAGGAAAATGGCATTTGTAAATTTCACCACGAAAGCTTTGAGTAGTCCTTGCCCCGACTGAAATTCGAGTGCAAAAATGTACACAGATTATTCAGCTGTTGGATGCCTGCTGAATGGTTTCTTCAAGAGAAACAGCAATGAATGCGCCGACTCGTATCCTGTCGTGGCTATAATATATTGTGGCGAAAGTTGCCGAGATCCAAGCTTGAGCGAAAAGTAGCTACAGATCCTTTTTGCCGCTCTCTTTGTTTTCGCATATCAAACGGCGCGGCTTTTGCAGGAAGAATGAACAGGATACAAGAGGGTCCAACCAGACGACCGAGCGGTCAGAAGCACCAACAACAACAACGCGTGTGCTAGAAGTACGTGCATGAATTTTCATACCAACACAAGTAGAGCTCGTGGCCGGAGTTTCACTATTTGAACAGGATACAAATGTGCATGTAATTCATCGCGTGCATGCCACTACAACAATCTCACGTGTTGGGGCGCCCCAAGAAAACAATTTCCCTAAAAATAAAATTTCTGATGAAAGCTTTAGTTAGAACAGTGTCGCCTTACGGTTTAGTACGTTTTAGTTAGGATCCTGTTGTGTGCTTTTGCCACATTTTTGGCCTCTTGTATAGTTCTTCTCGTTATCGTTATATTTTGCCAAACGAAACGTAACAGCAAAATACAGCCCAAATATCTTAGACGCAGTTCGTTATCCTTGCTGGCTCGAGAAAAGACGTAGGTGCCATTGATGCATTTGTTCGAGAGTCCTTGGCTGATTTTGTGAATTAATCGCGGTGCGTGGTTGTGGGATCACACTTATGAATGACAAAGTCGAGGTTATTGTTTATAGTTCACTGATTGTCCCAGTTCCTTGGGCAGATGATAAGTGTCTTTGCGGAAAGTGGAGAGGCAGCGGGTTGCTGCTAATTTCGGTCGGATAAGCTAGCAAAGAAAAGCCGTGAACTGAACTCGAGGTTATTTCTCCAAAGAGCTCGTTTGGAAACCTGTGTAAAATTAATAGATGAGCTCGGGGTAATAAATTTTTCAGCAAGTAAACGAAACAAAGATCGAAAACTTAGCTCACATATGTTGTCAACTAAAAGATCGATTGCAGGATAACGTCCGAAAACAGTTTTTACAGTGTGATCAAACGTATTCGCTATTAGCTTCTACGGGTTCAGTGAAACTTTACTACCGGTTGGTTTTATCGTTCGTTCGAAAATAATTTAACAATTATTTACAAAATCAATCCTCACGTGATGTTGACTATGTCAACATTAATGATGCCTGCTCCGACTATGGCTATAGGAGCACCTCCAATAACAGTTGGGCCTCACAAACCACCTGAAACGAAACTGCTCGCCATTCATCCAGCACATTCGCAGGCCCAGCAACAACATCTTCAGCAGCACCAGCAACAACAAAACCAACAGCAACAACATCCTCTGCAGAATCACAGTAACAGCAACAACGGACACCAACCACAACAGCAACAATTGTCGACCGGTGGAAATACAAAGCCAGGTAGGATCTTTCTTCCTTCACGACGAACAAGCCTACCAAGGATCTTTCTGCCACAAAACAATTGAAAGTGGAAACTTGAAAACTTTTCGCTATAATTGAGCGCAACAACCGTTACAACCCTTAGTTAAGTACTTAAATTTTTCAGTGGAGATTGCTGCAGCTTGTGCAACTAAAGACCTGTAAGGACGATACTCGTAGTTTAAAAGCAACAATTTCCTTCGAGGCTTCTTGCCTCCATGCAAGTTTGACTCGAAGCCTGACAACAATGAACTTTCTACTTCGAAACGAGACACTTGCTAATTAATTACGGCGAATGTCACAGACCTTGGGTCTATGTTGGTTTCAGACCAACAACTCTCCATCTAAAGCCCATTTAAAGATATTTGTCGTAAGCGGCCATTCTTCTTCCTTATGTTAGCTCTTTCGACCGAGACTGTGACAGATATTCTGTGTGTTTTTCATTCATCGAAATGATAAAGTATAAATGCGACATTTTACTTATGTCGTGCTAGAATGCCGCAGTAAAAGTTGATAAAGCGCAACAGAAAAGTTTTTAGTTTTCAGTTTGGTCATGTTTTGAAATGCCACCAACAAAGTCTAGCATCAATGAACAGTGACTTGGAAAAGGAGAAATTTTGTTGTTTTGTGGAAATTTTGAAACTTTTTAAAAGAAAAGTAATTTTGAAAATGACTTAGTTTTTTCTTTATTTTTTTCGTGTTAATGACGGTTGAAGCTCAATTTGTGAGAGCTTATCCGTAAAGTGAGTTTGATTTACTAAGTTTTGGATTTCAGGTTGATAGATTTGATATGATCAAAAACTACGAAATATTTTGATGAAAATGATTGGGAATATAATTTATTTATGACTCTGCCAGTTTTTTTTTATAGAGACACAATTCCATTCAAGCGCAAACAATTGTACCATTCTATTCGTACACAATAATATCCATACGCTGGCAAAAATTGGATAACAGTTTAGATATCTTTGAGAATATTTTCAATCAAAAACACAAATTACACTCGCAAGCAAAGGAAGGTACTTCGAAGAAAAATGAATATATATCAAACGAAGCACACAGCCAAAATTTTCATATTTTTTTGGTTCTCAATAGTTGTAATGATTGTGATTATCTCGTGAAATCAAATATTCCTCCTTCCCTTCCTCTAGTTCGGTTAACATTTTTAGGTTAGTTATTCAAGTGAAAACAATGTTCCTTGCAATAGTTTTCCCAATTTATAACTGTCTTGTTTTTCAAAAATAGGGATTACATAAGAAAATTCAAACATGTTTGTTGAAGGGAAAATAACTCCAACTTTATAATTAAAATAATCATGCAGGAGAAAAATTTTAATCTATAGTGATGTAAGGTTCTGGAAGACATACCTTAACACAATTTTTTTAAAGCTCGTGATATTTTTCAGGACACTTAGACGAAAAGTATTAATCTAAGAAACAAATAATTGTTCCTACAGAACTAAATGTAGATTACCTCATGGGTTTTTATAGTGAACGTAAATCTTATATTCCAAAAATTTTGAATGAACGAAATTAAAACAAATAGATATTATGTATCATAGTTTCTGAATTTAATATTATTTAAACAATTTACATATTTTTTACCGAAAATCGAAACTTAATCACTTTCTTTGTACTGGAATTATGAAAAAAAAAATGCCAACGGAATATTTTAGTGACCAACCACTCAATCCAAAAAGTGGTGCAAAGTTTTTTCATGAACAAACGTTAGATAGCAGATCTGAAATTTACGTGAAAGTTGGAGAGGACGAAATAAGATTTTTACAAAATTTAGTGAGACAAAATTATTTGTCACCTTCAAAATGATCTACCAAATCTTCTGATTGAGGAGAAATTGAAAAAAAAGAAAAAACCACACAATCGATCGGAAATTTTTCTAATTTATTCGATGTTCCATTCTTTTGAAATAATTTGAAAATATGTGTTCCCAAAAATCAATGAAATTTTTTCCTAAAATATCCCTGAAAAATTATTAAGTTAAAGTGTTCATTATTTATCTTCCTTAAAAAGCAGCAATAATTTATCGAAACGTTTCTAGGAAAACCGATAAATCTCCAAAAAAAACAGGAAGGATGTAATGTTTTATTAAATTCAAAATATTTTGCTTTAGCCCCTCAACCATGGAATACCTTCACAAATAAAGCAATTTGATGGGTGTATCAATAAAACTTTATTATAATGAATATGTAATGGTATGTTGGAATACACAGGTGGTTTCCTTCAGATCATTTTTTTACTTTGTTTTCATGGTAATTAAATTTACGCTAATAATCAATTAAAAACCTTGTTCGGGACTGCTTTCAGCTAAAAGCTATGCTGCATTAAAAATTGTCTAAGGATAAACTTAAGTTTCTAGATGAGAATGAGAAGGAACTTGCAGAATGCCGAAGGCTTCTTCCAAAATGCAGAAGGCTACGAAATATATGATGCTAGCAGAAGATTACCAATCACGGCTGGTTTGTCAAGGAATGGGATGAACCTTTTCATACAAGGTTTTATATTGTCGATACTTAAGCCAATTGATACATCTCAGTGGTCGAAAAATACCAGAGTGTATCTAGGGCGATCTTTGGAAGATTCGAAGACAGCCTTAAAAATGGTTTGCACATTGGTCTCCCATGTGGTGTTGCATAAGAAATATTGAGCAGAAATGAATCCATTAAAATGAACAGTTATGTGAAAAGTAAAAAACTCTGACTTTATGTGAATAAGCCAACTGAAGATCTTCTCATTTGATTTTCAGAACATATATCTTTTTGATGGACCCTCAACTATATGAGGCTTATCAAAAATCTTGATGATTTGCCCGTCAAATTTGACTCATCGGTTAGAAATATATAAAGTACTTGATTTCTGATTGAAGGAAATTAATGCAGTCAAAGCAGGATACACCTTTATGTTTTAACAGAAAGTTAAACTATTAGAGCAGATTTAGTTCACTTTTCAAAGACTATATTATGTATTTCCGAAATCACTTGTTTTTGAGCAACTTCATCCACAACTAACAAACTGTACTTTATTGAAATAAATAGGAATTTTTCTCCTTAAATTCTTGCATATATTTCGGGGAGAATATGCCTTAATAAAGTTTCTTTTGTGAAAATAAAACTTAAAAAAAATTTATACCAGATTCATTGCACTTTACATAGTTATTATTCCACATTTCTTTCTGAAAAAATTCTCTAAAAGTACATTCCTTTTTCGTTTTTCGGTGTTTTATAGCCTTTAATACTTTTAAAAATCCATAAAAGAGCAATTGATTGAAAAACCAGAAAAAATTAAAACATTTTTTTCATAGAAAATACTATGACATAAGCATATAAAATTCTCGCATTTCGAAAATTTCAATAAAACTTCTAAAGTTACTGAAAATTTCAATGCGGATAAAATTGATTTTTCCGGCTTTTTTTAAATACAAATAAACTATCGATTCTGAAATGAAAATTACGGCTAAATAATCAACTTCACTACTATTGATGTATTGAAAAAAAATTATATATAAATTTGTTTATAATTTTACAAACTTAGTCAATTCAATTCAATTATTGCCTTTGCCATAAATATGATTATTTTTTCATTTTGCCATATATAAGATTATTTTTTCATTTAAGAAAAATTCCCAGTTTTTTTTACTGAAATACTCCTGCATTCTATGCCAGAAGATGCTAGAAGATCAGCTTTCTAGCATCCACCAAAAATCTTAGTTTACAATTTATGATGTTTTTTAAGATTTTTAGTTTTAGAGTCTGGCTTTTCTCTTTTGTTCAAGGCTTTTTTTTACGATTTTCTATGAGTCTGCGAACAATTAATGTCTGGCATTTTTTTTAGATCATTTCCGTTTGTAATGGCTGAAGTTTTAAACTTTTTGTGTAGAATAGCATGTTTTGGATTTATTCCAAATTCAATATTCACCCGACATTTCTGCTTTTTGTTTAGAAATTTCATTTCCAGCAATTTCCTAGCGTTCAATTAGCCGCGCTACGTGATTTCTCTGCTGCCATCAACTTTTGATTTTGCACCCGGCGAATCCTGAATAAGAAAGAAAAGCCATTAAATGCATTTTCCATGTGCCCTCGCCAACATGCCGAGCTTCATGCTCGAAACGAGCACATTGACAAAAGTGCCTCGTTGGCAACTCAACTAAAAACCAACACCAAATGTTTCCTTAATTAAATTCAAATATTCTACGCGGCACAGTGGCTTAAATACCAACTTGCCACACGTTTCCGTTTTCATTTTCGGTTTTGGTTTTTAGTGTGCACTACCCACAACCCCTAAGAAGGCATACGTTACGCCACAACACCCCATTTCAACCCCTGAAAACGTAGCCAACTTACTCCCAAATTGAAATGAAATCTTCTGCATGGCATTAAAAACTTTAATTTTCATCTTAGACGTAGTTTCGTCTCATAGTGTGAATGCCGGGATATTCAAATCCCTTGTTGAGACGTACAAAGTCCTTGTAGACGACGAAAAGTTTCTTGTTCCGTTTTTTCCCGCTTTCTTTTTATTACTCAATTTTTTCATAATTTTTCGTCGCTCCTTCCGTCGTGCTGGATTGGTTGGCTACCAAGCTACCCATTGCCGAACTAAAGACTTATCCTTTTCATCTTGATTTAGTCCTTTAGTTGAATCGCTATAGTTTGCTGTTGCTGTCATGCCATTGTTAAGTGCGATTGTTGTTGATGCTGCTGCTGCCATCGCTTCTTCAGCTGCTGTTATCCTCGTGTCTTGTTGTAGCTTTAATGTTGGCCTTCTCGGTGTTGGAATTGTCCTTGGTGTAGAATAGCTAGTGTTGGTGTTTGTCATTCGTGCGGGTGGTAATGTAGCTGGTTCCTTTGTCTGATTGTCTTATTTCGAGAAGAACGGCAAAAAAAGAATGTTGCGAGACATGCTCACATTCTATTTATGTTTTCAGCGATTGTTACGTCTGTAAACGAGCTTTGCTTGCTTGCGTTGCTTATTTTTTGTCATCACCCACAATCAGTTCTAGTTTTGTCACACACCACCCCAATGCATTTTGTTAGACATGTTGTTGTATCTAATTTGCTTGTTTCTTTGAGAATGTGACGGTTGGTTTATTAACGGGCTTGGAGATTAAGATCTACATCGTGGCATAATTGTACTTTGTTAGCTTTGATTTTCTCATATATATGACTAGCAACGCATTTCGATGCAAAATATATTGTTATTCATTAAAAACTTCTAGTTCACTATTTTTATTGCAAGCCACTGAAAACCACCTCTCTCACAAAAAATGTAAGTGCCTAAGTACGTTCTTGTCCTGCAAAGAGGATAAATAAAATTTCAGTGCATTTTTCAAAATCAAAACTTTCAACTGTGATGCCCATCAATCCTTAAAGGAAACAATTTGCCAATAGGTTTCAATAATTGCATTTTTCATAACACATTGTCAGTGAAACCAGGAAATAAAATTCTGACGGTCATTGAGAGCTTGATTTTCCATTTTGATTAATGCAAACAATGTGTTTTTCATCTTTTGAATTTACTTTCGCTTCTAAATCAACATCTACATAGGAAGGAAATTTCATTCCAATATTATTTGCCAGGCAATTATTGAAGTTTAAAAATCCCGGTATCCTTATTAATGACAATTTAAAAGCATTATGATCAACTGGTTTTTCCATTCAAACAGAATCAAAAATGTTTCTCTGCATTTTCCTTGTTAAAAAAAGTAAAGAACCTTAGAATATACATTGCATCCATAGATAAATGCGTGTAGATTTACTGTTAGTTTTCCGACAAGTAAGTAACAATTATATGGGTCATAGACAAAAAATGATATTAAATTAATGATTGCACGGTTCATGCATCAAGTTTTTACCAACTTTTAAAAACTAAATATCTAATGTTTTTTTAGCTGTTGTAATTATCTGCTTATACATTATGATTTATTTTTGGTTTTATTATTGTCTAAAATAATAAAAATGTTTGCCTGGTCAAAATTAAAATACAGAAACCTCTTCAAATTCAACGAAAGCCCCTCCAATTTTGGATATATGTTTAAAAAAGCTAAATTGTGCCTACAAATCGAAAAATGTTTCTGTTGCCACCCAAAACAATTGTAATTAACCAAAAACATAGACGGAAAACCAACAAATAATTAAAATCAAACAAGAACTCTAATTCCAAGCTAACATTATCATGGAGCAATTCAAAGAGAGATGAGGGAGTATCAACTTAATCCTAAGACTGTTAGGCTTCAATTAGTAAAGAAATCTGAAAACAATTCTTTCAAAGTTATTGTTAAAAAAGAAAAGAAATAAAACACTTCAGAATATGACACAAAAAAGATTATGGAACAGCGTGCTATTAGAAACATTTCTATTCAGCTTTATCTCTTACAAATTCGTCAATTATTTTTGGCAGTCTTAGTTTTATTCAAAATATTTACTCTATATGCGAGTAAACATATTATTAAATCTTCTTGCTTCTACAGTACTAATTGACTTTTTACAGGTTTTAAAACAAAAACACGGTAATTTCTCAACCAATAAGACAAGAGAATTACCACGACAAGATTCACTAGGATCTTAAAACTCTACAATGTTAAGGATATTCTTCTGAAAACAATATAAATATCTAGTGTAGTTTTTATTGTCTTTTCGTTTCCTTTATTTAATTTCGAAATGCATATTCAAAGGTACAAACGTCAAAATGTTTTTCTTAAGGATCCAGCAACTTCCTTTTTCGATTGTTTATTTTAGAAATAAATGCTCTGCAATGCATACAGGCTCTGAATTCTCCAAAATATTTCAGTCTTGGTATTATTAAATATGATTGAAAATAAAATACCTTTGCAATTTTCTATTATTGTGAACTTTTGTCCAACTTCTACGTTTTAACCACAACACATTTTTCTATTCGTTTATGGACCTGAATAAAAGTTGACTCATTTTTAGCTTTCTCAAATTTCTCTTCGAAAAAATTTATTAAAGTTTTCTAATAGTTTTTTTGTTGAAGAATTTGCACTTCATACATTACAACGATTTATTAAAAGTATCAACGTAAATGTAAAGCAGCGTTTCGTAAAAGTTTTGTTAGTGTAATTTCTTATTAGTTCTAGCCTACTTGTGTATTTCAAACCTCATTTAAGGGGTCACATAGGTCTTGTATTTTCAAAAATCGATCTTTTTTTATTTCAAATAAAAGTATAATACTACTTTAGTATTCACACCAAATTTGAAGTAAATTTGAGCAATATTACCGGAGCTATAGAGATTTGAATACCGCGTGGTCGTTACGTGCGCTCTGCCTTACCTTGCGTATTATACGCATGCAGCGCGGTTCTACCGCGTAAAATCAGCTCCTTTCTTTTTCATCGTCATCTCTGTTTATTCCTCTTTCTTTCATTTTTAACTTGGATTTATCCTCTGGCGTTTTTCCTCAATGCTGGAGAATGGCCAACATTTTACCTATTCTCAAATCTGGTGATCCTTCGTGCGTTAAAAACTATCGTCCTATATCCCATCTCTCTGCAATTCCTAAAATTCTTGAACGCATTGTTCACTCAAGTATCTACATGGCCTTACGACCTATGATTGTACCTGAGCAGCATGGTTTCCTTCCTTATCGTTCCACTACTTCAAACCTACTTGTTCTTTCAAACACTGTGGCTTCATTTCTTGATAATCACCTTCAGGTTGATGTCATTTATACTGACTTTTCCACGGCGTTCGATACTGTTGACCACTCTTTACTGTGTCACAAGCTTGAACACTTTGGAGTTTCAGGTTCCCTACTTTTGCGGTTGATGTCCTATTTGTCTTCAAGGTCTTGCCGTGTTTCCATTTTCGGTACACATTCTGCCCCTTTTTACCCCTAATCGGGTGTCCAACAAGGGTCCATTCTTGGCCCTCTTCTTTTTATCCTTTACATCAATGACCTACCTCCTATATTTAAGTCTCGTTGTCTTCTTTATGCGGATGATCTCAAGATATACAGGGTGATTCGGTCTTTGGATGACTGCAAAGCTCTCCAAGAAGATTTAGTCGCGCTGAGTTCTTGGTGTCAAGCAAATTTCCTCTCCCTAAACATTCCTAAGTGCCATACATTGACTTTCTCCCTTAAAACTTCTCATTTCCAATTGACATATTTTATTGATTCTGTTCCTCTAAGTGTTGTTGATCAAGTTAAAGACCTTGGTGTCATTTTTGATACCATGCTAAAATTTGATGCTCACATTCTAGATATCATTACCAGAGCCTCAAAGCTATCGGGTTTTGTGTTGAGACATTCCTCTATTTTCTCTCATCCTCTTTCTGCTGTCAAACAGTTTGTGAGTATCGTTCGTCCTATTCTTGAATACGCATCCCAATTTTGGTCACCTTACTTTGAATATTTAATTAATCTGCTTGAATCTGTTCAATGTAAATTTACCCGCTTTCTCCTGCTAAAATTTAAAATTCCCTATATTCCTTATGATGAACGTCTCCTCTTACTTAACATACCTTCTTTGGAATCACGAAGGATCTATCTCGATTAATGCCTACTTTTTAAGCTTTGCCATAATTATATTCAGGTCGACATTGACAATCTAGTTTTCTTTAGACATAGTTCTAGGCTTTCACGATCAACAAATATATTTGCTTTACCATTTGCCAGAACAGAGATATATTTTAATTCTACTCTACTCCGTCTACCTAGATCTCATGATAGACTCCAGCTTGGACCTTTCCCCTCTTCGTTTGCCGCTTTTAAGCGAAACTTAGTGAATATACTGTTTAACTAGTTAATTTCACTTTTTTAATTTTAATATTAATCTTGAAATCTTATATTTATTTTACGGTTACACAATTTGTAATTGGAGTTAACTCTGTAAATTGTGCTGATACTAAATAAACAAGCCGCGAGGTGCGACCCTTGAGGACCACGCGGTCAACTTCCCAGTAATATTTACATAAATATTAAAAATACTAAACAAAATAATAATTATGAAAATAATACTTCTTTAAATAATAATAATGTACCTCTCATAATAGTAACTGGAATGACTTAATATTAATCGTATCATCTACGGGAGCGTCAATTGATAACGTAAGGTTTTTGGTCGATGGGACAGATTGATTTGATTGAATATTCACCCGGATCAATGGGGGCGGGGTTTCTACGTTATTTGTTATTTTCATATTAATGAAAGCTTTTTTTATAGCATATGATCTAGCAAAGTATTGACTACGAAACATTTTACCATTCAAAGCGTTCATTGCCACAAATGCAAATTTGATTTTTTTTTGATTTTCAAAATTTAAGCAGTTTTGATATAAAAATTAAAGCACGGTGCTATGAAGACTATTAAAAATCTGCTTAAATTATGCAAATATTAATAAACTGTGATTGGCTTAACATTAATGTCTTCAGAATAAGAGTAGTCGGGTAAAATCATTCATATGAACACTTTTTACACCGCGACTTTGAATGATTTTTTATTTTTAATTTAATTTTTTTAAACATCATGGAAAAGCGTTTTGCTGGTTTGTCTCCAAAAATTGATAAGGATTTATAAATTTTATAAACATTTATTACCGTGTTGTGCAAATCTGGTTAACAAATTTATTTTTTATGAAAAAATCCTAAATTTTTGTATTTTTTTTTGTTAAATTAAAAACGCCTCCAACGATTTTTTTAAATATAAAACCATTACGAAAATGTTAATACACGTCGATTGACACCTAAGTGATGCAAATATTATATTTGGTTTGTGAGATATAGTGAATGGCAGAAATGACCTTGAAATCATGATGAGTTTTAATGATTTTTGATTTTTAGTTTAATTTTTTTTGTAATCATGAGAGAAAATTTTGTTGGTTTTTGCACAAAAACTGTTTGGACTTTTAAAGATTTTTTTATTTTTAATTTATTTTTTTTTGTAATCATGAAAAAAATTTTGGTGGTTTTTTCACAACAACTGTTTGGAGTATATAAATTATATAAACATTTATTACTGCGTGTTGAAAATCAAGTTAAAAATTTGATGTTTTTGAAAAAAAAACCAATTTTTTGCACTTTTTTTTAAAAAATTAAAAAACCAGGTCAACGATTTTTTTAAAAATTTGACTGAATAACGTAAATGTCAATACGCGTCGATTGTCACCTTAATTATAAAAATCGCATGTTTGGTTCGTGAGATATAGTGCATAACATGGTTGACCTTCAAGGGGTGAAAACAGCAAACTCCCCCGACCGAAGTTTCCCAAAAACTAATCAGCTCTTAAGATTGCAAAGACGCTTCGATTGACATCTTAACGAAGTCGATACGACTTTGTTTACGTGAGTTATGCTCGTAGAAAAACTGCCCGCGAACGCACATACGTACGTACGTACGTACATACACACACACACACATACATACTTCTTTCTAAAAACACTTTAAATATACTCTATAGACCTCAAAACGTAAAGAAAAGTTGAAAATTTCAATTTCGATTTTCGAGGCGATTACAAGAACTTCCCATATACTGGGAAGTTAATAAATAAAAAAATCACAACATCAAAAGGATGCTCTGAGGCAAACAAATTACTGTATGGACCTGGAATCGACGACTCGATGTATGTCGCCAAAAATAACTTTAATTCATTAAATCGCGGTGAAAAATTTTAAACGCGTTTTTCTCGTAACTTTGTTTTTCCGTGCGGTAGGCACCGTTTTATCGAGAACGAAGTGACCCATTTTGCTGAAACTTTGCACAGTTCCCTTTGATAGTATTGACGCGTACTTCTACGAAGGGATTTTCATTCGGTCAAGTCTTATGTTTTATACGAAAAAAAATATTTTAAAAACGTTGAGAATCGGAAAAATGCTAAAAAATATGAGACGAAAATTCATTCAAACCCATCTCAAAGCTTTAAATTTAATTTTTTTTTCAATTCCTTCGTTCAAGCATGAACCAAGGGCATAAACTATAGGAAACTTTTTGAATTTTTGATTTGAAATGAACCTGCACCGAAACCTTCTGCCTACCGCAAAAAAAAACAAGGTTGGACGAAGAAAACTGCAGGAAAATTGACAATTTTCAATGTTTTTAGTTGAAATTGTTTTTACAACATCTTGAAATCTCAAACTTCTATGTGTTTAAATTTCAAATAAAATAGATTTTCGGATTTCGAAATACACCCCTTACGGTTCCTATAATAAAAGTGAAACTTGCTAGTGAAGTATCTACTCATGCTGATCAGCTGATACGATTTAAATACTTTTTCCACTGAAACGAAATGTTAACATTTTCTAACTATTAGTTGACATTTAAAAAGAAATTATTATAATGAACGCAAAATTTCACATAAATTTGCGGAAAAGTAAGCAAACAAAATAAAAACCATACATGAGTTACGATGTGTGTTACGGTGCTTCGAAACACTATCGAATGATTGTCTTTGAAAGTTTTAAAAATACATTCGTAATTTACGTAAAATTTGCGGAACTTCATCCAAGAAGGATTGTCAATTGGAGTATTTGGAGGAAATCAGCGGTTTCAACCTTAGTTTTTAACAAAAGACCGCAAATTAAGTATAAATTAAATTTGAACAACTGACTTTACATTCAGTCAAGTAAAAATTGCTGGGAATACTGACATAAATTCCTTTTTAAAAAAAAACAATTCCACGCGTCCAAAATTTTGAATCATTAATCCGTCGTGTCATCATCATTTAAAAGTGGCTATGCCGAGAGGCTCTTGCAACTCAATTGCTTCAAGTTGTTAGTTTCCCTTTATAATTTCTGCATCAAAATTTATGCAACTTAAAAGTTTTCTTATAAACCTCCAATTTAAAATTTATTGAATGACTGCATTGGTGAAACTTTAACTAAGCTGTCCCACAACAACGACTCGAAACAATAAAATAATATTCGATCAATTCCAACAATTTGACATGCAACCAACGTGTCGCTTTCTCCAACATTTCTTTACTTTCTTTTGAAATTTTAAAAACCATCTCCAGAACAACGCATAGCCACGTTTTCACAATCGTAAACTCAAATCGGCTAACAAAGATAGAAGAAATTCCTTGAAAGGAAAACTTTTGCAGGAATCCAAAAGGAATTTAATGCATAACTCATGAGCATTCAGACAACTGAAATAAAATGGAAAGATGTAAAACCAACAGGATAATTCTGTAAAAATTTCACTCCGGAGACTATATGAGCTTTCGTATGGAAGATGTTTCAAGGAATATGCCAGTATCTGCTGCTGAATTTTGTGGTAGATGCATTCGTCCGATGAATGATTTATTGCGAGTAGTGCTGCATCTGTTTCTGCATTCAACAACGCCACAATTTTTCTTTTAAGACACATTGCAACGATATAAATTTCTCATAGGGATCTTCCCTTTCTTCAAGTCATACACTACAAAAATGTAATATGTTCTTTGCGATGTCAGGGTTGATTTTTTTACGGTGCAAGGGCTTTTTTTCGACTGTTAAAGGAACGCAATGCAACCAAAGTGGTGGTGGCACGAGAGATGAAAAACAAAGAAGAACACTTGTGCTGTAAAGGGTAAATTTTGAAATGTGTGTAAGGGCGGAAATGTGGTTGGACAAGGATCTGAATGTTTTATGTGCAAAGAGCCGGGATTTAGTTGAGACAGATGACGGTGTTCTTAAGAAACGGAAATTTTCAGTGAATGTAAGCTTATTTATGATTAAATTTTTACTATAAAATGGGATTATAAGCGGCTACCACCTATCAGAAGAAAAATCATACATTTCAGAATTGTTGCGATGTTACACATTTTTCGTAGAAGAAAGATAATAGTATATTTTCATGTTTCACAAATATATAATTCTTTCTCAAAGACTCAACGTCGAAATCTCTCCTAATAATTTCAAGGGGTTCTTGAATGAAGCTGTAAAATTTTGAAAACTACTTGAAACTTTCTCTAACTGACAACTATCATTTGAAATATCTCGAGTCAAACTCAAAGATTATCTTCCATCTATAGATACACATAATCTCCATGAACTACCTGCCATTCTTCGTAAAAGTTAAAGTTATCAGCGAAACGAAACGTAACGCAAAGCAAATAGTACGTTGGTACATTCCTCACTGAGAGAAAGTAAACTTTTGAATTATCAACCATAAAGACATGTCAATTAAAAAGTTTTTTATGTTCCATTTGGTATTCAAACAACTTCGACTGTGACTAGCGAAAACTTCAGGTGGGAGTTAGGGGAGAGTTACAATCAAAAATCGAAAAAGCAAAGAGGATGCCAAAGTCCTTGGCTCATGGGCTCGGAATTAAGTTGACGGATACTTCTTTTACGATTACAGCAGTAATCAAAAGTGACTACGTGCTAGGCGGTAACAGTGCTTAAGGAACTTATTCATGAATTTCAGGAATGTGAATGGCAAACGATGTGAATATTGAAATAAAAGGAATTGCAATTTGTTGGTGTAGACCGAAGAGGGAACTCATCAAGGATAGAACCTTTCAGGTTGTGGCCTGAATAGCTAAGAAATCGTCGTAAATTTTAGAAATGGATCACAATTGACCTCCCAGGAAAATTGATGAACTTCACTTGGTTGAAATCGGTTTGAATGTTATTTGCAGAACTATTTTGGAAATGATTAGGAATGAAATGTGCTTGTTTTTTTGCCCTCGATTTGCATCTTTAGTATCAACTTTGGTCGAACTTATTCAAACCAAGTTGTCTTTTGGTAAGAAACCATCAGAAATTTTATGTTATTCTTTAAAATTTTCAATTAAATATTTAGCTCTCATGTTCATAGGATACTACCAGACATTCTTGAAATATTAAGATATTAGAATCGCGTGCAATGTGGCATTGTAATCGAACTTTACAATACTCACTCCTCCTCTCAGCGAATCACATAATCTAGAAAAAACAATATTGAAAACAGTATTTCATCAACTTTCAACAACAAATCCTATTCATTTTAATGATCATCGAATAACATACACAAAGTTCTTCTGCATTTTTTGATGACCTTCGAAATACAATACCTACTTTGTCACTTACTCACTAAAAAACGAACAAGTTAAAGCGATTTGAATCAATATGGCAAATATAATTCTAAATGTTCAAAGAAGATCCGAACATTTCCTACACAAAACTTTCCAATAACAATAATTTGCCACTTAACCCATTTTGAAGACAACTAAAGGATAGGATCCTTCATACCGCAGCCCAGCCCATTCTCAATTCTTATCAGGAACTCGTACCACTCTTTCAATCCTGGCTTTCTTGACAAACTAGCAAGACTCTACCCCTTTTGGTCGTTCATTGTTCATTTCACTCACGTCCTTTTTTCCTTTTTCCATTCAAACTTTTTAATTGGCTGAACAAAGAAAAATGAACGGTCACTTGCTACAAAGATGTCCTCCGGGTGAAAGTGGCTTGAAGGTAGTAGTTGATTGAAACGTAGTTCTCCCGGGCATAAGTGGATGGACATTATAAGAGATAGCGTAGCTAAGCTTGGTGAAGCTGAATATGGAAGCATTCATCTCTCTTTGCTGCATTTATTTTGTCTCTGATCAAGAAGATCATCGCTGTACCTTTCGACACTTTCATTGTGACTGCAATTGAGCAACAAAATGTCCTTGAGTACACGTTCCGAGCCCATCAGTCTTTTTCCTTATTTCGTTCACTATTGCATATTTTCTACTGTTCTAGAAAGTTTTTTCTTTGTTTCAAAAGTTCTATTCGGCTGTGCTGTACTGTCATGCTTTTGGGAAAAAAGATCCTGCTTTTTTGGTGAGAGTCATGATTCTTGGCTGCAGGACGCCAAATGGCGACGAGATAGGCAATTTGTTTATGCGGATGGGCAAACAGACAGGCTCGCCATGCTGACTGACCCTCCGTGCTTCATCGATAAATTATGAGCCATTGCAGTAGTTTCGCAGCATATCAAATATGCACCCAATAGCGACGTGGCAAATGTAGAGTGAATAATATGCCTAGGATGGCTCTGCTACCGCCACGGTAGTATTGTACCAACAGTAGCTACATCAGGTCTCCCAGCTCTTCACATGTCCTTTTATATTGGAAGCCAGGCGATGTTTCCACTCTACTATGGGCACTGCATGAAATCCTTTGGCACGCAACAGTCATAATCACACGAGGCCACGAAAGGTTAGGCGCCGAGTTCTGATTCCCAGGCTTGATGCCTTCATTCAAACCCCACGCCTTGGACTCCTCCCTGGGCATTCATAACGCCTCAAGCCCATCCTTATGTCATACTTTACTTACCATGACGTGGAGACTGTGCCCAGTGTGTATATTCGTACACGTGTGTAGACACATATAACTATAATACATCATGGCATGCTCTAATTAGCATCATTTAACAAGAAAAAAAGGAAAAACGTAAAATTGCGATGCAAGAGTGAAATCCTAACCAACTTATGGTTGGTGTTGCCCAGCAAACAACCCCTTGGCAGAGACAAGAGAAGGAGCGCCTCATTGTGTTGGCCAGAAGGAGCTCATACCAATTCCGTTTGCATGGAAAATCGCAAGGCGAAAGGAAAATAATTGATCGACAGAACTTGCTCGTTTGATGGTTAACTCGTTGTTGTCGCTGAAAAAGTTTTTCTTTTTCCCTTTGATAATGAAAGGACCATTTTTCTTTTCACGACAAAAAATACCGGTGTGTGTTGAAAGCGTAGTTGGATTTTATGTTACTTTGAGCTACCATGATTTCAAAGGATTCCATTCGAGTTCATGCAATAATGATTTGATCGGCTTGTCAGGATCCTACTGGAAAACTTCAACAATTTTCCGCTTTTGACTTTCAAGGATACAAACAAAAATTGAAATTAATTTGAGGAAACGAAGACGCGGGTGGTAAACATGGTATTGTAATTTTTGATAATTCTGTTCATTCATTTCGTGAATTAAGCTAAAGAAAATCGAATAAGTTTCAGAATAATTTGCTGAATGTTGTATATTATTAGTTCAAAATGATTTTTTTTGGCCTAAAACACTGTATTGCAAACTTTTCAACTCGTTGTATTTTTCATTTCTACTTAAAGGAGTTTCATTTTCTAGTCAATTTTATACAAAACTTATTACTTACTAGTTAAACAGTCTGCAAAGTGAATACCATCGAAAAAAGAAACTGCGATAATCATCTTAAAAATGTAGGATAGATACCTACAGCATCCTTTCATTTCCAAAACCTTGACTCCTTGCAAAAATGATCGCTCCAAATATTTAACTAAACTCTTCAGAGCAATGAATACACAACCTAGAGCTAGGTTAATCCATGGCATAGATGGCTACGATATATATGAAGTGACCATAACTGCAATCTCACCAAAAAAATGTTTACTTAAATGAAAACCTTTTTTCTCGTTTCGATAAGCATTAAACCAATTTTATAAAGTGAAGGCTTCACCGCTCCACACAAAATTAAGTAGAACTTTACCAGAGGTGCACTATTGCATATGGTTGAAAGGTTTCTTATACAGCTCTTTACGTTGCTGCAAATTTCCGTGTATCCTTTGGCATGCAATTCGGTGAATCGTAAGTATTTTCATACGAAGTACTTTCCATTTTACTTTTATGTTATTTCTACCTTTTTGGTGTGTATAAATTTTCATCGTATGTGGGCATATAAACCAGTGTGAATTTCTTTTTTTAAACAAGAAAATGGTCCTTTTGATTCGGTTTGATTTGATAAAACACGTAAAGTGAAAATCACATTATTTTTTAGATACATTCATCATTATGCGCGGACAATGCTAGCAATGAAAATGGCTCAACAGTTGAAAAAATTAATATTTTTGTGAAATTTCAGCGAAAACATTTTAGAACATTTTTCGTAAATGACAGTCGTAATTATTATGAAATGCATAGACGTAGTATGGGCTAAATTTAGAAAAACGAAACATGTTTAAAAAATTGTTTCACATAAAGTCAAAATCAGTTTGATATATCATTTATTTAGTATACCAATAATAAATCTGCAATACAATAACGTTATTTTTCCAAAACGTCTGCACGCACAAGCTTTCGATTCAACCACTGTATTTTGACCCTTACAAAACTTTTCGTAAGTCTCACTAGTACTGGATCTACGGTATGCTCTATCTTTTAATTTGATTCACAAAAAATAATAAATGGTTAAACTGAAAACCAAAGAAAACCAAGGGGAAATTCACTTCAAACGCACATAAAAGTCAAAAAAAGTTCCTTTTTCAGTCTATAACCTATTCTTTGGTGTCTAACTCGTACTTACTGTTCTAGTTGAATATTCAGTTACCGTACATCGATTTCAACCCATTCAATGAATGTTGGATGCAACACACCGTCGAGTACCGATATCCTTCTTCATCGGATGCATCATTCCTTTGGGTTACAGAGCATCTTGTGGGATATTCAAATTTTCCACGATATGTCCTGAAATGAGTTTTACTAATTCCATTGGTTAAATCTGTTTGAAATATAGCCGGGAATCTGATGCCGACTGCATCTCGTCTATTTGCATCTTTTCTATCTTTACATTCAGTACTTTGGACTTTCTTTGAGTTCGTTTTTCATTTGCTGTTTAAAACCACATAATGTTCCAAAAGAGGATTTTCTGAGATTAGTGATACAGAGAAGCTTTCCTGTAACGCATTAAAGACCTTGTATTTTCAAACATTACGACAAATTGGATTTTCTTTCACAGCTTCCGTACAAAAGATTCAATGGATATTTTACAATGAAAAAGAAAATATGATAAGACTGTGAGAAGGATTTCTTACCTTGTAAGTAAACGGAGCTAGAAATTTAAAAAAACTATCTGTGAATGATTTATATGTGCTGAAAACTTATAAAAAATACCAGGTCATCATTTTCAACATCTCCTAAAGTTTTATTGCATTCAAGTAATAATTAAGGGACTATCCTACTTTATGAACTTCAAAAAATCTCTCCACGAGCATCGTGTTAAAAAAAATAATGATCCGAGAAATCTAACTTATAAGTATAATGTATATTAGATTAATATATCTATTTAAGTATTAGAACAGCAGCTGCTGAGGGTCGAGAAGAGGGGCAGAGCATTTGAACGCTGTGTAACTCTCAAAACCGCGCAGTGGCGCGCTCGGATAAAATGAGAAAAAAAAACAAGCCGCGAAATTCGACCCTTGTGGGTCAATGTTATTTGTTATTTTCATATTGATGCTTGAAGAACAAATTTTTTTGCTAGTAAAAATGAATGCAAATTTTTTTTTGATGGAAGCTTTTTAAAGCATATGATCTTGCAAAGTATTGACTACAAAATACTTTACTATTCAAAGCGTTCATTACCACAAATGCAAAGTCGATTAATTTTGTTTGTTTTGCCAAATGTAAGCAGTTTTTTATTAAAATTAAAACACGGTACTGGTAAAACTATTAAAAATCTGCTTAATTTATGCTAGCTTTGTCAACAATAACAATAAAATATAAATAAACTTTGCTTGATTCAACAAAAATGTCTTGAGAATAAGAGTAATGAGGTAATATCATTCGTATGAACACTTTTTACTATGTAGACTTTGAATAATTTTTTGTTTTTAACTTTTCTTGTAATCATGGAAATATATTTTGCTGATTTCTCTTAAAATCTGATAAGAGTTTATAGATTTTATAAACATTTATTACTGTGTTGTGGAAATTAGGTTAAAAATTTATTTTTCTATGAAAAAACTCTAAATTTTTGCATTTTCTTTAAATTAAAACACGGCTCCAACGATTTTTAGAAACTAAAAAACATCATGAAAATGTTAAGACGCGGCAATTGACACCTTATTGATGCAAATATTATATTTGGTTCGCAAGATACAGTGAATGACATGAATGACCTTGAAGGTCATGATGACTAACTGATTTTTTATTTTTTATTTATTTTTAACTTGCCAGTATATGCGAAGCTCTTGTAATCGCCTCGAAAATCGAAATTAAAATTTTCAACATTTCTTTACGTTTTGAGGTCTATAGAGTATATATAAAGTGTTATTAGAAAGGGAGATGTATATGTGTGTGTGTGTGTACGTACGTACTTACGTACGTATGTATGTACGTTCGTGGACACTTTTTTCTACGAGCATAACTCACGCAAACAAAGTCGTATCGACTTTTTTAAGTAATATATCGAAGCGTCTTTGCAATCTTAAGAGCTGATTAGTTTTTGGGAAACTTCGTTCGGGGGGGTTTGCTGTTTTGCCCGTTTGAAAGTCATTTCTGTCATGCGTTATATCTCGCGAACCAAACATACGATTTCCTTCATCAAGGTCTCAATCGACGCGTATTGACATTTAAACAATTATATCAAGCTTTTAAAAAAATTTCTTCGAGCCGTTTTTTTAATTTTTTAAAAAAAAGTGCAAAAAATTGGGGTTTTTTCATAAAAAAAAATTTTAACCTTATTTTCAAGTCCAAGTGATCAATGTTTATAAAATTTATATACTCCAAACAATGTTTGTAGAAACACTATCAAAACTTTTTCTCATGATAACGTAAAACATTAAATTAAAAATAAAAAAATCATTAAAAGTCATCATGATTTTCAAGGTCATTTTTATCATTCACTATAACTCACGAACCAGATATAATATTTGCATCATTATAGTGTCAATTGACGTGTAATAACAACTTTTTGATTTTTTTAACTTCATAAAAGTTCGTTTCAGCCGTTTCTTTCAATTTAATAAAAGAAAATGCTAAAAATAGGGTTTTTTCAAAAAAAAAAAATTTTTTTTACCTGATTTGCACAACACAGTAATAAATGTTTATAAAAGTTTTACATTCTTATCAGTTTTTGAAGAGAAACCGGCAAAACTTTTTGCCAATATTATGAAAAAAACTGGATAAAAAATAAAAAAATCATTCAAAGTTACCATGTAAAGAGGGTTCATACGAATGATATTACTTCATATCTTTTATTCTAAATAAATTGTTGTAAATTCAATCAAAGTTTTAGAATATTTGCGTAATTTGAGCAGATTTTTAAAAGTTTTTATTGTCTTTTAATTATAAAAACTGCTTAAATTTTGAACACCAACAAAATTTCAATCAAATTTGCATTTGCGATATCAACGCTTTGAATGGTAAAATGTTTTGTAGTCAATACTTTGCAAGATCATATGCTTTGAACAGCTTTCATCAAATAAAAAATTGTAGTTTTTAGTAGATTCATTCTTCAGTAATCGTAAGATTTCAATAACCATCATCATTTCTAGTACATTTTACTTTTTACATGCAATTGAACCTATTTTTGACTGCATATACAAAAATTTTCAAGACCAAAAAGGCCCCCCCCCCCCAGTTGATCCGCGTGAATATTCAATCTGTCCTCGTCGACCAAAAACCTTAGGTAATCAATGGACCCACCCGTAGACGATATGATTCATATTAACTCATTCCTGTTACTGCTATGAATACCTCTCATTGTTATTACTTAAAGTAGTATTATTTTCAAAATTATTACTGTGTTTAATGTTGTTGATGTTTATGTAAATATTACTGGGAAGTTGACCGTGTGGACCTCAAGGGTCGCACCTCGCGGCTTGCTTTCATAGTCATTAGAAAAAATTTTGCTGGTTTTTTTTGAAGAACTAGTTAGAGTATATGAATTTTATAAACATAGACCACTGCGCTTTGCAAATCAGTCTAAAAATTTATTGTTTATGAAAAAACCTTAATTTTTTGCACTTTTTTTTAATAAATTAAAAAAGGCTCTAACATTTTTTTAAAAAATTCGATAAAATTACACCAATGTTGATACGCTACGATTGGCTTCTCAATAATGGAAATTCCATGTTTGGTTCGTGAGATATAGCGCATGACGGCAATGACCTTCAAGGGGTCAAAACAGCAACCCCCCGGCCGAAGTTTCCCAAAAATCAGGTCTTACAATTTTAAAGGCGCTTCGATTGAGACCTCAACGAAGTCGATACGACTTTGTTTACGTGAGTTATGCTCGTAGAAAAACTGTCCGCGAACGTACATACATACGTATGTACGTACGTACGTACATACACACACACACACATACATCTACCTTTCTAAAAACACTTTATATATACTCTATAGACCTCAAAACGTAAAGAAATGTTGAAAATATCAATTTCGATTTTTGAGGCGATTACAAGAACTTCTCATATACCGGGAAGTTAATAACAGGTCATGATTTTCAACACCCTTGAAGGTATTGTTGCATTCAAGTAATAATTATATAAATTGTCAGAAGATATATAGTGCTGAACACGCTGGAAAATTTATCATTTTTTTCATAAATTATGGGAAACTGCAGTTGAATTGAAATGAGCAAGTTCTCACAATTAAAAAGATACATCTGAAGATATTGGTAACATTTACATTATTCTGATTTCATAATTTTTGACATTTTATTTACATTCCGATATTGATTTGTGCATCAAACTCAAAATATTTATAACTTACACTTGAGTATTATTCCATTTGATACGCAGTGTTTGTATGGACAGTCCATTTTTGACACGTTCTCCGCCATTGATAAGGTGATTTTATTTCATCCGCTAAATCATCGTTCTAAGTCATCTTTTACATGACATTAATAATGCCTGAACAGTATTCCAATATCCTCAACGTACAATGATGAAAACAATACTTCACTTCTTGCACCAACTTGTTGATGCATCTTGCGTGAGTGATGAATGTTCTTTTCCTAATTTTGTAAATAGTGCTGCAAAACCCCCATCCGATATGACACGGCAATATCCAATATTCATACCAGTTGACCAATAAGACAACTTGGCAAATTAGAATTGAAGCAAATATAGAAGATTATAAGCAAATATATTTCTCGTTGATATTTTAAAAAAATGAAGAAAATAATTGTTTTTCTGTCAAAAATAAGTTTTTAAATTTATTTCAACAAAAATTATTTATTTTGAAAAATAATAAGCATTTTTGAAGAAAAAAAGCATGCTAGTCTAAATGAATGCTACAAATTATAGACGATTTAAAAATAAATAAGAATTGTTTCCAAATGTCGGTATTTTTTTGAATTTCAAATAAAAATATCAACAGTACTTCAAGCTATCTGCTTAATTATTAACCACACTTTTTGCACTCGCGGTGACCAACTGTACTTTTTATACGTTTATCTAAAAGTGATGGAAAACTATATTAGCTTGATGGTTTAATTAGTGCTACGCCGAAATCTCGACCTTATTTTCAAATTTAACAATTTGACATCAAAGTATAGATATATATTTTTAGGACGAAAATACTTGTTCATTGTTTTCACAAAATATGGATTCAATACTGGACGCTTTTATTAAGGATCAAATAACTTATCAAAACATATTTTTTTAGTTTCATAGATCTTGAATAAACCACTAACAATGAATAATGAAAATGAAAATTAGAGGGTTTTTTGAAGATCACTTGAAACATTGTTGAAAAATTTAGTACGAAACACAAAATAAGCCACACTATACAACAGCTTGCAATAATTTGGATGTTTTAAGAGCCTTGAAGTAAAACCTTCAAACTTTGGCGTAGTGCCACTAAAAGAAGGCACAATTCTTCCAGAAATTCCAAAGGAAAAAAACATTTAAAAAACATTGATCAAAGAAACCTTAATAAATTTGGCAGATTTTGCCATCGATATTACAATACGATTTTAAAATGAAATAGATAATATGAACAAATTACTTAATAAACGTTAACATAGACGACATGTTTTTCTCAGTAAAATATCTGGTTTTCATCTTGTTCTTTGTCCAATAATGGAAGCTATCTTGCTCGTAATTCCTTTAAGATTTCTTTCAAAATATCCACTTCAATTCGAAGTTTCCCTTCATATCTACCCAAAAAACAGAATAGGTCAACCATAAACAATTTTTTTTGGAAATCCTGCCGGAATTTGGTAACGATTAGTCCATGATTTGCAATCCTGCTGACCTGATCTTGTTCGTATTAACCATCTGCTCTTTTCAAACGCTTTTCCTCTTATCGCAATCATTTTGCTTCTTCATTTTCTTTGCTTCGCCCTCTTAATCGATTAATAACAGAATATGCGGAAAATAATCGGATTATCTACAACGACGGCACAGTTATTGGTTCTTATCGACAGCATCATCGCAACGTCATTGTCGGCAATCCGAAAAAAAGTCAGACAACCAGAAAAGCATCCAAACTCGATTCAATTCAAAATTCAAACAAAGGACGCTGCAGAACAACGTTTTCCACACTTTTCCTGAAGTTGAGTAGCGTGGCTGGACCAAGAGTGGCTTCGTAGTGGGTTCAGACGCTACTGTAGCTGCCTTTTTCCACTTTATTGAATATTTATTTGCTTGGAAGGAAACATCATGGCGACGAGAAAAATTGTAAAATTGATGATTTGATGAAAAACCAATTTTAAAAGGATGTATCTAAAATCCAAAAGGGAAAAACGACGACGATAGTGACTGGACAGTTTTGTCGAGGCAGTAATAAGTAGCAAAAGACACTAATTCGATTTGTGTAGATGCTCGTAGGACTGAAGTGGTGGTTTCAGCATACTGAACAATTTGCCACACCATGATTGCGTTGAAGCGTTCCTCGTCAGATTGTTTTTAAACGCTTCCTTTAATAGAAAAACGATTGAATGTTTTAACGATGTGTGTTTTTTCCCTCAACTTGTAAAATTCCAATTACATTAGCTGTATCAAAGGTTTACAATTGTAAGAAATGCATAATAATATATTACTACTTTTTAAGTTTTTATAAAACCTTTCTGACATAAATAAAACGCACTTAAAACTGTCGCTAGGCAATAACTGATATCGAGCTAAAAATTGAATAATCTATAAATTAAACATAATACTTACCTCAGAAAAAACTCTTTTTGATGCTGAACCCACAACAAATGGAAAGGACTTTCAAACGAAGGTTTTAATTCATTATAACACTAAAACTTTCGAGAAATCAAGCCCACGTTGGGCGCTAAAGTATAAACTTGATAAGAAATGGAAATATTTCTTATTGCAATTGATCCATTTTTAAAATTGCAAAGTAATCAACTTTTGTTTCAAATCCCGACGAGTTAGTCTCGTTTTCGATGTGTTTAAGACATGCTTTCTAATGACAAATTAATAGTAATCCTTAGCATAGCCTAAGTGAAACTGTATGTATTCATTTTAGAAAATACATTACTCGTTTTCGTACCATACATAATCTGTGAAAAATATGTTTTAAAAGTTTTCTTCATTTTATATTGAAACATATTATTGTCCTATTGATATTAATTTTAAGTTACGCGGAAAATAGAGGAAACAGGCTTAGAACAAAGTTTTCATCGAAGCTGGTTTTTTCAATCAGCAAAAATTGGACTGCACACAATCATTGACGACTGGTTTTCAATGATACATAAAAGACTTTTATGAAAGGTTTTTGTGACTTTCAGGCAATGTTCTGGCCTAATAAATTTCTGCAAATCAATACATTGTATCGCTTAAACAGTAACAGTGTAATTGTTGTGCTTTTTTTGTCCTTGGAATTAGATAGTTTCAACGATGAATTACCAGTGGCAAAATCCAGTTTCAAAAAAAATATGCTTCTTTTTGATCAATCACAACTTATATCCTCAACACAAATACTGACAAGTGAAGTTTTATGCTAACAAATTGGTTTTGCTGCATCCCAATTCCATGCATACCGACCAAGTTCTATCTGGGCTGCTATTTGTTTTTCCATGTAACCCTGATTTTTTGGGATTTTCATTTTTCATTCCCGTCATGACTGCGTTTAAGCCTCAATGACTCGCAACCCAATTCTACACTTTGTACAATGGAGCCGAGGCTTCAAAAACCAAAACCGAACCGAACACCCATGAAAAAAAGTGAGAAAATTCACGCTGTCAGATCATGTCTGCATGAAGCGAAACAGCCAAAACGCTCATTCCCTAGTTGTGCATTTAAGGAATTTGGGACGAGTTGAAATGAGAACAGAATCGGAAACCAAATCCCCGAGAAAAATGAAGGGAAAAAACATACATAGCTAGTTTTTATCCTTCGCGCGCTGGAGCCTCCTTGCCACGCTTCCAATAGTTGAACAGTCACGTATATGAGAGAATAGATGGCGCTTCAATGGCACTCACGATTGCAGACATTGTTACATATATCTACGTAGTGCCAAGAAACAAAAAAAGCGTGGATGAGCCGAACAGCAAGCAAGGATACCATCAGACATGGCGCGCTGGCTGATTGCATCCGCCAACTCATCCTGCTGCAAGCGTTCCCGTCAATTCGCTGTCTTGAGTGCGCTTCTAATGGATTACGTGGCATTAATTGCAACAGGATTGAGGATTAGTACATTTCGCCTTCAATCCTTTATCGTTTGAACGAGCCAGCCGTTTGCATCCTTGAAATTATCTACCTCTATCACAAAAAAATCGCCGCCTTCACGTACATTCATAGCGTACAATGGAAAGACGATGAAACCGTTGAATGTGAGCAGAAAAAGCGAATTCGTCGTGGATGTTGTCTTTAGGGAACGACAAGGAATCACATCATTTTCCACTATCCGATGATATATGTATGCATAAGAGAACTGCTCTACAACCTACAACCAGAAACATAAGGCATGGGAATAACTTAGACTTCTTCACGTAACATGATATACAATTCATAGATTTGAAATTGGTTCTGATTTTTGTCCTGACAAAACAATGATGAGCAGACAAATCTTACAGTTTTCAAAATTTTGATGGGGAATAAGTCAAGATGGTGTGATCCGCTTAATCAAAATGTTCAGAATTGAAACGAAGAACTAATATCATGTTACAGGAAAAAATAGAAAGAACAATAATATTTGGTCTTGCTCTGAAGTCGTCGTCTTGATAAGCCTATAAAGATTATTTTTTCCTATTTTATTAAAAAGAAATATTTCAATTTTCTTCAATTCATCACTATATGTAAACAATCTGCATAACCGTCTGCAAATATGGTATATTTAAAATGAAATTAGTTAATGACTATTCCGTTTTAAAGCGCTATATAACCATGGAATCATGACTACTTTCAACCATTCATAACTATTACAAAATTATTTTTAATAACTTCTCAGCATATGCTCTTGTAATTGCCTCGAAAATGAAAATTGAAATTTTCGACTTTTCTTTACGTTTTGAGGTCTTGAGAGTATTCTAAAATGGTTTTAAAAAAAAGAGATGTATATGTGTGTGTACGTACGTACGTTCGTGGACAGTATTTTCACCGAGCATAGCTCACAAAATTGGTTTTTTTTTACAAACAATAAATTTTTAATCTGATTTGCAAAAGACGGTAATCAATGTTTATAAAATTTGCATACTTCAAAAAAAATCCTTAAAAGTCATCCTGACCTTCAAGGTCATCTTTGTCATTCACAAATATAATATTTGCATCATTAAGGTGTCAATCAACGCGTATTAACATTTTTGTGATGTTTTTATGTATTAAAAAAATCGTTTAAGAGGTTTTTTCAATTTAACAAAAAAATGTGGAAAGTATGGTTTTTTTCCAAAAAAAAAAATAAATGTTTAATCTGATTTGCGCAACACAGTAACAAATGTTTGTAAGATTTCTAAACTTTTATCGATATTTTAAAGGAACCAGGAATTTTTTTTTTCATGAATCAAAAAAAACGTTCAAAGTCATCATGTAAAAAGGGTTCAAACGAATGAGTATACAAGCTTTATATCTTTAATTCTAAAGACATTGTTGTAAAGCCGATTAAAGTTTAATAATATTTGCATAATTTGAGCAAATTTTCAACAGTCTTCACAGTACCTACCGTGTTTTAACTTCAATGAAAAACTGTTTAAATTTTGAAAACCAATAAAAATCAAATCAAATTTGCATTTGTGGCAATCAACGTTTTGAATAGTAAAATGTTTTGTAGTCAACACTTTCCTATATCAAATGCCTTAAAAGCTTCCACCAAATAAATTTTAGTAGCAGTGGTCTGAAACAAAAAAATCAAATAGTTTTATGTTCAGTCTGTTACGAGCTATGTATAACAATAATATGGCAATTTTTGATTTTTGCAAAATTGAGAAAATGGCGGACATTTTTCGAAAAATTACGATAAAACATGCTTTTTCCGTCGTTTTTAGTCAAAACTTCAAATCAAAATTTAGAAAAATCCCGCGCTAAAGTTGCAGCTATAAAGAACCTCTGGTAAAAACTTGGTGAAAATCGTTTCAGTAGTTCTCGAGTTGTTTCGAGAAAAACGCGGTTTAAGTTTTTTTAATGAAAAATCGCGCTCGGGTGATTAAAGGCAAGTTGAAAGTTAGACTGCTTCGATCTTTATAAAATTTCAATATGATATTTTTGTATATATGTAAATACTCATAAAAAATCGATATTTTTGAAAATTATAAATCGGGGGACTACCCTTAAAGCAGATCTTCCGTTGATCTGCTTCTGAAAGTCATACAAAAGTTGAAAAAGCTGCTCATAGACTAACAGAGTTTGAAGAAATAATGAAAAATGTTGAAGACCACAAACCGAAAAGATAAAAGCCTCAGTGGAAGCTAGAAATTTTATAACTACATCCAAAAAGACAACAAATGCTGCCAAATTTTTTTGGAAAATTTATTAAATTTCATACGCGCAAAGCAAAATGAAAAATTAGATTTTAATGTTTTTAGAATGAATTTGATGATGTTATTATTTTTTATTAAATTTTGGGAAACGCGTTTTCGGTGATGTTTTACAAAAAAGCAGCAAATACAATAAGTTATTTTACAGCTTCAAATATACTTGTGATGTATAAAAATATATTTGTGATAACTATTCGTTTGACAAATAGTTTTGCAGTAAGTTTATTCTTCAAACTGGTAATGATTAACTCCAAAATTTTATTTGTGAAAAATTCGCAAGATTTAATTACTGGACACTCAGAACACGTAATTTTTATGTGGGAGTGATTTTCATCTGTTTTTTGGGGGACAAAACAAGTTCACCTTATACCGTTGAGAATTTTAGCAGAAAAAAAATATTCCATGAATATCCAATATCCAACAATATGACTTGACTAAAGATGCAGACAGACAAAAGTTCCAACGAGCATTAAGTACTTTTCTCAATGAATATTAATGTTATTATGTAGCACGTTTTCGCCAAAGTGCAATTTATTAAACAGCATTTAAGTGCTGAAATAGATTTTATGTATTTGAAATCTGTAATTTTTCACAAACAATATCATCACGAAAAACTAAGGCAATGAAATTCATTATTTGTAGTTAAATACTGAAAAAAAGATGGAGGATTTTTGAAAAAAAAACTGTTTTCATTTTTCACTTAGGTAAATTATTTGTTGTCGTTTTTCAGTAAAAGTTGAACAATTGGAAGCACTGCATCTTTATATACCACAAATTGCCTAATTTTCTGGATACTGTTTGCACATATTTCAATTAAATTCATTTCTACAGTTACGAGAGATGCCTGAAATATACACACATAAAAATCCAAAGAGGATGATTTCGTTCTATTTTCGCAAGACAATGATTTGAATACTAACAGTCAAAATTGTCCCTTTAAAATGAAAAAAAGACATGAAAGCTTATTTGAAAAATATGTCTAGCAAAGAGATACACGTCAGAATGTATTGAATTGGTGGAAATACAGGAGTAACTCTGCTTATCGACATTCCACAGCAGCACGCTGATGCAAGAAATTTAAACTGGATGGAACATCCATTGATGATGAACATCGCAAAAAACACACATTCACGTCCTCTATCAGGGTTAATGTTAAAAAAGTCAAATATTTTGTGTTGGAAAACCAAAGAGTGCTCATCCGACATCTGTTGGGGCTCACTCAAATATGATATTGCTGCAGTTAAGGGACTCTCACCAATCAACTGGATTTCTAACAAGTCTCCACACTTTAGATGACACCAAGAATTTCAACCAAGGGACAAAGAAAATGCCGAGCTTACAAGCTTTCAAGAGCTGATCTTGAAAATAAACAAACTCACCTTAAAATTTTAAATGTGGCAAACTGCAACCAGGGTAACCTATTTCATCAAGCTAATCCACCCACACAAATAACCTACCTACAGTTTGAGCATTTACTTTTCAGATCATATAGCTCCTGGTGAATTTTATCTATTTTTTCATTTCAAGAAATATGTCAGCAGCAAGCAACTCAAAAACAATATCTAGGTGACATTTTTTCCAGAAGTATTTTTAAACAGTCAATACAAAGAGCTCTTTTCTGAAGACATTCGCGACTTAGAAAATACGGACTAAATACATCAATTTGTTAGGCTATCATGTGGGAAATCTAAATAAATAAATTGACATTGTTCCTTTTTATTCACAAAATTCGAAAGTTAAAATCACAAAAAGTGAATTATAAATATTTAGTGGCTTAATAATTTTCAATAGGACAAACGAAAAGTCAACCTTTTCCCGCAGCTTGTTTGTTGTTCAAAATAATCATCAACCCATTATTTTTACACGAAACTAAAATGAGCAATAATCTGCAAATAGACAACATAAACTCCGTAATGAAACCATCAATAAAGACGCTGAAGGCAACGTAACTTTCTCCTAACAGCCTAATTTCATCTGTCTAAATATTAAATCTTTTCTATCGTTACCGCGCCAACGTGGCTCAATTTCTCTCGGCAAAGATATGGTATTGTAATCATCGTATCCTCACCCATTGCCACCCTTATCTTCCACGATTTCTCATTGATATAAATCTCACTTTCGTAAACTGACGGGAAAGTAATTACGTCACGTTCTTGGCAGCCTTAAAATGTCATCATTTAATTTTCCGTAAAATAATTAAGTTGACCGTCTTGTTCTTGCTAGCACCCCCTCCTATCGCGCAAAACCTCATCATGTCGTGCCAAGGGCGGCAATAACGACACCCAATGGCTCACAAGTGATGATGCCACTAGCAAAAATTAAGACAAAAATTCCAAAGCATCAAAAGGACGAGTACAGGGACACAGCTATCGTGGGAAGACGTGCCAATACCTTTGGGATGGTGAAAGGGACATCTTGTCGAATTGAAAGAAAATATCCAAATATTGATTTGTTGTCTGCAAGTCGACAGCCCGGTAGTCCGCTAAGCCGTGGGCATTGATTCTAAGTCCCTGCTCCCGTGCAATTTCAATGGAGAACGTAACGAAGCAAGGATTCAACTAATGGTGGCAATATTTTCCGTGATTTGATAAGAGGAGTCTCTAGCCGTGCCATGACCTCCTTCGAGGTATACATCATTTCATGCCCACAACTGGGTCGTCGTTGGCTGGACGAAGCTGAAATTGTGTTGTTTAGCTGGTGATGCTCAAGGGCTTAGGAATGGTTAAACGGTGGCAATATTTATTCAGAAGCTTTTGTTACGCGTCGTTTTATACAAATATTTGAACATTGATTACTTAGTTTGTCAATTGGACATATTGAGGCCTAACTTTTCTTTCCCAGGTTGACTATATCGAAAATATTTGACTTCCAAACGAATTTGCTTAAAAAATTATTTCGTAAATTGAAATTTTGTTAGCATAAAATTTTCTGTTGCTATGAATTACTGCTTTATTAAATCGTCTTTTTTTCTTTCAGGTATGCATGATCAACAAAAATGGAATACTAAACCAATATTAACCTGTAAGTGGAATTAAATAAGTGATATAAATTCTATTGAACTGAATAAAAAACATTTCTTAGGCTGAATACATTTAATGCCTGTAAATAATTTGAGAATTACGGTACAAAGATTTGAATGAGATTAGAAAAAAAAACCAAATATTGCATCTCTCTCTTAATCATTGTCATCGAAGATCGAATCCTCGTACTAAAATAGAATTTTCCCCGGAAATTCTTTATTTCTTACTGATCGCCATTTAAATATCGAAAATAAGCAATCACATTGATCTGGTACAAGTTTTCAAAAAATATTTAACTCAAAGAAAGATAAATTGCATAAGTTTGCTTGACAAAAAAATCTTGATTCATACAAATTGGAATTGGGTTAGTAAAGCATATGGAAATAAATAATCAGCCTACATTTCAAAATGTAGAAATGGCGACAACCCGTTAATTGTGTCTTTAGTGTCTAGTCTCTAGCAATATCACACTAATCTAAGATTTAGACATCAACACTCCACATGTAAATAATCTTATTAGTTCTATGTTTAGTTTTTTTTAAGTCACTCACTAGGTTTTTTTAAGCTTTCTCCTAAAGTAATATACTTCACAGTCGTTAACATTAGCATTACATAACAATATAAACTGTGATTGGCTTAACAACAATGTCTTCAGAATAAGAGTAGTCGGGTAAAATCATTCATATGAACACTTTTTACATGGCGACTTTGAATGATTTTTTATTTTTAATTTATTTTTTTTAAACATCATGGAAAAGCGTTTTGCTGGTTTGTCTCCAAAAATTGATAAGAATTTATAAATTTTATAAACATTTATTACCGTGTTGTGCAAATCTGGTTAACAAATTTATTTTTTATGAAAAAATCCTAAATTTTTGCATTTTTTTTTTGGTTAAATTAAAAACCGCCTCCAACGATTTTTTTTAAATATAAAAACATTACAAAAATGTTAATACACTTCGATTGACACCTAAGTGATGCAAATATTATATTTGGTTCGTGAAATATAGTGAATGGCAGAAATAACCTTGAAATCATGATGACTTTTAATGATTTTTGATTTTTAATTTAATTTTTTTTGTAAGCATGAGAGAAAATTTTGTTGGTTTTTGCACAAAAACTGTTTGGAATATATAAATTTTATAAATATTGATTACTATGTTTCGAAAATCAGGTTAAAAATTTACTGTTTATGAAAAAAAACCTAATTTTTTGCACTTTTTTTAAAAAAATTAAAAAATGCCTTCATGAATTTTTTTAAAAACTTGATAGAATCACATAAATGTTAATTCGCGTCGATTTACACCTTAAGGATGAAAATCGCATGTTTGGTTCGGGAGATATAACGCATGACAGAAATGACCTTCAAACGGGCAAAACAGCAAATCCCCCGACCGAAGTTTCCCAAAAGCTAATCAGCTCTTAAGATTGCAAAGACGCTTCGATTGACACCTCAACGAAGTCGATAGGACTTTGTTTACGTGAGTTATTCTCGTAGAAAAAACTGTCCACGAACGCACATACGTACGTACGGACGTACGTACATACACACATACACACATACACATACATACTTCTTTCTAAAAACACTTAAAATATACTCTAAAGACCTCAAAACGTAAAGAAATGTTGAAAATTTCAATTTCGATTTTCGAGGCGATTACAAGAACTTCCCATATACTGGGAAGTTAATAATATATCATAGTTGTATAGACACTGTCTGACCCCTAAAAAATATGTATCTATTATACCTTTACAATACCTTGAAAAATTTTTGTTCTAATAAAGCTTTTATTATTATTATTATATTAATAAAAAATATGGTCTAAGTGCGACCCTTGAGGCCCACACGGCTAACTTCCCAGTGGGGTGAATAAAAAAGCTATAATTTGTTTTTATTATAAATTACTATTATTAATAAACACTATTATTAATAACCATTTAACTTTTATTGTTTTTATTTATTTTTTCTAACCATAAAAGCTTTCGTAGAGGAAGACGCCTCCCCCACCTGGTCGTCCTCTACCAAAGCCTCGTCCACCTCCTCGTCACCCTGCTTGTCCTTCTCCTCGTCCTCCACCTCGTCTTCCATCTCGGCCCTGGAATCGACAACCATTATTGAGGCTATTCAATTATTATTAATAATAATCATTCGTTATTAAGACTGTTTGATCGGTACTGAATAGTTATAATTGTGTAACATATTTACAATATCAAATTACAAGTAATAATATTTTATTTTTATTAACAATATTAAGTTATTTATAACAATACCAATTATTATCTGCATTTGCGTCACACATACCAAACCTCATAATATAAGGTTGGAGTTTTATAAATTAATCTTGATTTGTTTTTAGATAGCATTTTTTATAACATTCATCAAAATTTTGCGAGAACACACAATAATAATAATATTACTATGAAGGTATTTAAGATCTGCTCGAATTCGTAGTGCGTTTCAACAGTTTCAAAATAAGCAATTTTTAGTTGTTTTTCAGTTTTTTCATCCTAGATAAAAAAAACAGCTTTACCAATTTTACTGAAAACTCATTCAGTTTTACGTTACGTAATTACGCGTCGAAAGAAACCGGTATCACGTCAATCCAATCTTTGGTGCTTGAGATAATCGAGACGAAAAATTATTCCGAACGCACATACGTACAAACGTACATACGCACATACACACACAGACATCTCTCTAAAAACGATGAATTTGGATTCTAGAGACCTTAAAACGTGGAGATATGTCAAAATTTGGGATTCGCATAATCTACCCATTACAATAACATCCCATAGGGAACTGGGAAGTTAAAAATATATTTTTATAAATGAATGGAATTGAGTATACAAGAAGTATGTGTTTTCAGGCTGGATCCACGATTTTGTTCTCAAAAATGGGTATCCTTTTTTTCATCAACCTAGCATACGAGTGCTACATCAAGATTTTTTCGGGATAATCTAGCACGAGTCTATGCATTTCTATAAAAAACAATCATTCATGCACTGAGCGATACCAGACTAAGCAACACAATCCTCAGTTGGATTAAAATAGAAAAATATCCTTCAAAGTTTTCTCACCAATGCTGAATCGAGTTTCAATTTGGTATAGAAAGTGTTTAGAATTTCTCATCGTTATTTTTTTATGTTTTATTGTTTTTTGTATAATCTTTTATAAACGCGATTTTGTTTTGAATCATTTCGGTCGTTGCAACTTTTCGTAGAAAAGAGATTTGATGAGTCGTGAAGCCGAGAAATATACAATTCTTTCCTTCTTTTTGTGCTTTCACGAGAACGTATCTAGCAGAGAGAACAATAAGCACTCGAAAAATCCGATAGAAAATGGACCTGGCTAGAACGATTAATCATCAGCAGACAGTTTATATAAAAATTTCGTGCATGTCATTTTCAACGAGTTTTTCTCCAAACATCGTTACCCAAAACAATGGGAAATTTTCAATTAATTCCCTTACAATTTAGACACTATGAAACCATATTTTATTTATTTGAAAATTTTCTAGTTTTTCGAAGAAAATAGTATAGAAAAAATGCACTAGTTCAAATTTGAATTTTGAAATGGCCGCCGTTCTGTCAATTCATTTATTGGAAAAATATAAAAATATAATATAATTTTACACTTATTAGTAGTCTTTTAAAATTTTATATTTTACATGTTTTTTACCAAAGTTAAACTTTTCATCGTCAGGCAAGGTAAAACTTTCCACGTTGCCATCATTTTTTAATGGCCAAAACAATATGCAGAAGATAAAAATCGAACATCAAAAACATCACGAGAAAAAGATTTGACTTATTACCGAATTTTATTTATTGAAGATATATATGCTCGTCCCACTGAGACAGTTTCTTATATAAGTTTATATAACATTTGCGAGAGTAGTAAGATAAGAAAATATTTGAAACTTTCCTCAATGGCTTAGACCACAAACCAATAGTACTAGCTCTTTAGAATTTTTTGCATTGTTTCGTGGTCCACAATAATGTAACAATTTAATTTTAAATTAAATAATTTTTCTATTTCATATATGTTGAATAAATTTAAAAATTACACTCTTTCCTTTTTCAAATTTTACTTTTGGAAATGCAAGTTATTAAATTAACTGTCTGTAAAAGACGATGTCGGTTTTCTCGACCATTTGTTCTTTTCCAATGCATTTTTTTTCCAAAAATCATCATCATCAAGTGAATGGCTAAAACTTCCCGAAATGATTTTGAAAATTGAGATATTTTGGTACGGTGATAGTCTCACCATAAATGTGTTGAATTTTTTTTTGCCCAGTCTACTTTCGTTGAATCGTATTTATAATAATATCATATGAAAAAAAAAAATTTTACACTAATTTTATTGATTTGTTTCCGAACAATTATATTATTTAAATATTCGCAAACCTAAAAACTAAAATTTTCATCACGTCACAACATTTCAATTTCATACAAATGGAAAATTCAATTTTGGTTCTAAATTTTTCACCCTTGTGCATTATTTTAAGTTTATCTTGCAAAAAATTGGTGCAAATTATTTTGAATTTCATGAGTAAGGTTTGATTAAATTGATTTATTTGTACCTCAATAGATTACAAATGAGGTTTTTGATTTTTTGATCGAAAAAACCCAAATATTTTTTTTCTGTTACTAAATACTAACTAAATTAGAAATCTTTTTCCTTCTCGTTCTTATGTTTCAGTTTCTTGGAAACTAGGAAAATTTGCGAGACCCAACAATAAATCGCTTAAACGCATAACACTCTGGTGCGACGGTCGGTCACACATTAGTTTTGCAATTCATAGTGACCATTCTTGTGCTGTGCTCAATGTAGCATGGACATTAAGTTATTTCTTAGCTATAGTCCATTTGTGGTTTCTCTTGGGCCAAGGAGAGAAGAACTGCTTCCTTCAAAAACAAGTGGCAGTTGGGAAAAACGGCAAAAGGTTTAGGCAAAATCTGTTGGGCCCCAATGGGTGGATGTAAGGTTCTCCGGCAGCCTAGGATTGAGATAGTAAAATAACGAAATGAGCATGAGGTATGCCATAAGTGGAACGTCGAGAGGCAATGAACCACAGAGAAGTCCTTTTAAAAGACTTGCGTCCATTTTATTTTGGTCACATTATAGTATCTTATAGGCTCATAAAACCCAACACTGCCTTAAACTACCATAAAATTATTCGGAAAACTAAGGGACAGCAGAAATAGGCTAAAGGTACTTCTTGTGCTACGCACACGCCACACATTGTGTCATGTCGTTGTTTTATATGTAGATATATGAATGGATGTTTGGCTCCTTTATTTATGTTTTTAGGTCTAGAAATAAATTCCTCCGCAGACCTGGCGGTGTTATATCTGTACATGTACATATTCACAGATGTATGCACTTTAAGGATTCAACAATACCACGCTCTGCGGTCTGGTGTATTTATATGGCGATTTTATGGGGCGGTATGTAACAAAGAGTCACATACTCTTGTGCGGTTACGTTGTTACACTGACATTTATATTATGCGTTTGGGACCCATAAATTGTTGCTATTCGACGGACATATCTATCATGCGACTTCATTGCTTTTGGAGTAAGCAAGAAGCAAGCCTGCCGCCAAGTGGAAAAGTGATGTAACTCTAGTGAACTCCGGATTATTTGTAATCGCACTTTGTTTAATATCCCGAACATAATTTGTGGCATGAACGTATTGAAAGATTGAAAAAATATCTTATGGAACTTACAAAAAGGTCATAGGTCACATATGACAACAAGAGTATCAGCACTTCTTCTATTTTATGTGCTTCTGAGGCATTCGGCCTCATGTGAAATGTCTAAAGATTTGGTATTTGCTTTTATAAGATAAACTTCCTGTTTTGCGTTTAAAGTGTTTACAGTGTATTCCAATAATTATTATCAATAAGACATAAACCTTTTATAATTCGAAAATTTGCTTTTTCGCATTTATTGAAACTATATACAGTGGGTAAAAAAAGTTAAGGCACGACGCACCCAGCGAGAGAAGTTTTAACTTTTCAGTGATATTTTTGTTTTTATTTTCACAGAGAGATTGGAAGGTATATTCCAGTGACATAACAAAAAAACACCAATCACATAACAATTTTTGAACATAATAAAAAAATGCTTGTTTACCATCGAGAAACGACCCCAAAAAAGTTAAGGCACGATATAGTTTTATCTGAAATTATTTGATTTGTTTTAGATTTATTTCCTTTAAATTTTTAAAACTTACTCATTATTGATATTTTGTGGACCTTGCTTGCATTCTTATGACTATGTGGAGGCGTTTCGGCATCGATTTGACCAACGTTTTGTAAACGGCTGGTGGAATATTTTCCCATTCGTAAGTAATGGCTGTTTTTAGCTAGTTTTTATTTTTTACTTTACGAATGGGAACTTTATTTTTTATGTGGTACGATAGATGCTCTACAAATAACCCTTTTCCAAAAGGACTTTGGTTTTTTTACGTACTCTCTCACGAAACGTAATGCTAACATCAAATTTTTTGCGCTAATGTACGGTTTTCGTCGGCAAACCCTGCCTTTAAATCCCGACTTTTATATAATATTTCGTACCGTCTGAGCAGACACTTCCTTTTTGAAGCGTTTTTTAACTTCCTTGCGTAAAAATGGGGCACTTAATTTTGGATCCTTTTAAATTTCTTTCACAATCCATTTCTCTTCTCGCTCAGTTAGCACTTTTCACCTTCCTGATCGAGGCTTTGTTTCGAATGATTTGGTTTTTTTATATGCTAATACAACGTTTTTGAAAGTATATTTTGATTTTTTTAAACTAATACACCAATTTTAGCATATGACTTTCCTGTTTGCCAAAGCTGAACTATAATTTCCCGACATTCTACACTTAATGGTATTCTCTTGGCACTCATTATTTACTCACTTTTAAAATTTATTTTCCAATTTTTTCAACGCCAAAGAGCAACTTTATCTTTTTAAAATAATCCTCACCAAATTTCAGTACACCTTGGAGTGATTGCCTAATTGAAACTTTCAAGACTACATAGTGAGTAATGTTTGGGTTATTTTTAGGTAAAGGAGAAGTCTATGAAAAACAAAACTCGAGTGATATCCTCTTCAAAGTCATAGCTTTTCAACATACATTCTTTTGTTTATTTCAATGATTACAAACCGTAGGTTATTTCTTTGAATTTTGATGTACTGGAAAACAAAAGGTTTTCCAAAGCTTTTTATTGTACTAATATATTTCAATCGTCATTTGATTCCAACATATTTTTAAAAAAACAAGCTGCACGGTATTATAAGATTCCTTTCAAATTTTTTTTGTATGTCTCACACACTTCATTTTAAATGAAGATGGTCCATCCACTTTGTTCGAACTTAGATTGAAAGGATGTAATGAGTGCACGTAGAACTGAAAACACGTAGTAGAGTCTGAGAAATTGGCTTCATCCACTTGGATGTGGAATGAATTAGAAAAAAAAGATTGCCGTGGTACACTAATGTCGTGATTGTAAGCGGGAAGAAAATCATGTTATGGTCGGAAAAGCAAAAAGAAGATATTGTGAGCGGATTGAAAATTTCAGAGTGATTTTCAACGAAAATGGATCCAAGCTTTTATAAGAATTGATACTTCAATATTAAAGTCTAGTAAAAATGTAAAATGCTTACATGAATTGATGAATGACAATTATAAAGTAATTTGTATTTTTTATATTAGACCAAATGCAAACAAACCAAATTGTGAAATTTTGGCATGAAAATGCTTGAAGTTTTGGTAGCTCTGTGAAAAATTATTTTGAAATGATAATTGCATTATAAATCTTCACATAAAGCCCAATATAATGTGGTTTCAGTTTAGGTCAATTTCATAACTTATCTTCATAAGAAAGAATTGTTAAACAAACGAAGGATATTATTTGAGAAACAAACCTTGATAACTTTTTTTCAATACTCAAAAAAAACGTTAAATAAATAAGGAAGATTCAATAATATTTCGTGAGAGTTTTCTTGGGATCTTCTTTCAATTAATATGAGTGAAAGGACATTCTGCCTGTAAATAAAAGTGGGTATATTTGCGCACAGGATACGGACTTGTTCGTAGTCTTCGAAAGAATTGTGACGCGTGGATGGAAAATCAATCGTCACCCAGACCAACCATAGACTTATGATTTATGGAAGTGGACTACCGGTCAGCGTCATTTTTTAAATATATTTGTTTTTAGTAGAGTGATTTTTGAAATTTCATGATGAAATAATCTTGTGCTGTGAAGTCTACCATAAGGAATCGACGTGGATATAATTTAGCGTAAGTACCGAGGTAAGACCTAATAGGCCGTATTTACTACTGCTTAAAAAAGTGTGTTTTATAGCTGTAACAAAAAAGAAGAAGTAGAAGAAGCCTTTAATATAAAATCAGGTCTTGCGTGAAAGAAAAATCAATTTTGTTAAACTTAGACGCATAAATAAAATAAAATATATCATTGATCATTGTATTGCCGAAGTTCATAACATGTTACTTCAAACATCAAAATGAAGCAACTGTACGGCATATAAAAATATAATTGATATTATATTATCTATGGAACATATCTTTCAAAAAAAATGTGATCATAAATCTATAAAAAAAATGTCCATCCTCAAATACAATTTAAATTCGAAGCAAGCTTTGGACACACATGTTTTGCGTAGAGTATACTAACGAAATTTTAGCAAGAAAAACATCGTTAAGTGAATTTTCTATTAATTTTTAGTGCAAACGACAGACAATTCTTTCTCGATTTCACTTCTTCAATCTGATCTTCAGATATTTCTGATTTTTCAGAGCAAATTTCTCAAACTCGTCTTGAGTTTATTAGTAAAATGTTCTAGTTCATGTTTGAACAAATAATATATGTTGAACTACTTGTTTTTGCCTTATTTTATTATTCGAATTATTCGACAACATTTTTTTAAATTTATAATCATTTTTTGTTGTTATTAAAAGAACTTTTTGTAGTTTTTCAAACTTGTTTCAAAACTATGCGACATTAATTAAGATTATTTAAAAGAAGTTTTAGCCGACTGATAAGGTATTTGTTACTTTTACCAGTCACTATATAAGAATAACAGTTCCATGAAGTTTGATTTTTTATTTGAATTGGTGCATAAATCAATCAAAGCATAAAATCAACTTCCTTCAAAACTAAACAGATTTTGGGAATTTTTTTTCAGTAAAAATTATAAAGTTGCTTCATTTCAAACTAGTAAACATTATTCACCCAAAAATCAATTGTGTAAGAAATGTTTATAAAACAGAGAGCCATTTAAGCTTTCTTAGATATTCAAAAAATTAAATTTAAGTTATGAAATACTTCTGAAAATTTTCTTTCACAGGTTTTATTAGTCAAACACATTTCATCTATACAAATAAAAATGAATCACCAAATGTGTTGCTAAGCGCAAAACTCGAGAACGCCTCGACCGATTCGGCTATTTTCTTAAATATATTTTCCTTAAGGCGCAAGGATGGTTCTTACGGAGAGAAAAATTTAAAAAAATTTAAAAAAAAATTAATTTTTAATTAATAAAATTTTTTAATATTAATTTTTAATTAATAAAATAATTTTTTTTCTATTGGACTGCGACAGACCAATAACTTTTGACAGAACGAAGTCTGTCCGGGCAGCTAGTTATCAATACTTCGAACTTGCGAGGGTTAATTATTAACTATTTTTAAGTATAATGGAAAAACATGTAACCGTAACGTTCGCAATTGAATTTTTTAAATTTTCAGAGCTGTGAATTTTGTGGTTTCTGCAGAAAATACTTAATCTGAAGCGTAAAAGTCTAAATGTTTTGAGCGGGTCTACCATTTATACTAAAAAAAGCTGATTTTTTGCCAGTTTTTAATACTAAATCGTTAAAATATGACTGACATTAATTAGATATTTTAAATAAAACACCTGACTTTCAGGGCAACTTAAAACGGGTATCAGTTTTTGGGTTTTAAAGTCCAATTTCGCAACAATTTTTCAATTAAAAATGGTGATATTGATATAAAACTAGCAGAAATAAAGCAAGTGTTTTCAATTTATGTATATCCTATCGTTCGAATCTCTCCATGGAAGTTTCACCAATTTGATACAACTGCATTGTATATTTCCCACCCAGCAGATGCCTTAAACAATTAGGATATTATGCACAAATGTCGATTAAAGATGCTGAATGATTTGCAAACTGCTGATTCTGATGCAGAAAAACATGAATCAGTTTTGAAGGAAGTATTTTGTGCTTGGTATCCATTATCTTATCCTGTTTGATTTCAGTTTTTCAAATATAGTTCCCAAATTACAAAAAAGTTTGTAACTACGTAATGTTCAATTCACATAGAACTTCTTATACTATCCATAATTGTTTTATCAGCAAGGAGTCAGTCACAACTAGGATGTGAAATACTTCTCTGAAGTAATAATTAAGATCTAGCCGCAGCTCAAACATTGTTTTAAAATATGTTTGGGATTAAAGTTCTAATGCTGATTTGCTGATGAAATTTTTCGGCAACTCAAATTGTACTCCATTACCACAAAATGGAAACTGAAACTTCATTATGTTCCAAGAAAACATTTACAAAAACCGAGACTATTTAAATCATTCTAGGAAGCTTTCTTGCACGAAAACATCACAACCACATTCCGAAATTTAAACCCTTAAACCTATTCGGGCTCATAGTTAACAATTAATTCCACAAAAACCATATGCATTTTCACAATTTAATTAAATCCAAAGCGGAAATAATTTACTAATTATTAATGAAGTAAAATATCTGCAACGGAATACGCACGTATAATTCGTGGACTCGTGCGAATATAAAATTCAGATTAATACAAAGCTCAGGATTTTAATGGTTTGTTTTCGTTTCACTTTATATTGGATTGCTCAACCCTTCAACCCTTAGCCAAACACACAAATGTATATATTGACTTGTCCTCTCAAACGAGCACATTTATTCACATAGAATACTATGAAACTCAGTAAGCTTTAATATTTAACCCAGTATGTGAGCGTGTATGCGCTAATGAACATTTAAGATTGAAGGTTTATGTGGTTGTATGCGGCTTTCGCATTGAATATGAATGTGTTTGTGTGCATTTCAATGCTTCGAGAAATTTCACGATGGGCGCATTATGAATTATTCATCATGGCAACTAATTAAGTACGTTCGAGGATAATTTAAATAATTTATGCTAAATAAATTGTGAATTGTAGCAGAATTGCTTACTTTCGGGCTACCCACAAGGGTTAACATAAGCAAGGGTGTAATTAACGTTTTTAAGTCAACAGAGGCTGTGTTTTTTTTTTCAGAGAAAGTTTAAATTTTTAACTATCCTGCACTCCACGTGTTTATTAAGTTATTCGAGACATAGTTCTTATTCAAATGAAAGAGATTGAATGGATAACATTTATAAAAATATATTCCCAATAAATATCAAATCTAGCTTACAAAAAAAATTTCAATCCAAAACGATTTGTGAAGCTTTTATTCGATAGACGCAACCTTTTAAATCGTTTTAAAGAATATTTAAAGACTTTGTGCTCAACGAAAGAGTTTGAAATTTTTTATTTATGGTTTACTTCATTTGAAAGTCGAGATATAACAAAATGATTTGCATTTGAAGGATAACATAGTGTGTAAGACATTTGATTAAAAAATTTGGGGACAATCATGGAATATTTTTCGTTGTATTATAAGCAACGGAGACTTGTGATGAGATACACGCCTGCAACGCCGTAATTTCAAGTCCTGTAGTCTGAAAATGGCAACAAGGTAGTTTTAAAGACAATAGAAAAAGGATGTCTGTAGAACTTGTCTAGGTAGAGGGACATGTCACTGTCGGTTTTAAAGCAAGGAAATAGAAACCTAAAACGCTGCGTGATTGATAAGTGATTGTGAAGGTACAAGAAGAATGAAAAGTTGAGTTGATTTCAGTATGAATTTGAATTCATCGTCAGAGGCAAACGGTATCTTATTTAGAATAAATTATTAAGAAATAATAATTCTAATCACAAAAATGTGGTCTAAGTGCGACCCTTGAGCCTCACACGGCTAACTTCCCAGTGGGATGATTAAAAAGCTATAATTTGCTTTTATTATTAATTACTATTATAAATAATTACTATTATTAAACATTATTATTCTTAATTAATATAATTACTTTTATTATTTTTATCAATTTTTTATCTAACCATAAAAGTTTGGTAGAGGAAGACGTCTCCACCACCTGGTCATCCTCTACTAAAGCCTCGGCAACCTCGTCCTCTTCGTCCTCGTCATCCTTCTTGTCCTCCACTTCGTCCTGAACCTCGTTCTCCATCTCGGCCTCGGAATCCACAACTATTATTGAGGGTATTTAATTATTGACAATAATCATTCGTTTAATTTATATATACAATATCAATTTATAAATAATATTATTTGATTGTTATTAACAATATTAAATTATTTATAACAATATCCAATTATTAACTGCATTGGCGTCTCTACTCCCATTCACCCAAACCTGATAATATAAGTTTGGAATTTCATAAATTAATCATTATTTTTTTTTTTGAAATAACATTTTTTACAAATTTGATCACAATTTTGCTAAAACGCACAATAACAACAACATTACTATGAAGGTATATGGTATCTGCACGAATTAAAAGTCCATATCAACAGTTTAAAAATGAGCAATTTTTGGTCGTTTTTTCAGTTTTTTTATCCTAAATGAAAAACGGCTTAACCGGTTTTGCTGAAAAGTCATTCAGTTCTAAGTTACGTAATTACGCGTCGTTTAAAACCGGTCCCACGTCAATCCGATCTTTGTTTCTTGAGAAAATCGAGACGAAAAATAATTCCGAACGCACATACGTACATACGTACATACACACTCACAGATGCCTCTCTAAAAACGATGGATTTGGATTCTAGAGACCTTAAAAGGATATGTCAAAATTTGGGATTCGCAAAATCGACCCCATTACAATAACTTCCCATAGGGAACTGGGAAGTTAACAAGATTTAAGCCAGCTTATCTACATTTAAAACTAGCATGAAAAATTGATTTGTAGCATATTTTGAGTGTTTTTTTAAATGGCAATGGTTTTCTAATTGGCAGTTTCTCTTATAAAAAACTATTTTACATTATATTTTAAGATATTTGGAGTCATCTTAAAACTTTTCAAGTTATTTAAACGTTTGCACATTTTTGTTCACAAATTCATTTCATTGTTCATTTTTCAAAAGGAAAAATAGATTTGGCTGCGAACACAATGAAATGATTTTTTGAGAAACCAAAACTAGTTTTAAGAAAGATTGTATGTATTGTAATGTATTTATTTTAATTCAACGCACAGTGAGAAGCTGAAAAATAATGAAAGTAAATATTGACCACAAACTAGTGTGAAGAAAAAAACCGATTTTCTCGCTGAAGAAACCATTTTCCGTAAGAATGCCATTATTTAAATTTAGGAGTAAGTTAGTATGTTAAATAATAAGCTATAGATTAAGTTTTATCATAGGTAATAGACACTTATAGATTTTTTTACCATTTTCCTTCCACAATCATTATATTATTTTATATCAGTCTATTTCCAAAGTAATTTTATATTTAAAGTTGTAAGAGCCACCGCTCAATTCTTTAAACTAGTGCCTATTCAAATAAGATCCGTGTAAATATTTTTGCTGAATAAAAATTGTATTGAATTGAATGACAATAGTGTAAAAAAGAAATTTTGCATTAATAATAAATTACTTGATTATTTTAAACGTAAAAATCTTCTATAAAACATTTAGAAGTGTTTCGTCATTATGTCTTGATGTTGAGCTCAACCATAAATTGCAAATTTTGAAATAAGGATCGCTACACTCGAAACACACTTTAATCCGTATTCGCATGTTCATTGATCGCTCGGAGGAGCGAATGTGCTACTTATTTTGAATTGTAACTTTCATCTTGCGATTTTCAACCCGCATGAGACTTTCAGCTAAATTTATGAAAAGATCTCTCTCATGGTTCGGTTAAAAATTGTTTGATTCGTTTTGAAATTATACTTGCTAATACGTTGTCACCATAAACATGAATTATCTTATTCTTAACACGTACCCTTTTTTCTTTATCTGTAAAACTCACCCGTTATTTGGTATGTGCTTCTTCCAACCAACATATATGAGCATTCAATCGTCGTTAGCGAGGACTATTTTTGGCACTACATAAATAATTGACCAGGACGTACTGTCACCGCTACTGCCTGTTTTAGAGCAGTGGTTTTAACATCCCAATTGGACCCATGATTGCAGATTGTCAATTCCGTCATTAAAATTGATATTGGAAATTGAAATAGTGCAGAAATTGGAAAACTCTGCATTTCTTCCAATGCAAACAAATTGAATAGAGATGTCGTTTAAAAATATCTGTAAGACACCAGCTTACATAGCTTACATACGTCTTTAACCATAGTCAAATAGTTTCGTTAAGTAAAAAATGATTGGGAAAGCATTAAAGATGCCTGTGAGCAGTGAAAGTAAAGACAAGAAAATAAACAGAAACAAACACTAGGCCAGAAACAGATATCATTGTAAAAATGTTAAAAGTTTGTCCCTGCTCTATCAGCCAGAAGAGAGTATTGGCTTGGAAAATAGTTCTGCAGCACAATCAATCAATTTGGGGCCGTATATCCCCCAAGCAGGCTCTAAATACATTGCTAACCCTGAAAAATATTGTCTAAGCTTTTAATTAAAGTTAAAAAAAACTAATAATTTGCTAAATATATTTAAATATATTAATGAATCTTGGTTGTAATAGGACTTTGTATAAATATTTATATTTGTGTATTCCAAACCAAATGGATATTTATGCCAATCAGAGCAAATGGTTCAATAAAAAAAATTCAGAGATTTATGTCACGAAATTTAATTTGAAAATCATAAATCTTAACTGCACTTGTATCTACCGAAAAATTTTACATTTAGTCTTCTGTTATCGGAAAAAACTACAAGTACAAGGTTTTTCAAGATTTGTTGAATATGATTATGATTGATATCAATTTTCAGACTTGAAATTTTTTTAACGCAGGACGGATCAAAGGAGCTTAGGTCTTTGTTTAATTATGGAGTAGTTTTTGAACATTTTGTTCAAGTGACAATAAATTGGCTACCGAGCATGCCACACCAAAACGCTATCGAAAATAAATAAACGCAATTGAACCAGTGTTCTTTGAGAATCTAAAGACTTAAATTAAGGAAATGCGTTTGAATAGTAGACCAGGGCGGATCTGTAGAAAAATGACTACATTTGACCGTTGAGAGGAAACACGCTGATTTTTGCAGGACAAGTTGTGGAATAACTCGTATAACAATAATTGATCTAGGCTCAAAAAAGTCGGGAACATTAAAAAAAATCGAAATGTTAAAATTTTTTAATAAAAAGTCGTGATTTTCTGCTTGTCTAACTCCTGACTTTAAAACGGTTCGTTCCAGAACAAAGTTGTGTAAAAGTCAAAGTTGCGTATAAAAAATTTCTACAAGATAAAATTAGCTTAAAATTCTACTACATTAAACCCTTGCCGCAAAATAGCAATATTTAAAAAAAAATGGAGAAAAGCCGTTGCTTATTCAATTTTTTTCCATTTTAAATAAACTTAGGACTTTCCTAGTTCGTTTAAAATATCTTTATAATTGAATAAAACAGCACACAAATTTTCATCAAAATCGAATTAGTAGAATTCATATAAAAGCTTGGCAATCAAAATTTATTGAAAACAATTCAATTTTTTTTTGAAATTTTGCAAGTCAGAATCTAAAGCCCAGAGAAGTTTGAATTTTTTTCTAGATATAGAAGAGCACTTCACGTATTCAATGCATTTTAGAAAACTAAAACCGAATCATTACGTCGGTCTCAGATTTTTTTTGAAATTATAAAAAATTTTTTGCTAACAAGCAAATTGAATGTCTCGGTAACCATTAATTTAAATTAAATTCAAAAAAAAAACGTGAGAAAGAAATTTAAAGTACGTTTCTTTCAAAAAATGTTGAATTATGTTCATTAGTTAATGAGATACAACCGGTGAAAGGTGACGGTCATTTGCAACGAATTTAAAAAGAGATATAAAAAAAGCATTTTCTCGGCTTGCAGTGGAGCGAATTTCACATTTTTTTATGAGCCGATGTAACTCGAACAGAGAAGCCTAAAAATCCGAAGACGCTTTTATTATGTTATAAATAAAATAGTTTATTTATAAAAAAACCCAGTTTTTCTTACGCTGGAGGAGTTTTTTCTAGAAAAACTTCCCAAACATATACTGTTCAATGTACTCAATGCAATTATTGCCATAATAATTAATTATCCAAAATTAAAAAAAAACATATTGTAAATTTAATTCTAAAGAAACATTAGCTGACATTTATCATTTCAATTCTTCCTGTTACATTTAAATACTTAAATTAACAAATCTAACACAACCAATAGTTTTGAATGTCCACATACTATACTGTAAACGAATTGAAAAGCATTTCTCTATGCACTCGATTTTATATTGAACGTTTCTTTGCAATGCAGACAATTTTCAAAAAAAAATGTTTCTGAGAATTTGCGGTTGTCCCCTGTACAAAAGATATTCAACATCTTTTAAATTTGCAAAGCAATAAGCTGTAGAGCATTTCCAATATTCATATTTCACCAATGTAGGCTTGAAATGATGAGCAGCCTTATCCATAATTTAAATAATAGTTCTTAGGTGAATCCTTACACCACATAGCACTATTAGAAATGAGTTCTTTGCAAATATTTTGTGAAATTTAGCCTAGCCACAAACATGACGAGATGTTCAATTTCATATAGTTTCTCAATGGTCTCTAACTTAACATATATTGAATGCTGCTCAATTTATTTAGAATAGATGATCTTTTAATTGAATTAATTTTTAGTGTCACTTAAAAGCAAAACGGGCCATAACTATTTATTAATTAGTTGCAACTTGACATGCCAACTAAGCCCCATCAAAAGTTTTGCAATGCCGATTCATTAAACCAAAATTATGTACTAAACATTTTTTAAAAAAAATCCAATTCTCCATCCATAACACATTCAATATTAAACTCATTAATTTTGCATAAATTTCCACACGATTAATATGTTAGACAATATGTTATTGGCTTTCCCGTACACAGCAATTCAAATCAGCTCCACCAAATCCCAATGTGCTAAATTATCATCAATATTTCTTCTTGAATTCCACAACAAACAATTAATTTTGCACATAAAATAAATTCAATAAAATAATCTAATTAATAAGTGCCTAATTAGTTTTTCCAAATTGAATTCGAGTATGCAAATTAAAATTGATTGCCTAATTATGAATGCAAGTTGCGACGACGCCCGAAAAATTGATATCGCTAGACAGTATCTATGTATGTATGCCTGTGAAGTGTGATGCGATTTTGTATCTGATAATGTCCTTATTGACGGAGGACATGCTGTCCACGATTGAAAATATGTTTTTGGCACAATTGATAATGTTAAATAAATTCAAATTGGATAATGTATATGAGGTGGGCTGCACTTCATGTGCAGTTGACAAAATGGTTGTAGTAATTTTTCAATTAATCAAACAATTTGTTGTGTTTTTTGTTAGTTCTTATCAGAGTTGATCAATTAGAAAGCGACAATTTTTGAATTTTGTACTAGACGAAATTGATTTGAATATGTTTTCATTCAGCTATGACTTTGTTATGCAGTGCTGCTTGATAAATCAACATGTTTTGTTACGCGATTGCGCATCGTGTTGAATTGTTGATAACGATTGCTGATGATTTTAATGATATCATATAGAGTCCATCCAAAAAGTAATGCCATCGATTTGATTAAAAAAAATATTGGCCTGATCCTTCTACAACATTAAAAGTTTTCAAAATAATCTCAACTTGCATTGATACTGCGCCTCCAGCGACGTTTGCCGGCATCGAAGGTGTCAAGGAAGGCCTTTTTCGGAATCTCCTTTAGAGCATTGGTACCAGCCTGTTTGACCTTCTCAACTGTTCCGAAACGATGACATTTCAAAGGAGTTTTCAAGCGAGGGAACAGAAAACAGTCCGGGGGATCAAGTCAGGACTGTAGGGTGGTTCTGCAATCGTTGATACCTTTGAATCGGCCAAGAAGCTGATCACGAGGAAAGCGGTGTGAACTGGCGCGTCTTCATGGTGAAGTTTCCAATTGTTTGCGATGTCAAGCCGGACGCGTTGAACTTTCCGTTTGAGTGTTTTTAGCACTTCCACGTAGAATTTGGCATTAACAGTTGTACCATGTAGTACAAACTCGTGGTGGACGATTCCTCTAATATCAAAGAATTTAATGATCATCGTCTTGATCTTTGACTTGTTATATCTGGCCTTCTTGGCACGAGGGGATGTCAAGGTGTGCCACTCAGCACTTTGTCGTTTTGTTTCGGGATCATATTCGAACACCCAAGACTTATCAACTGTGATGACATTCTCCAAAAAGTGGGGGTTGTTCTCAAACAAATCCACAAGTTTTTGGCACGTTTTAACTCGGCGCGATTTTTGGTCGTCTGTTAACACTTTCGGCATCATCCTCGCGCACACTTTTGACATTTGCAAATAGTTATGATGTCGTGAACGGTATTTTTCGCAATGTTTAATGTCTGCGCTACTTAACGAATACTAAATCGACTATCTGAATTCAAAAGGTCTCTCACACGTGTCACATTGTCGTCAGTGGTTGACGTTAATGGCCATCCAGCGCGCGATTCATCGTCAACAACTTCACGACCTTCTAAAAATGCTTTGTACCACCGAAAAACTTGCCAAAATCATTGCCAAAGGCTTTCTTTATTATTGGAACAGTTTACACTGCTGACTTTCTGAGTTTTACGCAAAACTTGAAAGCAATCCTTTGCTCCAGCGAGCGCTGCATTTTGACTTGCACGGTATACAAAAACGAGTTTCACGTAAAACCGTGTCCTCACTCTGCGGATGGTTGGAAAATACTCAGCAATCGCTTGTTGGAAAGCTGTTTTTTCACTCTATTAAAATTAGTGGTTTTATCACGTTACGACGTAAAGCCGCTTCACAATCAAGTCAGAGACAGCACTTTCCAGACAGACCCTGTATATCTTACAACAACGCTTTTGAAAGGCACTCCAAAATGCACGACGTTATTTTATTGATTTTCTCCATATTGATAATTCAATTTGCTGCTTATTTCGTGTAAATTCTTTAACATCGATTCGATTCAACAAATAAGTTCAAATAAATCAAAAGTAGTGCGATTTTACCTATGGTACTTAATAATAAGCCATATGAATGCTATTATCAAATACGTTTATCTAGTGTTCCCTGAAATAATTATTGCATTAACAACCTCAATCATAATTTCGACAAATATCTACATTGCTTCCCACCAAATATTTTCGCTCAATAGTTATTCATGTGAGACGAACGTTGGATATCAATCAGTAAACAGGAAATGTACAAGGATTTATAGTCTAAACTATCCCAAACGATATGTGTTTATCCTGAGTGCAATTTCCTTGAAGCATTTGATTACTCAGGTAATGTCTATGGACGTGATCGATTTGAAAAGCACACATGCACATATCTGCTTACATAAACAGATCCTTATGTATGGCAAGCATTTCGTTTGATACCTTCCACTTGTAAGGATGCAACAGCAGCTGTTACCAGGATTGGGTTGGACACGGTAGGTAGAATAAATGCATGACCCAAGGTAATGCACCTTGTCTGCATTTTCGTTTTCGGTCATGATTCCTTTTTTGGATTCACTTCGGCCACGTTGTCGTTTCATCCCCCAGTCACAATTCCTCTATCATTCATTATATGGGAATGTGAAAGACCAACAGTCGGATATCCTTCGTTAGAAACTTTTCCTTCCTTGGCTTGTTGGAATGATACAGTGCTCACTTGAATTTGTCCAGGTGCCCACGATGAATGCCAATAATCTGCTTGGCGGGGTTGAACGATAATTTTTGGTATGAAGGTTCATTTTATATTTGGGGGAGTAAATAAATTTTTCAACGTGGAGACAAATGCAATCAGAGATTGAAAGTCAGGAGATTAGTTTAATGGGAGTTTGTGTTGAACCTATCCTTCATGGTTGGTAAAATATTGGAAAGATATTTCAAGATTCATATTTCATTTATGAATTTCAAAATTATTTGACGAGGACGTCAAGTTGAAAGTTAAAAAAATCATTGTCACAATACCACATATGCTGAAAAATGTTAATGAATTAATTTTCAAAAGACTGGAAATGTACTCTCAAAAATAATTGCCGAAGATCAAGATGAATGAAAATCAGGTTGATCGACTATTGACCAGATATGCTATGTAAAATAGATGCTCCAGAAAAGTAGGACAAGCAATACTGACTGATTTTTTGTAGGTTCTTTGCAGCATATAATTGTATATCGAAAAACACTGATCATAATAATGCTTCGTTTTGAAATATCTGCCAAATAAGTCGGGATGACCAAAACACTGATGACTGACACAGATTTCCAATTCATAGTTTCAGCTGAACTAAAATGAAAATTAGTACCTTCGTACTTTAAATACTCGATGATTGTGTTCGCGTGACTTCGTTTACATACATATATCGCCTGGAGTATACTAACGCAAATCTGTGTTCTTTTATACTTCACTAATCTAAATGAGGTCCCTAACTATCCTCCACACTGTTTGTTATTTCATCAGCGTATGAATTTTTTTCCGGTTCCTTTTTTAAGACATCCGGAGAAAATAAAATGAATGAGGAAGAAGGAAAAAAACACATAAGATGAAAAAAAAATCAAAAATAAAAAACAAGGCTGGCTGGAAGTATTCTGAGTCCCCCAGTTCATTAATATATTTACTTTCGTGTCCACAAAATTTGTACGTTCAATTCTAGTCTACTGTTGCTGCATGTGCCTGACCGTAGAAAACACCAAAAAATGCTAACGGAATTCGAAGTTACGGACCCTTGGCTGACTGTGTCCCTTTAATTTTCAATCCTCTCGTCTTCCATCTCTTTAAGCTTTTTCCGATTTCTCAATAATTCTGTTTTTAAACTCTGTATACACCACTACCATACTCTTCCAGTTCCAGTTTCACTTGAATAATAACAAAGAAACGGTTACTTCAAGCAATTTGCATTGCGCGCTTCACGTTAACGCCTTGTTATGTTTACTTCACCAGAAATTCTTGTCGCGATTGGGCGTTCCCACCTTCGAATTAAGGCGGCAAGTACCTTTAGACACTTTTTAAAATCGATTTTTTTTTAAATTGTTTTAATCGATAGATATATTGCCTAAAAATATCATGTAAAAGTTTCAAAAGCTTATTCTCAAAATTGTGGAAGATATGCATCCCGGAAGTGCCTGGCGCCGAGTTCTTTTTCTCTTGACCAAAAACTTTAAACGGCCTTTTCTCGAAACCATGTTTTTAAACATTGCGTAAGTGATGATAAAATAACTAGTGAATCGATTTTCATCATCTAGCATTCATTTTAAAGAGCATAAAAAACTGTTCTATATAGACTAAAGATTCAAAAAACAAATTATTTTGGGACTATTTTTGACTGGAAGTACACAAAAAAATTTCGTCAAAATCGTAATTTGTTTTTTTGAGCCTGTTTTGAAGGGTTAATTTTCGAATTTCGCAAATATTTTAGTCTATCTACTAGAAAAACCCTCTCGAGTAAGAAAATGTTTGGTTTGTTGATTTCAGATGAAAATTGCAGCCAGCATCGCTTACGCAATTTACGACGTCAGCGACGACATGACTTTCAAGATCCTTGAAAAATTTGCTAATTTTCAACTTTCACTTTTGTAGAATATGTTTTTTTTCAACCTCAAACATCGCCTAAAATAAATATTATACTGATTTAATAAGAACTGTCCTCATTTCCGCACAAATCAGTTGCAAAAAAGACCTTTTTTCGGCCTCTAAAGGTACTTTCCCCCTTAAGTATAAAAATTCATAATAAAAAATTAATTGTTTAAGTTGAATCACATACTTGAATCTTATTCACACAAAACTCGACTATTTCTTCCTTCTTTTCTTCAGTTAACGCTGTTCCTTCAGCTTTTATTTCATCTCGACATGCCGGCTTACGAGGTTGGCCACCTTGTCTCGTACTTAATCCATATCGGCCGCTCTCTCTATTTCTACCGCGTGATTTTTGAGGGTCGAAACTCCCTTAAGAGGTTACGTAGGTCTTGAAGGAAAAACAGCAACTTTTTTCAAAAAATTGTATTTTAAAAATCAAAAATCGATTGTATTTAAAATTTACACACATAAAAGTTTAGCTTTTCAAGAAGTTATAAAAAAACATATCAGCTAAAAACATCGACAATTGTAAATTGTCTTGCAGTTTCCTCGTCCAAACTTTTTTTTGCGGTAAGCAGAATATTTCGGTGCAGATTCATCCCAAATCAAATTTTTTAAATTTTTCTTATAGTTTATGCCCTTGGCTCGTGCTTGAACCCAGGAATTGAAAAAAATGAAATTTAAAGTTTTAAAATGGATTTGAATGAAATTTCGTCTCAAATTTTTTAGCATTTTTCCGATTCTCAACGTTTTTAAAATATTTTTTTTCGTATAAAACTAAACCGAGTCGACCAAATGAGAATCCCTCCGTTAAAGCACAATTCAATACTATAAAGACGAATTGTGCAAAGTTTCAGCAAAATCAGTTGATTCGTTCTCGAGAAATCGTGCCTACCGTACGGAAAAACAAAGTTTCGAGAAAAACGCATTTAAAGTTTTTTTTACCGCGATTCAATGAATTGAAGTTATTTTTTAGCGACTTACATCGAAATCGTCGATTCCTGGTCCATACAGTAATTCGTTCACCTCATTCGCAAGTTTCAGAACATCCTTTTTATGTTGTGATGTTTGATGAAAAAGAAAGGAGCTGATTTTATGCGGTAGAACCGCGCTGCTTGCGTATAATACGCTCGGTAAGGCAGAGCGCACGTACCGACCACGCGTTATTCAAATCTCTATAACTCCGAGAATATTGCTCGACTTTATTGAAATTTGGTGTGAATACTAAAGTAGTACTATGCTTTTATATAAAATAAAAAAAAACGATCGATTTTTTGAAAATACAAGACCTATGTAACCCTTTAATGCCACTTTTTCGCTATCATTTTGATTGTTTTTTGCTAAGCTTTTACCCACAATTGAACTTCATTCAACGAGATCAAAAACTAATCTCCTCTTACCACAGATGACTGTGAGGAGTTTATATCCTTACCCTGCTTGTGATCGATCGCTTTTACTTTATTTTTACTTGTACTTTTGAATGTCTCTATTTCCCTCTCTGGATGTTCACTACTTTCGGTTTTACCTTACAGTGCACGACTCTTTTGGCCTTTGTCAAATACATCTATTTTCATTGAATTCAAAATGCATCCCGGGAGACGGAATTTTCAATTCAATTTTGAAAACAAATTATTGAAGAAACAAAAAATGTTTCTCAGTTATGCAAGAATCAATCAATAATTTTATATATTTTTAAATATATTCTAGGAAAAAAATTTGTTTCGCAAGCCTTAATATTTGATGCATTCCACTGAACATTTTTGATTCCTCAAAACGATTTGTGACGTCCGTAAAAATAAGACCAGGCTTGCGAATTCATCAAAATCATACATCGTATGCATCTTTTGACGAGCTAAATGTATTGATCCTGGCGAAATTGTTGAAATTTTAATAAGCCGACCACATAGTGCGCATTTATTGTGACATAATAATCAGATGTTCCATAAAAATTCAAGCAATTAAAAATTATCCACTGGGTCAACAATCTGATATTTGGATGGATGAAAAGCAAATTTGAGTCTTGAAAACTGGTAGAAAATCAATATATTCAAGAAACCAAGACTTAATTGTACCTTATGCACCATTTGTGGTGCATTAGGTTTCAATTTTTTTAATCTTTTTAATAGTATTTGATGAGATATTGTTCACCATTACCAGTGACGTCTAGTATTACATATATGCAACGCTTCGGTGAGTTTGCCTCCCTGAAGCGCCACAGGCAGAGGAAACTCTTTCATCAATTGAATTTCATCGTCCCTTATTCTTTGTATGATTAATTTACTTGCAACAAAAATTAACAGCTTAAGTTCATGGATTTAAAAAAAATGATTTTTCTTTTCTTAGTCCAAAAACAGTACCGTAAAAAGGATCTGTAGTAAAGTACTGGTAACATAGTACACCGTGAAAATGTTTGACCTAGTAACTTTACCAACTTTCAATCCAAGGTCGAATCAACCAAAATTTAAGTTTCCTTGCACTATTGCGAGTTTTTTTTTGTTTTTTAACTTCCCAGTATATGGGAAGTTTTTGTAATCGCCTCGAAAATCGAAATTGAAATTTTCAACATATCTTTACGTTTTGAGGTCTTTAGAGTATATATAAAGTGTTTTTAGAAAGAGAGATGTATGTGTGTGTGTGTACGTACGTACGTACGTACGTTCGTGGACACTTTTTTCTACGAGCATAACTCCCGCAAACAAAGTCGTATCGCCTTCGTTAAGGTGTCAATCGAAGCGTCTTTGCAATCTTAAGCTGATTAATTTTTGGGAAACTTCGGGCGGGGGAGTTTGCTGTTTTGACCACTTGAAGGTCATTGCTGTCATGTGCTATATCTCGCGAACCAAAAATGCGATTTTTGTCATTAATCGACGCGAATTGACATTTGTGTGATTCCATCAAACTTTTAAAAAAAATCTTTGTAGCCTTTTTTTTTAATTCATTAAAAATAGTGTAAAATATTAAGGTTTTTTCAAAAACAAAAAAAAATTTTGTCTGATTTGCAAAGCACAGTGATCAATCTTTATAAAATTTATATACTCTAAATTGTGCTTGAAAAAAAATAAGCAACATTTTATTCTAATGGTTATGAAAAAATTAACTTAAAAATAAAAATCATTAAGTCATCATGACCTTCAAGGTCATTCATATCATTGTCGATATCTCGCGAACCAAATATAATATTTGCATCATTGAAATGTCAATCGTCGCGTCGTAACATTTTCATGATGTTTTCATGTTGTTAAAAAATGGTTGGAGCCGTTTTTTAATTTAAAAAAATGCAAAAAGTTAAGGTTTTTTCGTAAAAAATAAATTTTAAACCAGATTTGCACAGCACTGTAATAAACGTTTGTAAAATTTATAACATCTTATCAGTTTTTGAAGAGAAACCAGCAAATTTTTTTTCCATGATTACAAAACAAATTAAATTAAAAAAAATCAAAGTAACAATGTAAAAAGAGTTTATACGAATGATATTACCTGATTATTCTTATTCTAAAGACATTGCAGTTGAATCAGTCAAAGTTTATTAATATTTGTATAATTTGAAAAGCTTTTTTTCTGGAGTATTTACAATACCATGTTCTAATTTTAATATAAAAACTGCTGACATTTTCAAAACCAAAAAAAATAATCAAATTTACATTTGCTGTAATGAACGTTTTGAATGGTAAAATGTTTTGTAGTCAATACTTTGCAAGATATTATACTTTAAAAAGCTTTCATCAAATAATAAATTGCAGTTTTTAGTAGTTTTGTTCTTTAATGTTTGTAAGATTTCAATTACTTCCTCCATCATCATTTGTAATACATTTTACTTTTTATATGTCATTAAACCGATTTTTAACTACACATTCAATGTTTTTAGGGGGTGAAACTCTATGACAGTCTACGAGTATTAAACGAGAATAAGGCGAAACATTTTAAGCAATACAGCTGAGAAACGTTATAGTTCAAGACCAAATAATTATTTAGTTATTAGCGACAAAGATAGTTACGGCAAAATATTTACAAATGAGCACTGGCTGGTTGTAAAATCCTTATTTTCTTGTAAAAATGAAGAAATTTAACCAGATTACAGTAACATCCTTTCTCTGAAAAACTTAACAGTTCACAGCAATGGACCCAAAAATAATGGATAGTCAAAAAACAAACACTAGACTTTTTCTTTATTTGTTTCAATATTTGCAATGCTCCAAACGCTTGCCAACAGATTCTTAGAATTGTGTGCTCCGAAATTAGGAAAATCGCTTAACCTGCTCAAAGCACGTAAGCAGCTCAATGTCAGCAAATTCACAAGCAGAAATATCCTGACAGGATTGGCGAAACAATGGAAAACACTGTTCGCCAGACATGAGAAGGTGCCCATCAAACGAGACTTTACTCCTGACGTTGTCAGACTTGCTGCTCCTCACACTGCTTTACGCATACGCTTTTCAGTTAAAAGGTGGATGATTGCCTGCCTGTTCTTTAGTGTTTGTAAGATTCCAATAATTTCCTCCATCATCATACGTAATGCTTTTTAGTTCTTACATGCAACTAAACAGATTTTTGACAGCACATTCAATGTTTTTCAAGACCAACTGAAGATGAGAAATAAGTCTTAGCCTGATTTTTGTAAAATCGTTAAAAAATACAAACTCAATAGTTATGCTGAAGTCATGGCAATTTTCAACGCGACTATTCAAAATGGCAAATTTTTTCCAGTGGACGTAGTAACAAAAACTGCATTCATTCAAACGGCTAGCGCTCTTTTGTCCTTCAAGCATCGATATGAAAATAACAAATAACGTAGGAAAGGCTTTGTGAACTACCCCCACCACCCACCGATTGATCCGCGTGAATATTAAATCAAACCAATCCACCCCCATCCAACAAAGCACTACGTATTTAATGGCGGCTCCCGCAGATGATACGGTTAATATTAACGCATTACAATTACTGTTATGAGAAGCTCTAAATATTATTATTTAACGTGGTAGTATTTTCATAATTATGATTGTTTTTAGTATTTTTAATATTTATGTAAATATCACTGGGAAGTTTACCGTGTGAATCTTAAGGGTCACACCTCGCGGCTTGTTCATTCATTATTTTACAAAGCAAAATTTTCATCTAATACTCAGCAAAGTTTTCCAATCTGAATCGATTATCTTACATGTTATATCAAATGCCAAACCAATGATATCCCCTCTTATTTTATGATTATCCTGAAACCAAACTATTTCGCGGGTGTAGTCTAAACGAAACCAGAGAGATGAGGAAGTTGAATCATTCAACATGCCAATTGACACTAATGACAATTTTAGCATCCCTAATTCCATCATCATATCGTACGTAATCCGACAAAAGCTCGGGATATATATCTTTCTCTGGAATCACCCTCATTCCATTTATTTGCTACCTCAAGTGACGGCTTCAGATTTCTCCTAGTTTCACCACTAATGCGATACTCAGATGAAATTGGTCTACCTCTTCTTACTAGGAAAGATGTTCACGACAAAGCTACCTGCATATATAGCTTTGGCTTCAAGGATGCGAGTGTTGTTGTTTCGTATGAAAAGCCCAACCGTTTTGTTCTCCATTCACCACTTTTCTTCCTAGCCCTTGTCTCCACATCTCCCGTCCAGGATAATGCCAATCGATGCGCTGTGACAAGATCGCGCTTTCAGCATAACGTTCAGCAAATAGTTGGTCCATAACTCCTGGAATTACAGATAATTAGCAGTAGTTGCGGTTATCGAATTAACTACTCTTCGAGATGAAATGTTTCGGATTTACGACAATTTATTGCATTTTAAATCGGAAATTGCTTCAATGCTGGTCGGTCCAGAACAAGTCGTGGGCAAATTGGCAGTCAGCTTCGTCTCCGTGTGGAGTCATACTCCCAATACTCCCATTGTTGAATGACCCTTACTCTGGCTCCATTATTCCGAGGACAAGTACGACGGAAATCAAATTGCGAATCGAATAATGGTGGCGTTGGGTAAATTAATCTCGATAATGGCAGCAATATTTTCATTATGCAGATGCAGTTTTGACATTATCTAGCCATTCAATTCATCAGCAAAATTATGTGATTGCATGAAATTTATGTTAGGAAAATGAGGATTTTGCCTGGCAGTCGAGAAGTACGTATTGAGTAGCATCTTTGCGGCTGACTAATGGTAATACTTTAGTACATTTCGATGACACTCATTTATTCATTCGTTATAAACCTTTCGTCATCTTATTGAAAATCTTTAAATATTCCAAGGCCACACATATATTAAAAATAATAGGCAGCTAATAAAACGCTTCCCATAAGACGGCGATCAATCCTATTTAATAAACCGTCTTATAAATAACTTCTGGAAATACTTCAACACACCTCCGATTCAATATTCATCTCCTTCGTTTTCAAACATAATTTCCTATCCACTTTATAATCCACAACACACAGCTACCTCACCTCACTGCCAAAGATATTTGTGCCGTAGATACGTAGTATATCTCAAGTGTATGCTAAATTTCCCAGGTATTTATACTATTTGAAGAAGGAAAATCTGTTTTCATCAATTTCATTCCGATCACGTTGTCGTTTCGATGCCTTCGTACTATGTGTATCGTAAAAAGTGGAAGACACAGTGTCTTCAGCCTGGTCGCGTTTATCCCAACATTTTTAGATTTGTATCTGATTTCCATACGATTATGGTTTCCAAGATGTTGGTCCTTTGGCACGATTTCCTTTTCTCCGGCTCGTCAGTATCCTGATTTTTATATTTTCTTGGTCTTTGCCCCTTTCTTCATCATATTTCGTTCGTGTGTCCCGTCAAGAACAAGAAGTTGTGACGTCGACTTACGTAGGAAACTCATATGAATAAACTTTCCACGACAAATTTCCACTTTCGTTTTGTTTCGTTCCTTGGAAAACTTGTTGTAATCGATTGTTATCGCCATGAATCAAATCATTATAAGAATTTGTTTGGCAGATATGGTAGAAGATTTTATCATTCTTCAAAGATCTGTAAATATTTTTGGAGTCGATAAGTAGGGTGATGGGTTGAAATAAAAGTAAATGACTCGGTTTCATGTTGAACACAAGCAACGAAAATATATTCAACGTAGCAACATACATATATGTATGCAACTACTTTGTGTAAATCATATTTTCTTTAAATTTTAAGCGCTGTATCATTTAAAAGATACTTTAACAGTTCATCGAGATACTTTAACAGTTTATCATTGAATTTTGCTACACAAGAATAGTGAATTTTATTAACTTCCCAGTATATGGGAAGATCTTGTAATCGCCTCGAAAATCGAAATTGAAATTTTCAACTTTTCTTTACGTTTTGAGGTCCATAGAGTATATATAAAGTGTTTTTAGAAAGAAGTATGTATGTGTGTGTGTGTGTGTATGTGCGTACGTACGTACGTGCGTTCGCGGGCAGTTTTTCTACGAGCATAACTCACGTAAACAAAGTTGTATCGACTTTGTTAAGGTGTCAATCGAAGCGTCTTTGCAATCGTAAGAGCTGATTAGTTTTTGGGAAACTTCGGTCGGGGGGTTTGCTGTTTTCACCCCTTGAAGGTCAACCATGTTATGCGCCGTTTTTTAATTTAAAAAAAAGTGAAAAAAATTAGGTTTTTTTTCAAAAACAATAAATTTTTAACCTTATTTTCAAGTCCAAGTAACCAATGTTTATATAATTTATATACTCCAAGTAGTTTTTGTGAAAAAACCAGCAAGAGTTTTTTTTCATGATTACGAAAAAAATTAAATAAAAAATCATTAAACGTTCAAGGTCATTTACGTCATTCATTATATCTCGAGAGCCAAATATAATCTTCCGATCATTAAGGTGTCAATCGACGGGTATTAACATTTTTATGATGTTCTTATATTTTAAAAAATTCGTTAAAGCGGTTTTTTGATTTATTAAATAAAATTGGAAAAGTAGTGTTTTTTTCATAAAAAAAAATCATTTTTAACCTGATTTGCACATCGTAATAATAAATGTTTATAGAATTTGTAAACTTTTATCAATTTTTGTAGAGAAACCAGCAAAAACTTTTCTCATGATTACAAAAAAAATTAAATTAAAAATATAAAATAATTCAAAGTCACCATGTAAAAAGGGTTCATGCGAATCATTATACCTTAAATCTCTTATTCTAAAGACATCGTTGTAAAGTCAATCAAAGTTTATTAATATTTACAAAATTTGAGCAGATTTTCAATAGTCTTCACAGCACGAAAATGTTTTATCTTTAATGAAAAAACTGCATTGTAACCTGTCCCCCCTCCGATTGATCCGCGTGAATAATCAATCAAACCAATCCACCAAAATCCTTACGTAATCAATTGACGCTCGCGTAGATGTTACGATTAATATTAAGTCATTCCAATAACTTTAATGAGAGGTAGGTACATTTTTATTATTTGAAGTAGGATTATTTCCATAAATATTATTGTGTTTAATATTTTTAATATCTATGTAGATATTACTGGGAAGTTGACCGTGTGGAACACATGGGTCGCACCTCACGGCTTGTTTTATAGTATTTGCAAATAAGCGGACAAAAAGATATATCTGCAAAAATTTAAATACATTTCGAACAACAAAAACTAAAATTTCAATCATATGAAACCCTGTCTCAAATTTTATGTAATTCAAATAGTTCGACACGACAAGAAAACTACACCAATCCTCCGAAATAAGGTGAACCAAACTTATTGGAAACTCCAATTACTCGTTTGACTTCCGTTGAAATAATTCGAGCAGCAATTGGCACATATTTAAGTTCAATTCCTGCAGACAAATCCTGGCCAGGAAATATGGTGCTGAAATAGAAAATTGTTTAAAAAATACTATGTTTTATTCGAATAGTAAGTTTACATGCTATTTGAAAAAATTTCAGGAACAAATTTTTTTCGACTAATAATTTTCAAAGCATTTCGGTAATCGATTATCTTTTGAAAAAAAAATTCAATGTAAATTTAAATATGAAAATTAGACAGCAAAAAATTTGTAGTCTGGTTTTTTGGAGCCACAGCTTTGTTATAAATTTTTAGACCAGGAATTCAGCGTAATGTATTCCTAGAAATAATATCAATGGAAAAATTAAAATCTAACCACAGTTATTCGATATTAAAATTGACCGATCGAAAGCACAATAAATTAATGAATGAATTTTTGTGCAATCAAGAGCAAAATGAAATTATCGAAAAAAACTTCCATAATGTCATTATGATTAAAATAATAATTTCAAACTATGTTTGGTTTTATCAACAGAAAAACAATTTTATTAGAATAACTTCCGAATCACATCGGCAATTTTCCGAATTAAAGGGGCGATTTTTAATTCTCATTGGTGTTTTTCCAAACCAAATAAATTTTTTTTGAATATTGATCACTTAAGGGAGTAGTCTCGTGTTCGATTTTCAAAAAATCGATTTTTTTATGTTGCATATTTTCAAAGTATAATAAGTTGAGAGTATACTGTGAAAATTTTAGACCCATATACTAAGCCATTTTAAAGTTACAACAAATAATACGGCGGAGCGTACCCTGCAGCTGCGGTGCTCTTATCTGCGCTATTTTTTGCGACCCTATAGCCTTGAAAAATTCATGCTTGTAGTGTACGATACGTAGAATTTTGGCATTTCAAAGAAAAATGAAAATCAGTATATGCTTGTATTTCAAACTGTTAATATCTAGCTTTGAAATTTTTTGCATTTTTTGAACGAGAAAATCAGTATACGCTGATATTTGAACGTGTTAACGTCTGGTTAAAGTGGACAAGAAAGGCACGAAAAGAGGTACACACCCAGGGGAAAATAATACAAAAAGAAGTTTTAGAAGAAATCAACATACTGTTGAGGAAAATACTGATTTTGTTAGCACCTCTGCTCAATAATTGCAAGGTGAAGACGATTGTGAAGTGAATTTTGATCCGATTCATAGTTTCAGTTTATTGAGTTTTTAGTTAGTGTTCACAAGTTTGTAGAAGTTATGAAATGTAAATTGTGTCATGGTGATATAGAGTTCTTGAAACGACCACGGCAAGGATTAGGCTTTAAATTATGTGTTAAATGCCCGTGTAAACTCTTGTCCAATGATAAAAAATGCATACGAAATCAACAGACGTTTGGTGTTTGTTATGCGTTTACTTGGAATTGGTAAAAGTGGTCTGGAACTTTTTTGTTCTATAATGGATTTGGGTCGAGGTTTGAGTAATCAAGCTTATTATTCAATTGTAGAACACATATCCATTGCCGTGAATGGTGTGGCTAAAAACATTTTTCAAAAAGCAGAGAAAAATATTCAATTTGATCATCCGAAAAACGAAATTACTGTTTCAGGTGATGGATCGTGGTCTAAGCGTGGATTTACGTTTTTTTGGGTATTGCTTCACTTATTGGAAAATATTCTAATAAAATCTTAGATGTAATTGTAAAATCTAGTGTGTGTAAAGCTTGTGAAAAATGGTCAGAAAAAGAAAAAAGTGATGAATACGCTGCCTGGTATGATGAACATCAGGATAATTGTACAGCTAATCACAAAGGCAGTGCAGGTAAAATGGAGGTTGACGGGATCATCGAAATGTTTAAAAGATCTGAAGAATGGCTTGGTGTAAAATATACAAAGTGTATTGGTGATGGAGATACTAAAACCTTCAAAAATTTATTAGAAGAAGATCCTTATAACGGCGACCCTGTAATTGAAAAACTTGAGTGCGTTCTACACGTGAAAAAACGTATGTACAGGCGTGTGAAAGAGGCAAAAAAATTACTTAATCAGTACGCAAAACCTAATATCAGCTGGAAGCTGCAGGAAAAGAAAAGGCTGGGAAACAAAGTGCACCAAAAAGGAAGAAATAAATAAATCCAAAAACGATGATGTTGACTAACAAAATAATGCTGAAATTATCTATTTATTACGGCCTTGCAATTATGAGAAATATAAATTTTCTGTAAGAAAGGAAAAAAAGGTGTGTTGGCAACGTTTTATCATATAACTTCAACCGAAGAGAATTCGCAACACCATTATTGTCCCGAAGGTGAAACTTCCTGGTGGTGGTATCAGCAACTCAAAGCTGACAATAAAGAAGATACATTTATACATCCACCGACTTTTGATGAAGAAGTTATTAAAGTTTTAAAGCCGATCTACGAAGATTTGTCGGACGACAGTATTTTAAAAAGATGTTTGGGTGGAAACACCCAAAATAATAATGAAAGTTGCAATAACTGTGTTTGGAATTTGGCTCCTAAACACATTTTTACGGGCATTTTTTTGGAAATTGCAACACTCACAGCAGCGTGTATTTTCAATGAAGGCCAAAAAAGTGTTTTAAAAATCATGGATTTAATGGGTGTGCGTGCAGGCGCAGAAGCCATGAACTTTGCAACACGGGCCGACGATACTCGCATATACAACGCAGAGAAAAGTGTGTCTGACGTCGCAAAAAGTGAAAGAATTGCACGTAGATCAGGGAGAGTTGCTGAAAATGACGCTTATGATAAAACTGAAGTTATTCTGTACGCGCCAGGAATAGATGATTAATGTAAGTATACATTTTAAATGAAAATTTTCTTTTCCAAACTTTAAACGCGTTTTTCTAGAAACTACTTTTTTCCGTCGACCCGGATGATTAAAAAAAAACTATTAAACCGATTGGGCTGAAATTTTAAAACAATTTTCGAAACATAAATGTTTCTGTCCGGTACCAGAATTAGATTTTTTTATTTACTTTTTTATTTAAATCTCGATTTTCAACCGAAAAGAACAGTCGATTTTTAAAAAAACAAATTTACAAGGCCGCCATTTTGCTATTTTTCACTCAAATCTTTTAAATCTGCTACGTGACAGAATCACAGCCCTATTGAATAATAGTCTTTTTGGAATTTTGATTTCAGATGATTACAAAAGATGCAATCAGGGGGGCCAGCCACCTACTTTTTTTTTGAAGAGACCTACTTTACCTCACCAAAATTACGTTAAAATATTTTTTTTGTTCAACAAATTTTTATTTGGTTTATTCAATAGCTAAATAATAAGATATAATTATCCTAAGAAGATTGTATTTCCTTTTCCCCAAAAAAATTCTTTGAAAACCTTCAAAATTTAACCTTGGACATGAGACTACCCCCTTAAGAAAAGTTCTAAATTGATAAAAAGGAGCACCGATTCTATTTGGAAAGTTATCTTTTTAATTCGATACAAGCCGAAATGGCTCGGAAAATATTGCTTAAATGTACGTTTTCATTAAATTGAGCGAAATGGCGGCATTTGAAATTTTTATTAGTTTTTGGGGAAGTGTAATCATTTTTCATTCACTGACAAGTTTTGTGGAGAAAAAACCGAATGCTGTAAACTTCAATTTAACATTTTTTTTTTGTTTCATACATTCTCGGTAAGCTGATTGTCATCACAAATGGTAGAGAGCGATTAATAATAAAGCTGATAAAATGGTTCAAAATTATTATTTTGATTTAAGTTTTCATGTCAGCTATTTTAAATGTAGTGTTAAATCGTTAAAACATAGTGTTAAAAAAAATTGTTTTTGAAAATAAATGTTTCTTCACGTTTTTGATTCGCAATTACCGCTTGATGGAGTCCAAGTTTATCATAAAATTTCAAGATCTTTAAAATGTCTTTGTCCATCGCAAGCAAGTAGATACCAGCATATTTAGTTATTACTCTCAACTTTTCATAGTTCAATTGAACATAATATTAGGCAAAATGAACGAACTCTTCAATTACACAAAATGTATGTCTGTGCAAAGACTGAAAGTAGACCATTTTGGACCATACACTGTAATGCAAGCTCCTGTATTCAAATCTTTTTGAACTCTCTAATCGTAATTTTATGGATGCTGTTGTGCAAGACTTTTTACTGAATTGTTTCAAAATTGTGACCAATTTTTTTAATCTGTTTTAATAATTACTACGTTTTTCTTTTGTTTGGAATTTCCGTTTATCAAACTGATTAAAATTTATTTAAATCTGTTGTTTGAATTCTACTATAGAATTTCAACACCAATGAGCTTATAGGTTCCCTGTTTTAACTAAATCAATTGAAATGTTTGTCAAACAAACAGCTTTTTTATTTACATACAAATCGGAACAATACCGGCAAAGTTCCATTCACACATAATAAATCCGACAAACATTTAGTGAATCCTCACCACAATAGGCATTAGTTGCTAATGCATAAGTAGACTGTAATATGTCCTCCTCATTATCCAACACTAAAGTTATTACCACGCCATGCATTACTGAATCGACCAAATGCAATCCAGCTAAGCCAATTTTAGTCGGGTCTAATGTGCGTTCGCTAAATTATTTGAAGACTTCATTTCATCACTCCCGGAAACGTAATAAAAGCTAAATCCCTCAGCATATATAACCGAAGCTTCAGCAACTAATCCAGCGACAAGGCTGCAGACTAAGGGCTTCCAATCTCCCGATCTGTGTTGAACGCAACCATTCTTTATAGCGCCGATAGAGGTTGCCGAAGGATTCCTCTCCCACTTGCATGTTACAACCGCAGCCGAATTGCTGGCCATTCTTTAATTTGGTTCCAAGCTGACTATGGTTGGCGGGCAACAGGGTCACCAAACCTTCGGCCAAAGCAATTTCACACCAACAAAGAAGTGGGTTTCTATTTGAATCTGCCACCCTTGTATACGATAACTTTTATCTAGGATATCTTCCCGTTGCCACTATATCTTGTTTCAGGATTGAGAGCTTTTCCTGAATGTGTGGACCAATCGGTTCTATCGCGGAGCCATCCGTCCACCATTTCAACTAGACAGGAATCACACAATAACGGATCCTTACTGGAAGGTTATTGTGACGTTATAAGCGTAGCCATCGTTCCAGTTCACTTGACTCGGCGGGGCGTTCAGCGTAGAAACTTCCTGCTGTTCCTTTTTTGCTCGATTTTTTTCTAGTCACACTTAGTCCTTTTCGACACTAGAAAGCACCGGAGAAGCATGGGGTTTTGTTGTCTGGTGGCGGCTTTGGGGCGCCTTAATCGATTTAGAGCATCCTGTTTGAATGTGAACGGGTCGTGGTGGCTGTTGTAAAGCTTACGAACTCATCAGCCAGCTCACTGTATTTATATATGTGCATGTATATGGGCGGATGAGATGTACAGACAATGATAACGAGCAAGGATACCAATTTGCGAGGTTGATTTCAGGCTGCGGTTTACTCGCTTTCATTCGACTGTTACCGCCACCCGTCAAATTGCTGTAAAACGTTTGTACAGCTGAAACAGGATCCTTTGAGCAGAAATTGAATGCTTTGATTTCAAACAAATGAAATGTGCTGATGTTTTGAAAGCATTTCTATTATTTCAGAACGGAGCCTGGTTCCAATCAACATGAAATTTCGCCTAGAGCTCTACCATTTTAACTACTTATGTTTTCCATCTATTGGCACCTCATTCTGTTAATGAAAATCCATTAAATGAAAAGCCTATTATCTGCTCGAAATTGATTGAACGTTCTCGGGAAACGTGTTACAAGATACTTCAACTTTAACATCTACACAAAAGTTGTGTTGTATTTTTCCGCTATCTAAGAGGGCTGTATTAAATTGAATGTATTTATCGGTTATAGTTTTTAAAACCAGTTGCGATAAACTTAAGAAGTGCTCTAATATTTTTAAAGTTGCAGCAGTTCAATAGCATCCTTTTATAATGTTGCTGCCTCGAAAACATCTCTGAATTTCAAGCTAAACGTTTATTGAGCAACACTACACTACTGACAATTGAATCCTTCGATACGATTTGTGTTTTATAATCAAAATCAATATTTGTCTTATTTTTTCGACAATATAACGAAATCACTGGCACGAACGGAATCAAAACCTTCATCCTTTTCTTCCACCAAAAAACCAAACTTCTTTTTTTCAGGCTGCAGTTAACATCAAATCACTCAAACCCAATTTTCCAAGCAATAGAAAACCCTTCAAGCAATTATTTGCTTTAAATTACAACCAAAAGATACTCTATACAGTTCAATCCTAACTTCAACCCTAATTCCAACACAATTACACTTTTCAACATAACTCTCATCCGTAAATGGACTTCTTCTGCAAAAGAAGCACAAAAAAAGAAAAGTATCTACGACTTTGTATCTACGAGTATTTCCACCCTCTCGATAAACAGTGAATGAATACCCGAAAGCTTTGTTCTTTAACTTTCTCTCGTTTCGCACGCCGAAGACTTATTTCGGCCAAACACAAAATAAATATCCTTTTGTAATAGTCTTTTGTTCTTTCTTTGTTGCCATATCAGATTCGAATAAAGAAGCTTGAATAGTATATCCGTTAATGTGAAAACTTGTGTCCTAGTCATTCAATTGGTAGGTAAGGCAAGCTGGTGGCCAGACCAGATGATGCTGGCTAGTTTGTCTATTATTCGCCAGGATAATTCATTTTTGCTTTGTTCAATAGTTTTAGTAGGTACTTGGACAACATAAATAAAAGACAAGATTTATATCTGAGTTAATTCCTCGTCCACAAAATATTAGATAGAACAAGAAACAATAACAGCACAAAAAACTGCTCGAGTGTACTTATACAAGTATATCTGGCTCCAAGACTTATATTCCTTTCGATGTTCTTTGTACAGGACATAATGCTGCCTAGGTCTTTGGTTTAAGGAGTTGAATCACTCACATGATTGTTCGTCGACTCTCCTTTCTTCGGGTCATATTTCATTCCTGCTTAAATAGCGTGTTTCGCCTAGTATTGATATAATAGACCAGATAGAATCTGTTCAGGCTGCTTTTCATGGACAGTAATAAACCTGTCATAGTTGAATGGAAAAGATTGTTCCATTAAAACATTGCTGAATGAATATTTTGTGCGAATGTGTTAGGTGAATGATGCTGCAACGAATGGGATGTGTGCTTAAATCAAACATGATTTAAGAGGATTTATGAATTTGTGGTTTTGATTTCGATGTTTGGAAATTCGTGGAACGATTAAGACTGAAATATTCGTGCGTGTTTTGTTGGAAAAGATAAGTTAATTCATGTCTAAGCGGTTTAGTACTTACTTATGACGGTACAAGCCAAACAGTTGTCGATTTTCATATCCAAACTGGATTGTTTCTTTGACCATTTTGATGTTTTCTCATCTGTTTGGAAAAGACATTAATAGCTCTTATTGTTGTAAAACTTTTGAAATTGCGTGTTGCAATGAAAAAATGATAAAATGGTCTTTTCTTGGTTTTAACAGTATATCTATTTTCGATTAATATCAAAAAGAAAATAACAAAAAACTACATGCATTTCAAATTGTAAAACCTTAAAACTAATTAAATTAATGTGTGCCATCTATAATATTTTTATTCAAAATAGCGTCGTTCCGCACGTGAAAAAACGTTACATAGCCTTGCATCAAAATTTTCAATTGATTTAAATTTTTCACAACATACCAAAGAAAGAATTACTCTGGACACCACGGTTTTTCTTACTTCTCTTTAAAGTATCAAGTATCTTAGTATACGTTGAAGTGCTGGAATATAGCTGGAACGAATAATTGTTCCCGGGCAAATGTTATATGGTCTCATGGGAAAAAAACAGGTTTTAATTTCCTATGGTGTAATTCTCCCTCAATAATGAAACATTAACATTCATCTTCAGCTCCTCTTATTAATAGAAAAATATTTTCTTATTCCTTTTCTTTTTTTCCGATCTAGGAACTTCATATCAAAGTTTGAACTCCTTCTTGAAAATTTCTCTCCACTCATTATAACTAAGTGCAGTATCGATCTGCTTTTTTTTGGTTCATCTTGTTTGGACGTTTTCAGATGTATAACTTCCGTTTTTTTGAAAAATTAAGGCAGTAATAGATTCCTTGACAAAGAAAATTCTTCATTTTTCTCTTATTAACTTCCCAGTATATGGGAAGTTCTTGTAATCGTCTCGAAAATCGAAATTGAAATTTTCAACTTTTCTTTACGTTTTGAGGTTTATAGAGTATATACGAGGTGTGTCTAAAAAGTTCGCGGAATTCCCTCCCCCTAGTTTGTTGTGGAGTAGTGTGAGCAAGCCAGTAACCTCGCCCCACTCTTTGTACTCTAACTGAACCTCAGTCCAAGTTTCATTGGCTTCTGAGTCTGTTGTGCGGTTGTGTGAATTTTCTTCTTAACCCTTTCTAAATATCGCGTCGCCATCATGGAGATTTCTTCTAATGAGAAACAGCGAATCGTCATTAAATTTCTCACAAAACTTGGTAAAACTCCTACGCAAATTTTGACGGACTTGAATACAGTTTATGGAGATCATTCCTTTAAAAAACTGCTATTCACAAGTGGGCAACTCGATTCAAGGAAGGACTTCAAAAACTGAAGAAAACATTGATCGCATACGAGATGCAGTGTTGCAAGACAGACGAATATCTATCAGATTTTTGTCTGATCATCTTGGTTTAAGGGGGATAGCCACTGTGATAGGTCAAAAAAATAAAAAAAAAATTTTATTTAAATTACAGTTTATATGATCAAAAATATGTGTACAACATTGCAAGTCAAAATTTCAAAGATTGACTAAGTTACAATGATTGTAGTGAGAGCAGGTAGGCCGATCAGCTGCTCAGTATCGCATCGAAAAAGTTAATAAAAACATTAAGAAATTCAACAAGACCCTTGAAGATGAAGAGGAAGAACCGTCATATGGTCCAGGTCTCGATAGTTTAATATGGGTATGAAAATTTTAAATTTTTTTTATACATGATTTCATTACGAGAGAAATGGACTAAAATCTTCAAACGCATTTTTCTCGTAACGAATTTTTTTGAACTGGTCGCATCAATAACTCGAACAATTATTAACCGATGTCTAATTTTTTGTTTTTGTTTTATTCGTCTTAGTAATGGTTAAGGTTAAGCGTAGCCGATTTGAAAATTTTTGCTTTTTTGCTATTTTTTAAACTATTTGAAAACCAAAAAAAAACAGTCGAAAAAATTAAAATATTATGAATCGGTCACTATTTTGTGGAAAATCAAAATAAAAAATAACGGCTACGTACAACGATAACTACATTCGTACAAATTACAAAAAAAAAATTTGTTTATTTAGAGTACCGGCTCTTAAAAAATCGATGCGACCATGGAGGGGAAATTTTTTTTTCAGGCGCTACGGCATCGTTTATATTGTTAAAACTATTTAATATTTTTTAATACAAATTTGTGGAAAAATTAGTAGATGTGTACTTAATAAAATAAAAAAACCATCGAAAATTCCTCTACTTACTCGGTCAAAAAAATATTTAAAAATCATTAATTTTTCGGCCGTCACAGTGGCTATCTCCCTTAAATAAGGACACTGTGCACACAATTCTGTAGGAAAATTTCGGAATGAAAATATTGTGCGCTAAAACTGTTCCAAAACTTCTGGCAGAAGATCAAAAAAATCGAAGAAATCAATGCTGTGAAGATTGGCTTTCTGCTGAACAGGACACGGATTTTCAAAATGCTACTTCGGGGATGCCATTTTGGGGTGGTTGAGAACATTAAAAAGGAGACGACGAGGCTATTGAAGGACCTGACTGACGATCAACTGGAAACGTGTTTTCAGTAGTGGAGCAAGTGCGTTGCATTAAGGGGGGAGTATTTTGAAGGGTACATTGTACCATTACAAAATTAATTGTAAAATAAAACGTTTATAAAAATATTCCGCGAACTTTTTAGACACACCTCGTATAAAGTGTTTTTAGAAAAGGAAGAGTATGTGTGAGTGTGTGTACGTACGTCCGTGGACAGTTTTCTCTACGAGCATAACTCACGTGAACAAAGTCGTATTGACTTCGTTAAGGTGTCAATCGAAGCGTCCTTGCAATTTTGAGAGCTAAATAGTTTTTCGGAAACATCAGGCAGAGGGGTTTGTTGTTTTGCTTCTTTAAATTTTTTTTCTGTCATGCGTTATATCTCGCTATTAAAACATACGATTCGCATTGTTAAGGTGTCAATCGACGCGTATTAACATTATTATGAATCTTTAAAATTTTGAAAAAAATCGGTCGGGCCGTTTTTTAAACAATATACTTTTAACCTGATTTGTGGAACACAGTAATCAATTTTTATAAAATTTATATACTCCAAACAGTGTTTGTAAAAATATCATCAAAATATTTTCTCATGATTACGTAAAAAATTAAATCAAAAATAAAAAATCATTACCAGTCATCATGATCCTCAAGGTCATTTCTGTCATTCACTATATCTCACGAACTAGATATAATATTTACATCATTAAGGTGTCAAGCGACGGGTATTAACATATTTATGATTTTTTTAACATTATAAAAAACCGTTTCAGCGGTTTTTTAATTTAATAGAAGAAAATGCGAAAAATTAGTGTTTTTTTCATAAAAAATATTTTTTCTAACCTGATTTGCACAACACAGTAATAAATGTTTACAAAATTTTCACACTTTTATCAGGTTTTGAAAAGGAACCAGCAACCCATGAATATGAAAAAATTAAATAAAAAATAAAAAATCATTCAAAATTATCATGTAAATAGGGTTCATACAAATGATATTACTTTATATCTTTTATTCTAAATAAATTGTTGTAAATTCAATCATAGTTTCCAAATATTTGCATAGCTTAAGCAGATTTTTAATAGTTTTTACAGTCTTTTAATTAAAAAAACGGCTTAAATTTTGAAAATCATCAAAATTTCAATCAAATTTGCGCTTTGAATGGCAAAATATTTTGTAGTCAATACTTTACAAGATCATATGCATTAAAAAGCTTACATCAAATAAAAACTTTTTAGTAGGTTCATTCTTAAGTAATCGTAAGATTTCCATTAATTCCTCTATCATCATTTGTAATACATTTTACTTTCTACATGCAATTAAACCTATTTTTGACTGCATATTCAAATTTTTCCAAGACCAATAGAAAATATAAAGTATTTATTAATCTCATTGATGTAAAATCGTGAAAAAATATAAATTCGGTGATTATGCTGAAGTCATGGTAATTTTGAACACAACTATTCAAAATGGCCATCACGCGACAAAATCTCTTCAAGGAGAGTAATAACAAAAACTGCATTCATTTTTGCCAGCGTTCTTTTGTCCTTTCAGCATCGATGTGAGAATGACAAATAACGTAGAAAAGGTCTCCACCGATTGATTGATCAAATCAATCTACCCCCATCCGCCAAAAGCCTTACGTAATCAATGGATGCTCCCGTGGAGGATATGATTAATATTAACTCATCCCTGTTACTGCTATGAATACTTCTATATGTTATTATTTAACGTAGTAGTATTTTCAAAATTATTATTGTGCTTAATATTGTTAATGTTTATCTAGATATTACAGGAAAGTTGACCGTGTGGACCTCAAGGGTCGCATTTCGCGACTTGTTCAATCTCATATTGATAACTTTCTCAAACGATTTTGGGCGGCCATAAAACAAATATGTAATTTTCATTACAACCAACATTTAAATTTTTCGAGCAGTGACTTTAAATGATTGGCAAATTGGTTGTTTGATGCAAAAAAATATGGCAACGAGAAAATAAAATTTTTTAATTGGTCTGCTCTTAAGACATCCTTTCTACACAACTAACTTGAATCTAACATTTAAACATTATCCTTCTAAATCACACCTGCATATCTGTCTTTCAACAAGTCTATAGTAAAGTCAAAAACTTTGTTATTTAAGACGTCCTTACTATTCATCTCCAAATAAAAAAAAACTTTCTTTTCCTTGTTCTTCTTGATTTCATGCTCTCCGATCATGATGAATTTCGCAAGAAACAAAAGTCGATAGCAGCAGAAAGTTGCAAACTTTGAAAAGAATTCGATTTACTTCCCTATTATTCAGACTAGACTAGAAATACGTGATAGACTGCTAAGCACGGAACCATGATCGAACTAAGGTAGAATGGATACGAATCCATATGATTTCAGTAGTATATGTGTGTTATATCCAACATATATGGTACATACATTTGTGCATAAGTGAGGAAGCTCTCGAGTAAATTAAATATCGAATCAATTAGAAACTTCGAATATTGAGTTCGGACTTTTCACACGTGTTCTACACATGTATGTGTATCCTGCTGGAATAGTGCGATTCATTTTGATATAGACATGCCCGAGAAATTAGATTTGAACTATGCCAGGAATTAATTGAAGGATTTAAGAAAAAAAGATTCAGTGAGGGATATTCAAAGTTTTCGATTCAACACTATGCATCGCATCAAACATACTCACATGTTCATACATATGTGTAAATGTTGAATATGAATAACGAATAACTTGAATTAATTCGATATAACGCAAAAGTTTTGAGAGTTATTCTGAATCCAATTATGAAGACATGAAATCAAATAGACAAAATTACATATTTCTAGAAATAAATGAAATAATCACACTATTCTCTTGGTTTATTTCAGAACATCATCACATATTCGTGGGTGATCTTAGTCCAGAAATCGAAACGCAACAACTGAAAGACGCTTTTGCACCATTTGGTGAAATATCGTAAGTTTTTCACAAGATTTTCACATGATTTGTACAGTCAAGTTACAAGTTCACAGTAAATAAAATAAAATACGTATTAATATTTCCATATGAAGATAGGATACATAATTGTTTTAATGAAAACATTCTATCTTTTTATCAAACATTAAACTGATCAGTGTTATAATATTTATTTATTTAAACAAGACTACAATATACAGATGAATCCGAAAATCTATTGTAATAAGTAAAATAAACTAAATTAAAGCAAAAAAGAGATAAGAGAAAAGTAACTTAATATAAAAAAGGGAAGAAAGAAAGGAAAAAATTATTCAGGGATTGCATAGTTTGCAACTTTTAAAAGTAAATTTCGCTTAAAGAGACTAAAAGATAGGAGCAGAGGACCAAGCTGCATAACATCAAAATCGCGCATTAATCGCACAATAGGCGAATGAAAATAAATATAAAGATCAGCCACAGGAGGATCAAAGACGATCTTTAGTCTTGAGCTCCGAGTTTACGGACGAAATTTAATGTCTTCAATCAAGGATGTATCTTAAAGACCACGGCAAATTTAAAAAAAACATTACTCAAGTTCTACGTTGATTAAGAGGAAGAAGATTAAGGAAACAAAGACGAGCAGAGTAAGAGCAGTAGGAAAGACCAGATTTAAAGAATAGTAATCGGGTGAATTTTCTTTGTACTGCTTCAAAAGATGCAGAGTGTACTGTTTGGTACGGTGACCAAACTACTGAAGCATATTCTAGAATACCTCTGACAAGAGAGCAATATAATTTAACAAATGGGGAAAGACAAGAAAAGTCAGAAGCTCTACGAAGGACAAATCCAGTAAGTCGAGAGGCACGATTAATTATATCAGCAAAGTGATGATGAGAGCGAAGACAAGTGTCGAAGGTAACACCCAAATCTTTAAACACATCTACACATTCAAGGAACTCATTAGAAAGAATGTAGTCAAAGTTGGTAGGAGAATTCTTTAAGGAGTTAACCATGTAAACACATTTGCTCACATTAAGCATGAGGCCATTAGCAGAGCACCAGGCAAACAGTTGATTGAGATCATTTTGGAGCATGTGAAAATCATTTATGGAAGACACTCTGGTGAATATTTTACAATCATCAACATAAAGAAGACAACGTGAACGAAACAAAGAAGGAAGGTCATTAATAAAGAAGGAAAACAGCAAGGGACCCAAAAAAGAGCCTTGTGGAACTCCAGACAGTGGAGAAAACGGAAGGGAACGGGAATCATTAAGAACAATACAACATGAACGATTTTTGAGATACGTACTGAGCCACAGAATAAGATGATTAGGAAAATTAAGTAAGCTCATTTTAGAAAGGAGGATATCGAAGCTAACAGAGTCAAAAGCTTTGGCAAAATCAGTGTACACAACATGAACATCACAACATCACATCTATCATTAGCTGCACTGGCAACAAAGTTGGTGAACTAAACTAAGTTAGTTACAGTTGATCTACCTTTATGAAACCCATTTGACAAGGACTAATTAAGTGATAAAAAGACGTGAACAGGAAATTATAAAAGATTTTTTCTAAGAGTTTAGACGGAGCAGAAACTATTGATATAGGTCTATACTTAGATACAAGAGAAAGATCACCTTTTTAAAAAATAGGAAAAACGAGAGTATCCTTTCACGCATTTGGAAAACACCCATAATTGAAGCTTTTATTGAAAATAATGGAAAGAGGAAGGGAAATAGAATCAATTGTCTTTTTAAGGAAATAGTTTGGTAGACCATCAGGACCAGCACCACCATCCAACTTCAGTCCAGATATGAGGCACTTGACAGCAACAGGAGTTATAACAAGATCAGAGGAAGAAGGAGAATTATGCATGATATTTGTGAGAAAAGGAGTAGTATTAGGATGAGACGAGTGAACAGACGAGAAAAACTTCGCAAATAGCTCACATTTTTCTAACGGTGTATGCACTGTTCTATCAACATAAGTCAAAGAGGAGGAAACAGGGGACGACGAACGAAAAGACCGAGCATATTAATCGATTCTTCTATACAAAGAAGGTATTTGGCTCTGGCTTTTTTTATTAAAGATTTAGCTAAAGAGCCAAATGAGCGGAACAGTGCAAAATCCTCAGGCCGCTTATAACGATTATACCTTAAACGGCAGCGGTTTTTGGCGCGAAGAGTGTTGAAAATGCGCCGATTAAACCATACAGGGGCAGAAGGAGTTCTAGGGAAACAGACAGGTACAAAGTCAGAAAAAGCAGAGTTTAAGGTAGAATAAAATGCAGCAACAGCAGAATCAACGTCAAGCGAAGAGAACAGAGCCTCCCAATTAATTCTCTAGATTCGCTCATTGATACAAGGGTAATTTGCTCGTCGAAAGTTAAGTTTGGAAGGCTTGGAATAAATCAAAGAGGATGAAAAAGGGTAAAGATAAAATAAGCAAAAGAGGAGGATGATAAGGATCAACTGGAACAAAAGGAAAAAGAGAACGAGAATGGTAAATAGAAGAGGGAGATAAATTAGTGAAAATGAGATCAAGGGTCTTACCTAAATGATTTTTCGAGGTATTTACCTGAACCAGTGAGCAAAGAGCAGTAGGATAATTAATATTAATCAAGGTGGAAATATCAGAAAAAAAGTTTCATATATGGACAGAGGAGAACCAAAAGGAATGTAAGCACAGGACACAATAAGAGAATGAGACACAGAAAGGGAAACACGAACATTAACGCAATCATAAAGTTGATCAGAGGAAGATGATATTAAGAAGCTAGAATAGTGTTTGCGGATAGCAACCAAAGAGCCACCATCATCACGTTTGTCAATAAGGAGAAAATTACGATCACATCACGCCAAAAGTCATCTTTAAGCATGATCTTATGTTCCGGAGGCACAGTTATTTTGAAGGAGGCAATAATCTTATTCTGGATATTATCACTGGTAAGTTTCCTACAACTTATAAATGCAGGAACAAAACCAAGGTTGGCAATCACGTAGTCTTGAATATCACCAATAGTTATAATATACGCCAGCCGAGAGACGATGCGCATGCATTAGCCATGCTTGAATTTAAGTATATCACCATAAAAAATAGATTTTATGTGTCGGAAAATTATTGAAAATTATTCCGGAGCTTACCTTTCAATTCACTTAATAATGCCAGGATATTTTTCTGATTTTTTTACGCCCTTGTACGCATTAATGTTATTGAATGTCTCTTTACTGTAAAATCAATTTTCACGAAACCGAATACAAAACATTTCGAAATTCTCTACATTATCAGTTTATAGACCAAATTCGGATACAAATTGTTCAACATAAAATCATCGAAAGCACAAATCGAAACCCATTGCAACACGAGTTAATTCTCTTTTAGATGCATTACCTTCAATCCAATTTATTATGCGGAAACAATCAGGATTAAAGTTTTTGCCGTTTCTACAAATTTCTTCCTGAGCTTGCGATTCTCCTTTTTCTGTAGCTATCAAGTCTATTTCAGTTCAATCAAATTTTATTACATCGTTGATTTTCATCATCAGTTCCAATGTGGCTTGATTTTTTCCTATTGTTGAGATTCAATTTTTGCTCAAAAATTTGATGCTCATATATTTAGCATAATATGTATATTAAATGAATTGTATCTAAAATACTGAAGTAAATGAATCCCCTGCTTAGTCGCAGCTGTGGTTAGAGAAGTACTTCATGATGAAAACGACCTCTAGCTTCATCTGCAATAAGATTAAAAGAGTTTAAAATACTAACAATAAACAACATGCTTAAAATCACAAACCGTAAATACCTAATATTCTGATCAGCTCATTTCTGAACATGGAAATTCTAAGAAATTTATATCTACAACACAAAATGCTAAGAACTTCAAAAAACCGATATCTTACAAATTCGCTAGTTTGCCGTAAATTGTACAATATATTTGTTGACAAAAGACACAGAGAAAAAATAAAAGGATTAATATCTTGTCTCGGGGGCAAAATCGTGGATTTCCCATGTAATATATACACTTATCGTATAGTATACTAAATTTATTTGTTAAACAGGGAAAAAGTAAACATCATAGAGAAACAAAGTGAGCTTCAATCGCCGTAAAATAAATCAATTGTAGGTAAAAAAAAATATCCTAACCTCGTTTTTTGGGTGCAAAATCAGACAGTTCTATGAAAATCGTTAGTAGAGAAACGGGATATTAACGCATCACATATTAAATCCAATCTTTCAGATACTCCGTACACTTACAAGTAGTATTCAACTACGAGCTTTTATATTTTATATTTTCCTTACAGCCTATTAACACTCACCCAATTTGCAAATACTTGTGCAGCTTTTTCGAATCCAAACCAAAAATACTAGGCATAAAACGCCTGTTGCGCTATTCAAAAAAAAAATTCTGCTGAAAAAGTTTCCAAATTATATATTTTTTTATTTTGAATATTTGATTTGAATTCTGCAAAAAATATGAATTGCTAGTAGATTCAAATTAAGATACAGCACTGAAAATAAAATTTGAGCCTTAACTTCCACAAGAAGAAGGGACACACTCTATGTGACGTGAATGTAAATAAAACACAAAACAAAACTTTCAGGTTTTTAAAAAAATTGGTTTTCGTTGCATTTCGAATGTGAGCTCACAATTTATGAGAGCTGGCATGTGCTTAATTTTTTTTAGAATTTTATGTCTAAAATTACAATTACAATTTTGTTTTCAATTTTCATACAAAGCTAGAGATTCACAAAATTTTCCTCACCAAAGAAATCATTCAAGTCTAATAACTTCAAAATGACTTGATTTGCTTGAACTTTTGAATCGTCAAGAATAGAACTTTCAAAAATTCAACGTTGGCAAATTGATTTTTTCAATTCTGAAAATGAAAACCTACTACAAAAAACTTACCAAATTCACATCAACCGTAATTGAAAATCACTATCAATTATTTATCTTTCCTTGCTTCTAACATCTTACACCGCACCTGTCCATGCCTAATATGCAATATTACGTCCTTGTACTCCTTATCATATTTCAATTTCCTACCATCAACTTTGAAGACGTTAAACTCTACCTAAGCCTCTATATTCGACAGTCTTTCATACATTTTTTTCGGCTGCCTTTATAAGCTCCCCTGTTGGAACAATGGAAAATTAATTTATTGTACGGAACCACTTTATAAATTCCAAACACTAACTCGAGGATAAGGAAAGGAAGAAGCAAGAGCGATGGATATGAAACCACCGGGAAAATCTTTATGCTATGCCTGCTTTTCCTTTTTTTCGTTTTCAATTTTTTTAGCTTTGCTGCTTCTGTACTATGAATCTCATTAGGTCGCTTGGTTGGATAAAGGAAGAACAAAATGAGAATTAAGGAAGTACGTTTGGTCGAGGGTTTGTATTAATATCGTCTACAACACTGTCTAAGATTGGACGATATAGTGTCCTTAAATATGTATGAGTAAATTTTGAAAAGTGAAAATCTAGCGCTGTTGCCGTAACTTCTGTGGGTATCATCGTAAGAAGTTTTCTCAGAACGATTTATTTATTCATGTTTTAGTTTATTCAAATTATGTTCATCTGAAAGCTTTTTAGAAAGTGTCTTGTTCATGTCCACGGCCTGGGAAACTTATATTATGTTTGCACTTTTTTTCATATTTTGATCCTCAATAAACATATGTGGTCGCACAACAAATCCTTGATCACTTCGACGAATCCCTTAAAACATTGTAAAATAGTAAAATTATTCACTCAATGCTCAAAAAAAAAATCGTCAAACATAATTGCAATAATTTTAAATTTTCAAAAGACATTCTCTAGAAAACCTTAAATTTTCCATCAGTCAAAACTGTTGTGGCAAACAGGCTTCAAGCCTGCTATTCCCATCGCTCACTTATTTCTTTTTCAAATTTATTAGGACATTTCCCAGGGGGGATGCTGCCAACGAGAGACAAGTTCAAGCCTAAATTTTCCAAATCTTCCATTTTCCCCACCTTCGCGAGCGACAACTTCAAAATATTTCCATGCATGCTAGAATTTCTTTTCATTTTTTTCGCAACAGAAAATAAGCCAGCATAGTCGTCTTGCGACAAGGTGATTCCCAGTATTCCTTAATGGACTAACGGTAAATGAGACCTAGCGGAAAGCGAGAAAAAATTACACGAAAGGAAAATGATGATGGAGCCGAGAGACAGTCGTGCTTTTTTCATATTCCCAGGACGAAGTGAGTCAGGCATCTACGACGAAAACAAGAAAGTGAAATACTGACATCCTGCTGGGCTTTTTTGCGTGTGGTGACAACAATAGCTCTTACTGCGATTCAAATCTAAAACACTGTAGAATGAATAAATGGCAACATAAATGCGTCTAGCACGGTTGACGACAGGACTCTTCAAAATTTTCTTTATTTTATTAGGGTTTGCCTCGATGCGAGCATATATGACTAATGAATTATGAGATTACATTAAAACACGATTTCACTTTCAAATTTTTATTTTTATTTGAATCAATTCATGTAATTTAAATAATGCATGATTGTTTGTACCACTTATAAAAGGCTCTTGATGTCACAAGGGAAACAAATGAATAATCTATAGTGAGCTTGGCAAAGTGATGATATGTGCTGCTGATGATGATGATGTCGTCATAAAGAATATGGTTGACGAAGCAACAAGTTTTACTGCTCTGACGAAACTTTTGATTGATGATCCTTGTAACAGTTGGGCTAGTTGCTAGGATCCATATTGACATGATAAAAGTTTGATAAGTTGTTTTGACTACGACAGTATTACGAGAAAAATCTTTTTGTATTTTATTTAATAATAAAGGCCACAGAAATAAATTTCAGAGTTAATGGGGCTATATAGAAAATCCCCATTTGCACGCATAGAGTACAAAGAACATTGACTTGTTTTCGAAAATACTAGTTCTTCGTCAAAACTACGTTATACATTTTTTTCAAACCAAAAGCCTCAAACACAAAACACATATTTTTCATCTTACAAATTGAATTAACCTATCAGAATGAGGCATATCGATCAAATACTTTGTGACCTACTATACAAATTGAAGGAGACATAACGGAATCTATTGAAAGCCACTAATGACACATTGCAAAGCGTTCAATTAAGGATGGCATAATGAAATTACTGATTTCTGCACAAATTAATGAATCCGCACATGGAGAGGTTATTAGCACCCTTGTTTGTGGCACCTCGGTTCTCTCTAACTTTGGCCACAAAGCAAGACTCCTACCACTCAGGCTAACACGAGAGCATAAGTTGCATAATTGACTCCTTTGCAGGCAATCATCCACCTTTTAACTGAAAAGCGTATGCGTAAAGCAGTGTGAGGAGCAGCAAGTCTGACAACGTCAGGAGTAAAGTCTCGTTTGATGGGCACCTTCTCATGTCTGGCGAACAGTATTTTCCATTGTTTCGCCAATCCTGTCAGGATATTTTTGCTTGTGAATTTGCTGACATTGAGCTGCTTACGTGCTTTGAGAAGGTTAAGCGATTGTCCTTATTTCGGACCACACAATTCTAAGAATCTGTTGGCAAGCGTTTGGAGTATTGCAAATATTGAAACAAATAAAGAAAAAGTCTAGTGTTTGTTTTTTGACCTTCCATTATTTTTGGGTCCATTGCTGTGAACTGTTAAGTTTTTCAGAGAAAGGATGTTACTGTAATCTGGTTAAATTTCTTTCATTTTTACAAGAAAATAAGGATTTTACAACCAGCCAGTGCTCATTTGTAAATATTTTGCCATAACTATCTTTGTCGCTAATAACTAAATAATTATTTGGTCTTGAACTATAACGTTTCTCAGCTGTATTGCTTAAAATGTTTCGCCTTATTCTCGTTTAATACTCGTAGACTGTCATAGAGTTTCACCCCCTAAAAACATTGAATGTGTAGTTAAAAATCGGTTTAATGACATATAAAAAGTAAAATGTATTACAAATGATGATGGAGGAAGTAATTGAAATCTTACAAACATTAAAGAACAAAACTACTAAAAATTTCATTTTCATATTTGATGGGAGCTTTTAAAAGCATATCATCTTGCAAAGTGTTGACTGCAAAACATTTTACCATTCAAAGCGTTCGTTACCGCAAATGCAAATCAGATTAATTTTTAAATTCCCAGTACATGGGAAGTTCTTGTAATCGCCTCGAAAATCGAAATTGAAATTTTCAACATTTCTTTACGTTTTGAGGTCTATAGAGTATATATTAAGTGTTTTTAGAAAATGAGATGTATGTGTGTGTGTGTGTATGTACGTACGTTCGTACGTTCCTGGACATTTTTTCTACGAGCATAACTCACGTAAACAAAGTTGTATCGACTTTGTTAAGGTGTCAATCGAAGCGTCTTTGCAATCTTAAGAGCTGATTAGTTTTTGGGAAATTTCCCCGGGGGGGGGGGGGTTTGCTGTTTTGCCCGTTTGAAGGTAATTTCTGTCATGCGTTATATCTCGCGAACCAAACATACGATTTCCTTCATCAAGGTCTCAATCGACGCGTATTGACATCTTTATGATTCTATCACGTTTTAAAAAAAAATCTTGGAGCCGTTTTCTAATTTAAAAAAAAAAGGTGTAAAAAATTAAGATTTTTTCAAAAGCAATAGATTTTTAACCTTGTTTTCAAGTCGAAGTAGTCAATGTTTTTATAATTTATCTACTCCAATAAAGTTCTTGCGAGAACATCATCAAATTTTTTTTCTCATGATTACAAAAAAAATTAAATTAAAATTGAAAAATCATTAACAGTCATCATTATCTTCAAGGACATTTCTGTCATTCACTATATCTCACGAACTAGATATAACATTTGCATCATTAGGGTGTCAACCGACGTGTATTAACATCTTTGTGATTTTTTTAACATTAAAAAAATTCTGTTTCGTACGCTTGTTTTTCCATTTGATAGAAGAAAATGCGACAAATTAGGGTTTTTTTTCATAAAAAATATTTTTTTAACCTGATTTTCACAACATAGTAATAAATGTTTATAAAATGTATACATTCTTATCAGTTTTTAAAAGATAAACTGGCAAAACTTTTTTCCATGATTATAAAAAAACTAAATAAAAAATAAAAAAATCATTCAAAGTTACCATGTAAAGAGGGTTCATACGAATGATATTACTTTATATCTTTTATTCTAAATAAATTGTTGTAAATTCAATCAAAGTTCTAAAATATTTGCATAATTTGACCAGATTTTTAATAGTTTTTACAGTATTTCAATTAAAAAAATTATTATTGTCTTTAATGTTGTTGATGTTTATGTAGATATTACTGGGAAGTTGACCGTGTGGACCTCAAGGGTCGCACTTCGCGGCTTGTTTTTTTTTTGGTTTTCAAAATGTAAGCAGGTTTTTAATTAAAATTAAAACACGACAAAACTATTAAAAATCTGCTCAAATATGCAAATATTAATAAACTTTGATTGATTCAACCACAATGTCTTTAGAATAAGAATAATCAGAAAAATATCATTCTATGAACACTTTTTACATGGTAGCTTTCAACTATTTTTTTAATTTTAATTAATTTTTTTGTAATCATGGGATTTTTTTAAACTGGTTTCTCTTCAAAAACTGATAAGTATTTATAAATTTTATACACATTTTTACTGTGTCATGCAATTTAGGTTAAAAATTATGTTTTATGATAAAACCCTTATATTTTGCATTTTTTTTTATTAAACTAAAAATGGCTCCAAGGATTTTTTAAAAGGGCAGAAACATTAAGAAAATGTTAAGACACGTCAATTGACATCTCTGTGATGCAAATACTATATTTGGTTCGCGAGATATAGTGAATGACATGAATGAGCTTGAAGGTCATGATGACTTAATGATATTTTATTTTTAATTTATTATTTTCATAATCATTAGAAATTTTTTTGCTGGTTTTGCCTCAAGAACTACGTGTAGTATATAAATTTTATAAATATTGATTACTGCTTTTTGCTGAACAGGCTAAAAATTAATTGTTTGTGAAAAAAACCTTAATTTTTAATAAATTCAAAATCGCATTATAATTGTTCTAAAAATTTGAAAGAACAACACCAATGTTAATACGCGTCGATTGGTATTTTACCGATGGATAACCAATGTTTAGTTCGTAATGTATAGCCCATTACAGATATGACCTTCAAGGGGTCCAAACAGCAAACCAATCTCCTCCCCCTCCCCGACCGAAGTACCCCAAAAACTAATCAGCTCTTAAGATTGCAAAGGCGGTTCGATAGGCACTTTAATAAAGTCGATACGACTTTGTTTGCGTGCGGAATGCTCGTAGAAAAACTGTCCGCGAACGCACGTACGTACATACATACACACACAAATACATCTCCCTTTCTAAAAACACTTAAAATATACTCTAAAGACCTCAAAACGTAAAGATATGTTGAAAATTTCAATTTCGATTTACGAGGCGATTACAAGAACTTCCCATATAATGGGAAGTTCAAATTATTTAACTTCAATCTTTGAAAATTTGTCTAAGTGCTACTGCGAAAAAAATTCGAAGTCCATTTCAGTTTGCTTTGAGACTCTTTCAATTCCGTTTCAGTACTCGTTCGATGTAACTGATATTTAAGTCGTCAAGCAATGTGTTTCCCGATGTAACTAGACTAACATAAAATTTTCATTCTGACTTCAGTCTCTGTTTTGATTGAAAAAAAATGTTTGCTTCATTTCGGTCCCAGTCAGTTTTCAGCGCTTACAATATCTTTTGTCTTATTTTAGATTGGATTTTATATACAATTCAATTTCCAGGCTCTTTTTCTTTCTTTTCCGGGTGATTTTGTTTACCCGAGCAATTTTTCCAATCTGTGTGTTCCATATATTCGTGTATAATTTTTATTGACTATATTAAAGCTTCTAATCATGTTAGTTTTCTGATTGGATTCATTTAAATGAACGAACTCATTCTGAGAAAGTTAGTTCAATTCACAAATGTTTTCAAGATTTTTTGTTCTGCCAAAACATAAAATATCACGTCCACATAATTATAAGTTTACTTTGACATTATTCCGTCATTTCAACGTTAATTTAAACAAATTCCCAACCAATCGTCATCCTTCCACAATCAACATAACACGTTTAGGTATTGTCAATTGAATCGTGGAGATTTCCTTTCACTCGGATGTCTCATATCGCTTGGCCCATCAATCAATAATGTCGACTCGGGGAAAAATGACTGTCGCTGACTGCACACTCAATATAATAGACGATAAGTTTGGCAAGGACATCAAACGACCACCTAATTTTCCACCAAATCCCCCATGTGGTCGCCGTATACCCACCTGACAAAAAGCGCTATTCAATCCATATCGACTAGTGTTGACTAGTCTCCAATGGGATGAGAAAGTCCTTATTGGTATCTGTATCGACTGACTGCCAAGCCTCGTGCCATCATGCATAGTGGACAAAAGTTTGTTGATTCAGCTAGCGTACGCCAGCAGCTCAACACTCACCGCATTATTAGACCTCGTCAAATCAAAGGTTGGAGTTTGATTTATGTCATCAGGATTGGTCGGAACAGTTGGCACAATAAATTGCTGCTTATCGGGAATGTCATGTCGCATTTTTCGAAGGCTCTTGTTGATTTATTTGATTATTGAGTGACCGATTAGATGAGATTATGTGTTGTTATATATAATGTTGCCGTCTTCCTTATAGTTTTTTTCTCTATTCTGTTTGGCAAGCACAGGAAGTTTTTTTCTAATCTTTCGATAAATATTATGACAGTGTAGGTAGAGAAGGTAATGGATAGTCGTCGATAGTATATTTATCGAATAAACAGGTTGTTTAGCAAAGAAAATCCAATATAATGATACATGTTTTTCTGGCTCCGCAGGAATAAATAATGATGGTCGTTGGGATGCGATAGTTGGGTCATATTGAAATAAAACTGATGTGTCGTGATTGCTTGGAGAAAATTAATATTTTTTCATGATGGATTGGCTTATTTCTAGTGGTGGCATTACCATGGCAGTAATTGGCTTTACTTCAAAAGTTACACTTTGTGGCTTGTTATTAATAAGGATTTGATTAGGTTCACTGCATCTTACATACGAAAACAACAGTGACGGCTTTAGAAGACAAGTAATTTTTCATTTACATGTCTTGTTTACATAATGATACAGCAGTCTGCTACAGCCCTTGCAAATCACATCGAACTTAAAAAAATAAAAAAAGAGCTGTCCAATTCAAAATTGTACCTTTCAAAATGTGGTCTAAGTGCGACCCTAGAGGCCCACACGACTAACATAGCAAATAATAAAAAAGCTCTAATTTGTTTTTATTATTAATTTTTATTATTTATAATCACTATTATAAATAATTATTTTTCTAGATTATTATAATTACTTTTATTGTTTTTATTTATTTTTTATCTAACCATAAAAGCTTTGGTAGAGGATGACGCCTCCACCACCTGGTCGTCCTCTTCCAAAGCCTCGGCACCCTCGTCCTTCATCTCGGCCCCGGAATCCACAACCATTATTGAGCGTATTTATATATTATTAATAAAAATAATTCGTTATTAAGAATATTTGATCATTACTGAATAGTTATAATTGTATTTATATTTAAAATATCAAATTACAGCAAATAATATTTGATTGTTATTAACAATATTAAATTATCTATAACAATATCCAATTAATATCTGCTGTGTGACGCTAATGTCACACATAACAAACTTCATAATATAAGTTAGGAGTTCTATAAATTAATCTTGATTTTTTTTTAAATAACTTTTTTACAACATTGATCAAAATGTTGCTACAACACACAATAATAATAATATTTATATGAAGGTATTTGGAATCGCACGAATGAATAGTGCATTTCATCAGTTTCAAAATAAGCAATTTTAGTCGTTTTTTCAGTTTTTCGTCCTAAATAAAAACGGCTTTACCAATTTTGCAGAAAGCTCATTCAGTTTTAGGTTACGTAATTATGCGTCGAATGAAACCGGTCCCACATAAATGCGATCTTTGGTTCTTGAGATAATCGAGACGAAAAATAACACCGAACGCACATACGCACATTCGCACATACGTACATACACATACACAGACATCTCTCTAAAAACGATGGATTTGGATTCCACGGTTCGATTAGAAAATTTTGCAACAATTTATCTTAAATCGTCATTGCTAGTGCTTATTTGAAGCTAAAGTTATAATTTATTACATAGAAACCAAACAAAAATAACCATATTAATAATGAAAATAGAAATGTATATTCTTTCAAGTGGTTCGATTTTTGTTTAAAAAGAAATCAATAAGGTCCATCATGTCAGGTCACATTCTGCATATAAGCACAGGAATACAACACATATATCGCCAAGAACAGTGTCCTAAATTCTATGTAAGGAGCCAATTTTCACAAATAACAATTTCTTTTGAAGTTTAGTACAATCAACCATGCACTTCGTATAATATTGTTCATCCGTAAACTTCATGAGAGTACTCAAATTCACAACTATCCCAATACGGAATATTTGAAACGCTTTTCTCACTTATTTGTTTATACTTGGTTATCGTTAAAGTTAAAGGGTTACATAACATTCTACCTACACTCACATACCTACCCTCTCACAGCACTGGCAAATTGAGATTTGATATGTTACCATCGTATGAAGAAGATACACGCTTTAAAGTCCAGTTTACCAAAGACAGAGAAAATGGCTCCCCAAGGAAATGTCCTCGTTTAACGTAAATAATGATAAAAGGATATTGTGTGTGTTATAGACGTCGTTCTAGACATCCGATCTAGATGACCATATGTATATGTAACATACGTATTTTTCATGAAGTGGAAATAGTTTTGTGAAAAACTGGCACTATATTCCCAACAAAGGACTAGTACAGTTTGAAACTCCCTGCCAGCATGAATGAATGGTTACTATACGCAGTGAACATAAAACGAAAAGCACACCCCATAGTGTCCTGATATCCCTTACTCAGCATGTGTCCATCTAAACATGCTTTATTTATATAGCAGAGTGGTTCTATGAAGAAGTTAAAAGTTTTTAACTCCTTTAATCTTGTCGAGTATTTTGCTAGTATACAAGTGGCTAGCATCTACACGTTTGGCATATCCTTCAGCGGTATCCCTAACTCGGAACACATCTATTTTGCCAACGTGTAACGTATATACAACGAGTGCACTATCGCTGGAACAACCCTGAAATTGCCAGAGTAGTTCTACTACGATTGCTGAGCGGCCACTTAGGTTCGAAAATAAAAGCAACATGATTAGACTTTGAATAGTGAATGTGCTGGGTGATGGCAGGATGGCTTGCGAAAGCTTAGAACCTGAACAAGAACCTCAACCTGGTGTACTTACCCTCGTGGATTTCCACTGAAACGGCAAACGAAAATTGAAGCGAGCAATAGGGTTAGGTTACGTCAATCTTTAGAACAATCACCAGAGTGGGTTAGCGGGTTGAAGCGATAGTGGTTTGTTCCCGAGCAGCGCTGTCGTTCGAGGTTGATTTGCAGCGTTGAAGGGAAAAATAAATGCTTGCACTGCAGATATGGCGATTTCCTCGTGTCAAGAGGTGGCTTTGCATTTCGTAGTTGGAAAAAGTGTTTCAAGTTTATTCGATATTGATGGCAAAAAACACAGTTGATCGAATTAATGCGCAGTCGATAGATGTTGCGATGGTATTTTATGACAGAAACTAAAAAAAAATGATCCCTCAATCTCGGAAACTTAAATCTAGAAAGAGAATTTTAAACGCAGAATTTAATAAAAAAAGGAAAATTCTTGATAAAAAAAAATTATTGATATATCATAATAAACCCTGTAAACATGCATCAGTGACAATAGTGATAACATTGTTTTACAGCATTTATTAGCAGAAGAAAACCCATGGGGAGTTGAAGTTGAGTCTTCGCCAGTGATGGGTGTTATCGTGGCAATTTAAAAGTCTAATTTGCTAGGAAAGTGTTTTTTTTACGCTCGGACCAAACTCGTGATTTGTTTCAAGTTTTTCCGAAACTTATATCTAAAGCGTCAATTTGTATGATGCCAAGAATTTAGCTCCTAAATTGTGTGGTTCAAACGACAACGTTGCCGATGAATCCTCTGTTTTAACTGTGCGATGTGCTTGTTAATCAATTTTAACGATTCTGTCCTGCCGAACAAACTTGTCTGTGTGTCTTTAGTCAGATCCCTTTTTCAAATTCGAGAGTATTTCATGACCCACTTGTGCCACTGAAGTCTGAAAATCATACCGATATACAGCGATGGAAGCACTCGCGGAGAGTTAAAATCGGTCAACAGAGCAATAGTGGAAGTTATGGCGTGAACGCTGCGATTTACAATTGTGTCCTGCCGTTTAGAAACATTTACAAGATGTTGGAGTTTTACTCACAGTTCAATTCGTTGTCGCTCATATCACGCAGTTTCTTGATTTTCTAATGCTGCACGCACGATAGGCAAAAATCATATATTTTTCAAAAAACCAAATTTGCAGTTCGTTTTGCCAACAAAATGAAAGAAATTGGTAAATTCGCCTACAAGCACGCTGCAAGCAACATAAGTTAGCTTAGACAGTTCTTGATATACCAAGAGCTTCACAAATGAGCTACCATTTCAGAAAAGAAACAGCCACGTCAGTCGAAACTGCATTTTTTTACCACATTGATTCAAAACGAACGTTTTTGCGTTACGTTAGCAATGGTTCAAGGAAACCTTAACAATTCACTACACACGTTTTGTCATTAGTCAGTATAAGATTTTTTGAAGGAAAAAATTGTAGATGCTACGCAAAATAGTTTTTGCTATAATTGCTGGACTGACTGCGACCAACGGAAGGTTAAGAAAGACTTTCCCAAATTTGTAGCTTTGTCACATTATTTTATCGTTTACACTGGACATCCTTTCAAACAACCAGCTGAAGCTTTCACCCATATATACAAATATGAACATATTTTTTCATAACAAATTTATAACCGATTACTTACAGCGCTAACCTCTTATGACTGCCACAATACACTTGCTTTCAAAAATAATCAAATTTATTCAATGGTTATTGTTTCTTACTTACAAATGCCCCGCCCGAACACGGTTGCACAACTGGCTCAGTACTGGGTCAATGCTGGCTGAGCGTCTAATAGCAGTGGCGAATAAAACTCGGCCAGTGCTATAAGGCCCAGTAACATATAAGCGGTGGATGCTAACCAGGGGTGGACGTTATATGCTGGCTCAGTAACATATAAGTACTGGATGATAACTACGGGCGGACGTTGTATACCAGTACTGGGCCAAGGGCCCGGAAACAGCACTGGCCCAGTATTGGCGTACAACGATTTTGTTTCTCCGCCAGCAGTCAAATGCCAAAACGGAATTGACGGCGACAGGAGCCATGGAAACTTGATTATAAAAGTCATTCTCATATGAAATCCCTCGCCCGGTATGTGGAGAAGACGAGCCGGAATTCAAGGAAGACTAACTTGTTTTCTTTCTAAGAATAAAGGATAGTGTACCATTTACCTTAGCCTGCAAAACATTTCTTCAAAATATCGACGCTTATGCGTTCAATCAATATGAACTATGAGTTCAACATGAATTTCAAATAATACAATGATTTCTGATATATTTTCTTTTCCATTGACTTAACATTTCAATATTAATGCAATACTATACATTCGCGCAAAGAAGCTAGCTATTGAACTTCCTTCAAACCGTTTAACATTCTGCTTGTGTTCCGAATTGTGATATTACAGTAATGGCTCCAACCATTGGGCCACTGTCGATTGCCACTGCTGGCTCAGTGCTAAGTTACAGCACTGCGCCAGCACCCAAATGCGGACTGTTTGCTGCTGGTTGTCTTTGCACTGTATTACCGCATATTTTTTCGCGATAGGCAAAGACGGTATGTGAAGTTGCGTCAAACTAAATTTTCGCCATATTTGCCATACACAACATCTTCGTGCGAGTCATACTGTTCGAGATATTGGAAAATAGAGTGTGCGTCTTCTTTTCAAAATTGCGACCATATCCGCCAATATTCGGAGAACTTGCACATTATTTCCATATCTCGAATAATCAAACCATGTCATAATAAAGCGGCATAAATGACTTTTTTTATTTGCGGCGCACACTGAGTTTTATTTTGTAGTAATGACTCCAAGCACTGGGCCAATGCTGGCTGGGATTGGCACTGGGCCAGCACTCGAATGCAATACTTGGCCAGTACTCAGCCAGCACTGACGACCGACGGTTGGCCGTTTGTTTGATGCCGAGGCTTGGCGCACGCTTGGCGTTGTTTCCACTGCTGGCAAACTGTTCGGGAGGTTGACTGACTGTATAACAAAGCTGTATACTACCAACATCATGTGTGCTTTTCTTTCCTTGTTTCATTCTCAACACCTTCGCGAACTCACAAAACTTGGCGCGAAAACCTGAAAAGGGTCTCGGTACGCCAACAATCCATAAAATGCCTGAATCCACCTTTATAGGAATATCTCAATCTGAAATTCTTTCGTAAGTAAATTTATGTAACCTATTTCTATTTCACAATATTTTATAAATTTACTATTGCAACAAAATCACCGATGTTTTCAATTATTAATTTTAAATTTTTTTTAAATTAATTAGACAGAAACTAAAAATGAGACCACCGAACAAATAATCATATCTTTTTCTGTCATACACCCGTCAAAAAAAATAACTTTTCTTGTTGGATTGCCTGACACAATACAAAGATCATGGATGTGACAAAAGTGTTTCCTGAGATATCAACATTATCATTTTTAATTAAATGCACCTCGAAGTTACCTGGCAAAATGTAATAATAAGAATTATCGAAAAAGTTGAAGGAAACAAATACAAAATTGTGAAACTTGATCAAAATGCAACATCTCTTCTCCAATTTTATTGCCACTATCCCTTGCAATCTCCCAAAAAGCATTTCAATAGAATTGATTAATTTATGTTTCTATGGTTTTTCACAAAAGACCCCATCGTCTAGTCTTGGTTGGTAATAAATAGAAATGATTAAAAAATCACTTAACTTTAACAAAAACAGATCAAATAGCTTTGAAAAAAATTATTGCAGTTCAACCGTCAGACACAATCAACTGTACTACTCTGAAAACACACAAGGGTATTTTTTTTACAGGTATATAAATTTCAATTCACATATCAAGTATTGTGGTTGTTAAATTTTACTGTTATTGTATTGATTTACGTCGGCAAATTATCATCCAAAAATTTACACCCATGTTGTTTGAAAATAGTGAAAATTTATTTCCGAAACTCGTGTTCTGTGCACTAAACTTATACACAATCGTTCATCTGAGCAGTCAGCTTAAAAGCCATACGATGGAAAGATGTATGTCTACGTATACGCTATTGGACAATGTTCATCCAACATGAGCTCGTATAGTGCGAGCCCAAGAAGCTATCGCTGCTGTAGAGGGTGGTATGGCGGAGAATCCAAATTTATCGATTCTATACCTAACAGTTTGGTATATGTCCAAAATTTTGAGGAATTTTTTTGGACTAAAACCCTAGAAAATGCAATTTGTCCGCCAGTTAAAGCCATTAAACCATCGTTTGCGCCGTACGTTTGGTGAATGGGCTGTAAATGATTTGGAAGTAGAAACGCATTTTTACCGTTAAATCATTTTCAGCGATGAGGCTCATTGTTGGCTTAATGGGCTCGTAAATAAGCGAAATTGCCGTTTTTGGTGTGAGAATGATTTTCAACAGACTTTGGAGCCACAGTAGATTCCAAAAAAGTCACTGAATATTCTGGCTTGCAGGCTGGTGGCATAATTGATTCTTTCTTTTTAAAATTTGCAGACGGAACCAACGTTGTCGTTAATGATTATCGCCACCGACAAATGATTCCTAATTTTTTGATTCCCAAAATCAATGCCAATCATTTGAGAGATGGTTTCCAACAGGATGTTGCAACATGCCATACAGCGCAGGAAATCATCAATTTATTGGGCCGAATCTTTACTGAACGAATCATCCCAATTAATGAACTTGTGAACTGTGCGTTCAGATCATTTGATTATACTTTTTGGAACTACTTTTTATGAAAGTATATCAAATCACTTGTCTATGCTGATAAAAAAAACTAATGATGACTCAAAAGCCAATATTAGACGCGTTTTTGACGAAATAAGGCCGGCATTCCAGGAAAAGTAGTGTCAAATTAAGCGGACAAAATGACTTTCCTAAAACACAGTCATACGCCGAAAATTATTATTATTATTATTATATATGGGAAGTTCTTGTAATCGCCTCGAAAATCGAAATTGAAATTTTCAACATTTCTTTACGTTTTGAGGTCTATAGAGTATATATAAAGTGTTTTTAGAAAGAAGTATGTATGTGTGCGTGTGTGTGTATGTACGTACGTACGTCCGTACGTACGTCTATACGTTCGTGGACACTTTTTTCTACGAGCATAACTCACGTAAACAAAGTTGTATTGACTTTGTTAAGGTGTCAATCGAAGCGTCTTTGCAATCTTAAGAGCTGATTAGTTTTTGGAAAACTTCGGTCGGGGGGGTTTGCTGTTTGCCCGTTTGAAGGTCATTTCTGTCATACGTTGTATCTCGCGAACCCAGCGTACGATTTCCTTGAGCAAGGCGTCAATCGACGCGTATTGACATTTATGTAATCCAATCAAGTTTTAAAAAAAATTCTTGAAGCCGTTTTTTAATTTTTAAAAAAAAGTGGCAAAAATTAGGTTTTTTTTTCAAAAACTCAAAAATTTTAACCTGATTTTAAAACCTAAGGAATCAATGTTTATATAATTCACATACTCCAAATAGTTCTTGTGGAAAAACCAGCAAAAGTTTTTTTCATGATTACAAAAAAAATTAAATAAAAAATAAAAATTCATTAAACGTTCAAGGTCATTTACGTCATTCATAATATCTCGAGAACTATATATAATGTTTCCATCAATAAGGTGTCAATCAAGTCGTATTATCATTTTTATGATGTATTTGAATTTTTAAAAAATCGTTAAATCGTTTTTTTTTTAATTTAAAAGCATATTTTCAAAAGTCTTCACTGCACCATGTTTTAACTTTAATGAAAAAACTGCTTTGTAACCTGTCCCCCCTCCGATTGATCCGCGTGAATAATCAATCAAACCAATGCACCAAAATCCTTACGTAGATGTTATGATTAATATTAAGTCATTCCAATAACTTTTACGAGAAGTACATTTTTATTATTTGAAGTAGTATTATTTCTATAATTATTATTGTGTTTAATATTTTTAATATCTTTTTAGATATTACTGGGAAGTTGACCGTGTGGACCTCATGGGTGGCACCTGACGGATTGTTTTAAAATACTGAATGCTATAAAGTTTTGCAAGCTCACAAATCCAAAAAACAGCCATTTCAACAATAAATGTCTCTTAAAAATGTCCATTACAATTGATAACGCATAATGCATAGCTTTTTGATAGTGGAATCGAGTGTATGACTAGTATAAATTGCTTGCTTTTATGCAAACTACTCAGTAGCATCATGTCCTTTCTATATACATTGCAGTGATCAACCGATCGTAATACTCGAAATCAGATTGCATCTAAGCAACTTTCATGGGTGTACGTTCTTTTTGATTTTTGGAGACCTGATAGAAAGTTTTTCCATGACCCACTGAAACAAACATAGAATGTTTTTTTTTAAAAAAAAAGCATTATTTTTTCCAGCGGAAACACAAAAAATAAATGTCTGCATTCGTTGAGTGCCCTTTCCAAAAAAATCTTGAACGTTTCCCATTCAGAAACTATTCTAACAAATACTTTCTTTTTTCACAGAACTCAGGAATATTGTTTAACAAAACTCTAAAATTGAATCAGGATTCAGAACAGAAAAAAATACATAAAGCGTCCTTGTATCCAGAAAATAATTAGAAATTTCAATTACGTAGAGTAATGTGCTGATTAAATATCTCCGAGATTTGCCTTTTCACGTTCCAAAATGCTCTTCTGAACTACATGCAAATTCACAAAGTTGATGAATCTAAGTGAAACCCACTTGGAAATAGTTAAGCTATTTCATTAAACCGATCAAAGTTAATTGATCCAACGAGTCCAGTGTCCCACTGATGGGAATCAAACACAAACATGAATTACTTAGCAAACCCGAAAATGTACGGAAGTTTCTCTATTAACGAATAGAACCACTTCAACAGATTAGTTTCAAAAGGTAAAAGGCAAACTCAAATCTATGAAGTTTGTGCAACGAAGAAAAGCAGTTCAGCTCTAGTCCAAAGAAGCAGCAGTTGCTCTTTTAAACTAACTTTCTTATAGTTCGAAGCATGGTTTATGGAGTGCACTACTTTGGCCGTCAGCTTCTCTGTTTGCGATCCTATCATAATGCAATCACTAGCCCGACCTACATGTAAAATTCATTAAGATACGGTGCATATCAAGGACTCTTCTAAGAAACGAAAGACGGAACGCTCGTGATACACAAAGCATTTCTGACAAATTTAAAGCATGATATTCATATGAAGCACGTGAAAAATGCACTTCAGCCTTTACCTAAAATATCTAAGTCAATAAAATAGTTTTTCCGTAATAAAATGACTAAACAGCTGCAAACTACTAACTCAATCAGCACTTTACCACTTCTTCAGCTAAATACCGTACAAATTTAGCTCGCACTCTAGCAAAATTATTCATAAAACTTAAAATACTCCTATTTCATGGGAAATTTCTCGGAAAAGCAGCGAATTCATGTCTTTTTCTTCGTCATTTCATGCGAGCTGTATTAACATTAATATGCTATTTGTTTGGCTCTCAAAACTCATAAAATTATGATGCCTATGCAAATTTAATGGTCCTGCAAACGAGAGGATTCAAGAAAAAGTTCTGCTTTGGCGATGACCCAGCCCATCGTAAAATGTATGCCGTACTACTACCATTCAGCTTGATATTATCTTGAAAACGGTACCTAATTGAATATTTTCCTGGCAGCAAACCAAAACACTTTTAATCACTTCACCAACATCAAAAACGAATCAAGATGAAATGCTGTTGAGAGGTCTTAACGATAGGATATCTAACGAGGAGACGATTCAGTACATTCAAAAGCAATTTCCATAACGTGAAATGCCTAAGAATAGTTTGATTATCTGTAGTGGTTGGTATTTCTGAATCTACGTTGCACCTAAAACTTGTTCTTGTGCTGTCCTACAAATAGGCTTCCTACCATTGGCTACAAGCTTAATACGGAAATATTGAATTAATGTCCTGCTCTTGAAGTCAACCAGCCGAGAGAAAAATATTCATTCTGCCGCCAACAGTGCTTGGAGTTGTTGAAAACCTCCAAAAATAGATGGGACTAAAAAAGTCTAACGTACACGAGAAACTTCTCGGAGGTTACGAAAATTGGGTTCGGATGAGAAAAAATTCTAGGCAAGAATTGAATAGCTTGGCAAAGTTAGTTAAAAGTTTGCAATACTTAATTTCAACACTGGCATTTGTCCGGCGTTGTACAGGACGAATTCATACTGCTGTGGAACAGTCGGCCGTTAGGACGGCGTGATTCCCGAGGGACGAAAAGCATGGAACAAAAAAACCTAAAGCAAGAAAAAGAACCATGATTATTGGTTTCCAGCAAACAGGACAATAGGATGAACGGGCAATAGAAATGTGGTTGCATACAAACGACGACAAAGATAACGACATTCCAATACCTCGCAAAAGAGAATCTCTCTTGTGGGATAATTTCTTGTTGGCCAGCTTGATTTTTTACAAAAAAAAAACCAAAGCAAAAAGACCAAGCAAAACTTATTCGCAACTCAACTTTCAAAAGGTCCTTGCCAAGTGGTCGTTGAGGTCTGGGCGCCATGAGTGAGGTGAGAATAACTTCTTGCATCAGTAGCTAGACGAAATTCATGTTGCTGGCACACCATCCCGTTTGAGCTAGTCTGGTCCACATCATCGAGCCTGCGACAGACAGGTTGGCATGATTGCGAAAGTAGATAATGTAGCTATTCAATTATTAGGAATAATAAAACTACAATTAAACTTTTTCCAAGCTATTACAGCAGCTCCGACTGCATCTTGCAGGGCACAAACGGTCTTTTCTAGTAGAGTGGCCCAATGTCCTTGGGTAGATGATATGAAGTGAAGTGGTATTTTGCCAAAAAATGGCTCTGGTCGTCGTCCTGAAACATATATCTTGTCAGGTCAAAAAGTTATTTCCAAGCGATCCGGAATGCATGTGCGAAGTAACTCTGGGTGTGATGATGCGGAAAGTGAATTTGTAGATTTTGCCAAATTTGCTCCGCGATAATAAATGGAAATGAGGAAATAAAGATGGAAATTCAAATGGTACTTTTTTGAATGCCGAATGACAGAGTGCTGAGTTTTATTGAATTTTTATTTGATTTCAAATCAAAAAGCACTATAAAATAAAATGATTTAAACCCAAAAAGGCATTTTAATGTTACTGGATTCCTCAGTTTACAAGGAACGGCACCAATCGTTTAAAATTTCATCGTGTGTCACTTTTAGACATGTCTAAACAAATATATAAAGTCATCTCCAAGCATATTTAAGGATGCATTGAATATAACATGTTCTTCAGCGACTAATCAGGCTTGTTGCAACTATAAATATGGACAAAAGCAAGCAATTAGATTTGAAGAAAAGCATTTTCTTTGAAACATTGCATTCTATTCTATTCAATAGATTTGTTGTTATAAGGTGTGATCTCATAAAAATAATGGAATAAACAACAGTAGAGAATATGTAGAAAGTTTGAAGAGTAACTTAATTAGTTATTGAGTTTACCACATCGTGAAATTAAGACAAATCCGATCTTTTTATCTCACGTTTCCTTCGAAAAAAAAACTTAATACATAGCATATAAAACATCTTTTTTCTCCATTCTATCAAAAACTAACCGCCAACATCGAAATCCTTAATCAAAGCACCCCAAACTTTGTGATCCAATTTAGTTGTGCTATGTCATTCGAAATGCTAGTAACATCGCCCACTTTGACACCAAACTTGACAAGAACACATTTAACTTTGTCCCATTCTAGTTGAATTATCCTTAATATTATATAGCACGTCTGAAATAAAATAGAAATCATCAATAACAATCTGCATGTAAATTTCCGAATGAAAAGTTTCCGTAATTTTTCTTAATCAGATCCCCGTATCCCTTGACATCTCAAATATATCCATACATTTAGTCAGGCAGTTGGGTTAAAGTAACAAGGATAACGATGCCTGTGTCTCGAATAACGAATAGAATAATATAAAAGAAACCGTTCTTAGCAGCACATTTTCAGTGAGAAGACTAACAAAAACCATAGTATCCAGACCCCTTGCCCCCATGAAACAGGCATTACAGCAAAAAGTGGAAAAGAATGGAAAGGAATTTTCACAAAGTGCAAAGAGGCGCCACTCTATATCCTTCCTTCAATCTAGAAGCTTGAATAGACGGGAGAACAAGATCTACGGCAAGGAACCGAAATGAGTAGCTTGGTATGCCTCAATCAGATTGAATGACATGATGGCACACATATATTCTGATGCCGTTTACTTCGCACAGAGCGAGATCTATGGGATCCTTTTAACAGGATAAAAGCGTGACTGAAATACTTATGCATGTTGATTTGCATTCCTTCAAGCCGAAACGAAGGAAAAAAATGTGTGCAACTAAATCGGTAAATCGAGACTGGCTTTTGCTCCTGTTTCATTTCGTTTCGATATGTGTCCTCAGCAACATTTTTACACATTTATTGCCATTCAACCATTACATTGCCACCAACATCGTCTACCGCTATACGCTTTGCATACTCATTAGATGGATCCATTGATAGTTTTGTACTTATATTTTTTTTAAAAGATTCCGTGGAATATGTGATACAGTTTGAGGCACTTATATGAAAACGGAGACATTTAAACTGAATCAAAAGGTTAAGTATCAATTTGATTCCACTTTAAAAAAAATCAATTTTTTAAGGAGCATTGTAGTTAACTTCTTTAAGGCCAAAACTGCTTCAAATAAGTGCAAAAACGAGAAGAAAATTTATTTCTCCACACAATCAGCACATCAAACCCAAAAGTCGATAAGAAACTGTTTTTTTTTCTTTAAACCCAACGGAAGTAGCTACTAATAAACTAAAATGTATAAAATTACCTCCGAAGCTATACTAAAAATTTGAAGACAGATCACGCTTTAAATTCCTCCGAAAAATCTGTAAAAATTTCAAATATTTTATAAAAAATCATTTGACCTCTACCTCATCCAAATATAGGACAAACTTTTATGATAAGAAGACATTATACAACCTAACCGTCAAAAATAGTGAATGTTGAAATTTACTGTTTGAAATGCATGCATACTTGTGAAATATTCAAACAGCACAAATTTCAGTTTTAATTGCACAAAAATATTGATACTATATTCAAAAAAATATAACTGAAGGTCTCTGGGAAAAAATGTGATATTGTGTGTGTGTGTCTCGAAAATCGAATTTGACATTTTCAACATATCCTTACGTTTTGAGGTCTATAGAGTAAATATTAAGTGTTTTTAGAAACGGAGATGTATGTGTGTGTGTACGTACGTACGTACGTTCGTGCACACTTTTTTCTACGAGCATAACTCACGTAAACAAAGTCCTATTGACTTCGTTAAGATGTCAATCGAAGCGTCTTTGCAATCTTAAGAGCTGATTAGTTTTTGAGACACTTCGGTCGGCGGGGTTTGTTGTTTTGCCTCTTTTAAAGGTCATTTCTGTCATGCGGTATATCTCGCGGAACAAACATACGATTTCCTTGATTAAGGTGTCAATCGACGCGTATTAACATTTGTGTAAATTTATCAAATTTTGAAAAAAATCTTGGAGCCGTTTTTTAATTTAAGGGAAAAAGTGCAAAATATTAGGCTTTTTTTCATAAACAATAAATTTTTAACCTGATTCGCGAAACACAGTAATAAATGTTTATAAAATTTATATACTCGAAACAGTTTTTTTAGAAAAAATCAACAAAATTTTTTCTCATGGTTACGAAAGAAATTAAATTAAAAATACAAAATCATTAAAAGTCATCATGAATTTCAAGGTAATTTCTGTCATTCACTATATCTCACGAACCAAATATAATATTTGCATCATTTATGAGCCAATCGACGTGTATTAAAATTTTTGTTAGGTTTCTGCTTTTACAAAAGAATGATTAGAGCCGTTTTTTAATTTAATACAAAAAAATGCAAAAAATTAGGATTTTTTCATAAAAAATAAATTTTTAACCTGATTTGCACAACACGGTAATAAATGTTTATAAAATTTATACATTCTTATCAATTTTTGGAGATAAACCAGCAAAACCTTTTTTCATGATTTTCAAAAAAAAATTAAATTAAAAATAAAAAATCATTCAAAGTCGCCATGTGAAAAGTGTTCATATGAATGGCGCTACCCGACTACTCTTATTCTTAAGATATTTTTGTTAAGCCAATCAAAGTTTATTAATATTTGCATAGTTTAAACAGATTTTGAAGAATTTTTAGAGTACCGTGTTTAAATTTTAATATAAAAATTGCTCAAATTTTGAAAATCAATAAAAAGTTAATCAACTTTGCATTTTTTGTAATGAACGCTTTGAATGGTAAAATGTTTTGTAGTCGATACTTTGCAAGATCTTATGCTTTAAAAAGCTTTCATCAAATAAAAAAATGTAATTTTTAGCAGTTTCGGTCTTTAGTGTTCGTAAGATTTTAATTACTTCCTCCGTCATCATTCGTAAGGCTATTTAGTGTTAACATGCAATTAAACCGATTATTGATTGCACTTTTAATGGTTTACAAGAACCAACTGAAAATAAGAAATAAGTATTAGTAATCGTGAAAAAATACAAATTCAATGATTATACCGAAGTCATGTCAATTTTGGATACAACTATTCAAAATGGTCACCACGCGACAAAATCTTTTCAGTGGGCGTAATAACAAAAACTGCATTCATTTTTGCTAGCGATCTTTTGTGATGCTTACATCGATATAAAAATAACAAATAACTTAGAAAAGGCTTTGTAACATGCCCCCCCCCCCTTTCCCGATTAATCCGCGTGAATATTCAATCATCCCGCTTACCTATGTTATCAATAGACGCTCCTGTAGATGATACAATTAATATTAAGTCATTCCCATTACTTTTATGAGAGGTACATTATTATTATTAAAAGTAGTATAATTTTCATAATTATGATTTTGTTTAGTATTTTTAATATTTATGTAGATATTACTGGGAAGTTGACCGAGTGGACCTCAAGGGTCGCACCTCGTCTTTTTTTTTTGAAATCAAGAAACACAACATTACCTATTTTTAAAAACTCGAAACAAATGTTGCTATCGTTTTTAAAAATATGTTTTTTTCATGTAATTCTGATGCCTTTAATATCATAACGAAGTTAAAATTTAAGCGTCATAAATCAAAGGTATAAACTCTGACAAAGTAATATCTTTCAAGTTATTATTTCTCTCCAGCATCAAGTTAATACAAATTAAAGCAATAAACAAACTATTTTAATGTGTTCCAGCGCCTAAAGCTGGAGCGTCTTTTTTATTTTTCTTCAAATACTGATTGAAATCTTTTGTCGCTTTTCGTATTTTTTCTTCACTGGTCTTGGTTTTCCAAACAGTGAGCTCTCCTGAAAAGTCGTATTTTTTATATTTGATTCATTTTTTCCTAAATTACTGAGGTAAATTGTTCAAAACATAACGGCACAGCATTGAAACATATTGCCTTGATCAAATTCGAAAATATTTGATAACATTTAGTGATAAAAATATTGAAGTCGCGAAGTTTTAGACATTTTTTCAAATATGTGTAACTTTTCTTCTAATGAGTTATTCTCAATTAAAACTTTCAAATTTGATAAACATAAAAAAATTATAAAAGGATGTTAAGTTTCACCAAAATTCATCAAAGGGTTTCGGAAAAAAATTATCAAAAACTTTGGATATTGTTAATTTTGTTGTGATGAACTCCATCTAATAAAACCTTCCATTAGATCGCCATCATTGCGAAACTAATTCAAAATGAATTTTAAAAATCTGTATAGAAACTATTTATTTTGAGATGACACTTCAAAAGAATTGCAATTTAACTCGCAATATTTTGGCACAAAGATAAACAGGAATAGCTTTGATTTATTTAAAAGTGTTAAATATTTATGTTTCAATAATTGTAAAAAAATCAAAAGCCATAATTCTGTAGGATTTGCCAACCAGTTTGTTTTTATGAGCTGCTTTGGAGTTTTCCATTTTTTAATTCAATACTAGAATTTTCATTCATTTTCAACAAGTTTTTGCCATTTACAACGGCATAAAGTTTTCAATTTATTTCTAGATGTTTTGATACAATTTTAAATGGACATCATAATGAATTTGAATAACACTTGAGTATATAAAATTAAACAGTAGCTATTAGCAAAATTTTACGGCATTTTACATTGCAACTCAAAAATTGTAGCATTTACTATAATTAATACTGAGAAGCTTTTGATCTTTTTGCAAAAATTATTAATGTGTAGTAGAAAACGTTTGCGTTTGTACTGTACACTCAACCAATAAAATTCAAGGAAATATCAAAATTGCAAGATATTCTTCAAAAATGCGCCCTTCCCTCATTATCTAGTAAAGTCATTTTCACAATAGATTTATATTTGGTTAAATTTTTAGAAAATTTAAATTGATGTGGAAAGCGCTCATATTTTGAACCATTCTCCGAAAAAAAGGATACAATCTTTGAAAGTATTCCGCTAGAGTTGGCTTTCCAAAAATCTTTTAAAAATCAATACTTTCCTCGCATGTGACACATTCAAACGCATCCGTTTGGACCGGAATCTCTGACATAAACTAATCAACTAAAAAGACACACGCAATTTGTCGAACATGTCGACAAGAGATCCTTTTTGTGTCGCGTGATGTATTACAAATGCAGAATCTCCAATGGGCGATCTAACAAAATCCAATCGTTCGATGCCTTGATATATGCATTTTGCTTTTAGCATTCTAAGCTCAAGTCCTATGGCGCATCTATTCAATATATGCATGTCCTGTGCTCCACCAAAGCTTGAACCATCCACGTTTTCGGTGAGTTAGCATTTACCAAAAAAAAAATACGAAATTTACGACGCGACATGCCTCTACTCGATTATACACACAAACCTTGGTTTCGGTGGCAGGTATCCTGAATCCAGGATTTTGGATCTGGTAATTTTACCCGCGTGTACATGACGCTCCTCTTCCTGACTAGGTAATATTTGCCTTCCGAGTGCATCCATGCTTGTGTGCATCTGCATAAAGCGTTATTCTCTCTTTTCGACGTCGGCATGTTTTTTTTCCACTATGCTACTCTACTGGTCCTGTTCTTTACGGATGCACTCAGAGGTTACCGTAAATACGTTAGCACTGAAGATTTATACGGTTTTTATGGGTAGCTCTGGGAAAACAGTGAAAGATAGTCGTTGAAAAACTTGAATAGGTTGCGAAATAGACACGGAAAATTGAGTCTTCTCATAAACGCTTGAAAAAGTCAAAAGTGTATTTCAATTTCTGCTTTGGACTTATGCTTGAAATGAACTAAGTCCAAGGATTATTGTATGTGTTATTGATCATACATGCATGTGATGCAAGTTTTCATTGCGCGATTTGAAAAAAAACTATGCTTGTACTTCGGCAATTTTAGTTGAGTTCATCTTTCTTTCTATTTTCCTCCTGAGAAGATAGATTAAGATCCTGGTTTCTATTTGTATTTCACAAAACGCCTTCATGAAACGTATATACTATAAAATTCTATAACTAATTGTGTCGTTTCAATAATGCGAAATAGTATTCAACTCATCAGGATTAAAAAGGACCACTGCTGACCCTAATGTACCGTAAAATTACATTATCGCTATTAACATTTTCCTGTTGTTTTGTCTATTTTCATAAAGTCAGGATGGTGAAGGGAACAAGAGCGAAAAAAAGAATGCATAATAACATAGCGTGACCTAACCCTATCGTTCACCATTCTACTTACACACGTATTTCTCTCTTCTTTTGATTCTTGCCAGCAAAATACAAACAAGACAAGAATTTTCAACATGTCCTTAAGCTTCAACCCTTTTCCACTCCAGTGTAGTCACATGTACTAGCTCCTAGTCACCATGTCTTCTTCCTTATTCTGAAATGTAACTATTGCCTGTGTTGTTTTCACTCCATCCAACATGATAGCTGTGAAATGATAATAAAGAAATGTCCTTATATGCTAGAGGCTCATTAAAGCTTTTGTTCCAATTGTTGTTGTAATTTTTGTTTGTTGTTTTTGTTGGTAGTCTCTTGCAGCTTGTTTATTTTGTACGGATAGTTGATGTCGTTGTTCTAAATAACATTATTTGGTCCTTTTTCTCGAAGGAAGATGAGAAACAAACATGAATGCTCACGGGCTTATTTTAATGTGGCTTCTTATGCTTGGATTGACATCAATCTTGTAGAATATAATCACTGAGTACGAAAGACAAAGGCGTTTTGTTTAGCATGTGAAATTGTCATGAAACAATTCCCAGTTAATGGATAGTTATGTTAGTGACTAAAACAAGTTACTGTTTTACCTGAATTTTTTGAATTTGGAAAAACAATTAGATCTTTCAACAATGTGAATGGTTGTGTTGCCCTTCAAAATAAAAACAGGAAAAATCCTGGAATAAGATATTTTTTAACCACCCTCATTTTACCTTTTCTGATTTATAAAAAAAACTAATAATTGAAAATGGGAAATAAATCCATTTGCAGCAATTCGATCTTAAGATTAATATTTTATTTGACATTCGTTATACGAAGAAAATAAAATTAAAAATTGTGAGTCGTGATTTTTGTTCGTATTCATATAAAAAACTTTACTTTTTGAGGTGTGCACTAACATAATCAACAGAAAACTTGTGTATAAATGTCACGAGAATATTGTTTGTCAATAATTTTAACTACAAGAGCTTTTAAAAAAGTAATCATTGAATATTTTCGGAAAAAACGACGGTATGTTAGTTCAGAAGGCACTCAGCGAAAAATAAAATTCCCACTTGATATATCACCAAGATAGTTTTAATGTCGTCTTTTTTTTTAAAACTGCATTCTGCATTCTTCTCAGGCAAATTTTTTACACATCAAAATGCTTTCAAAAGAATAATTGACTTAAAACGCTCTCGACTAGACACGAAAAGAAAAATTGCATGTCTCATAAAAAAAATCCAGCTCTATAAAAAAGCAACTTCACTAGATATAAGTATATTCACAAAAATCCAAGGATAATACTTGCGCTAAAAGTTTGCGATTAAGGTTCATAAATCATATCAGGAGCCGTAACGTGCCGCTTCTGTTAATATATGGCTACATGTTTTTCAACCATTTTTGTGCCGTTGCCATCGGCATTGTTGGTCCTTTCTTTTATATAGCCCATCCAGAAGGTTTGGTTAAAACATTGTGCACCAGGAGCCGTGTGGTAAATCGTTTATAACCTCAGCAACTATTAGCACCGGAGTAACAACAGTCAGGAAGGACGACACCAACAACGAAATCATTTTGTATCCTTCTCTTCCTCTTACTTTCATTTCGCACGACCGAACTGTGTTATATACGCCACATAACACAATTCTCTCAGTCTACAGGACACCTAAATGATTTGTTGATTTTATGGGATATTGTAATGAACGTTGTAGAAAATGAAATAGTGGTGAAAGAGTTTAGATGAACGCGTCGTGGTTGTATTGCTAAAGTGATTTATATTGGGGTTTTTTTCAAATGATATTGAAGTTGTGTTCTGGTTTTTTCAACCAATATTCTCGAAAAATGATTGTGTAAAAGTTTTACAAAAATTTTAAATCAATAAATCTCACTTTTTGTTAAGTCTTCTATAAACACTATTGATTCAAAATATTTTCCAGTCAGAATGCAGCTGCTGAAATGTCATTTTCATTACAGGAGATATTACTGACGAATCAAATATCGACGCTGTAAAATACTAGTCAAATTAAACAAATTTTATTTTTGAATGCCAACTGCACGCTCTAAATTTGGATTCATACATTTAAATAATCTTTTGAGAAACATCAGATTTCTACTATCTTTAGTTAATTAAAAACAACATAGCCACAACAAAATAAAATTTAAATGAAAAAATATTAAAGTACATTTTTTCTCTTTACAGAGATTGTCGTGTTGTTCGAGATCCACAAACATTAAAATCAAAAGGATATGGATTTGTTTCATTTTTTAAAAAATCGGTAAGTACATTCTTTAACGATCTATTTTGTCTGTAAATATTTAATGTGCAATCTAGCTTCTGCATATTTTAATCAAAAATGAAAATAGTTAAAAAAATGAATATACGATAAAAAGTAACTAAAATGTTTACTCAGCTGGGAACATAAATACTGCAAAATTACACTTTTACTGTCATAATACTGACGAAAAAAATTCCAGTAAAAATTAAAACTAACAAGATAAAAATTATAAAAAGTTATCAAATCAATTATCAAACTAAAAACACTTGTTAAAAATGTCTGGTGAAAATATGCATCTTCAATTAGATGATGAAGATTATTGCACTTGACCTTTTAGAGAGAAAATTAGAAAAATCTGATTCTAATTTTCTTGTTCTTGAAAAATTGCCTAATTATACAATAAACAAAGAATGCATAGATGTACGATGAATCTTTTCAAATTTAGCATTTCAATTTTAATTGAAAAATTCTAAGAAGTTCAAAAAAAAATTACAAGCATCAAATATGAATGAAATTAAACAACAAATAACTCAACTATATTTACTTTTCAATGCAAACCGAGAATACTAGAGGATTATGTAAAATCTCAAAAAAGCAACCTGTCGAAAGATTTAAATAACTTTTTTGAATAAATTTGAGAACGACAAAATTACCATATTTCTAAGTCAGTTATTTAGAAACACAATTTTGGAGAAAAAAATTAGACGAGTAATTTATGCCGAGAATTTGGGGCTGAGGATATTGATTATGATTTGTATTAAACTTTAACGCATAAAAAGCGAAAATTTAAAGACGGTCACAAATTTCTCCGAAAATTTCTCTTTTAAAATGAAATGTGTATGAGACTTCAAGTTGAAAAAAATGTACAGACTTGTGTTATAAAAAAGACAACAAAATTTATACCGAAATATAAATTTTGTAATTTTTTTGGGGGAGACAGCAATTGATGGGACTACCTTGTAAACAAATCTTTGAGTAAATTATTGAAAATAGAGAAATTTATAGCGTTTTCAAAGAAAATCGAAATTGTTTTAAAGCTTTGTGTTTCCGTAGCTTTTCTTTACCTGCAGTCTATATCAGAAACTCCTTTTTCTGGATTATATTCTTTCATCCCAAAAAATTTCTCATAGGCCTCTCAAAAATTATCAAATATAAATCCTCTTGTTCAAGCTTTATATAAAATAATAATTTTCTTTTGTACACATAATTCATTAACTCAAGTATTAATCCCGGAGTTCCTCGGATTTTTCAGTAAATTTGGGTTTACACCTCTGACTAATTTTATGCCGTAAAGGTTAGCTGAGGTCGACAAAGACTTGATTAAAGTCACTATGAGTGTTTTAAAATCCTTCTGAAATTTCAATCAAAAATAGCGGTGAATATCGAATAGAATCAATGATCACTGAGTGAACCAAAACCTATATAAATACAAACCTGGACTATTTACAAGCATTGTTCAAAGGCTATGAATCGGGAAAAGTTGATTTATTTTTCTTCTTAGATTAAATATATCGTAAGTTACATTTCGAAGCGATTTGCGCTGAAGTTGTAAATTTAATTTTCCGAATTACTGGAAAGAATAAATATTTCTGAAATTGGACAGGAAATGAAGCATTTGAGCTCGCAATTTTTTTGTCCAACATGGATTTACTTGAAATTCGCACAGAAGGTAAGGAATAGCCCAAGGATCATTTTCTATATCATGTCGCTGTACGTTAAAACCTTAGTGTTGGTTTTTTATTACATTTTAACCACAGGATTCTATGGGAAAATTAATTCTCAGTAAACAATGTTCCATACATTTTTTCGTAAAACTATATTTTTCGAGCTATTCGCGGTTGAAAGTAACAGTTTTTCGACGGAAAAATCGACGTTTCTAATGGGGTTTTCGCAAATAACTCGAAAAATGTGCATTTTATCAAAAAACAATTGTACAGCGAAATTGTAGCTTTTAAAACAACGAGAAAATGCTTTTTCAAATCTTGTCTAGGACTAACACGAACCGAGATGCGGCATGTTTATGGTTAGCTTTTTTCGTCAAATGCTAAGTTTGAAAGATTCAAAGTCAAATAAGGAGAAAACTCTGCATTTTTCGAGGAAAATTTATAGAATCTTTTTTGAAGTATATGATGAGACTTTTCAAAAAAACGTCTCTAGTATGAAAATTGAGCAGCTTATGATCAAAGTGAGGTCGTTACCTACTTTTTTCTACGAAAAATTCTGTGAAAACAACCCCCTACCTACCCGCAAAATTACAATTGATCATGCCCCGTCTGTGATTCGCTTTATCAATACATCCAAGAAGGTTTTTATCAATACATCCAAGAAGTTTGACCAACTTATAGTGCCTAATTTTAGAAACCCTTGCCTTCAAAATATCTCCGAAAATACTGGAGATATGAAAAAAATGCTGCAGTTCAAAATGACAGCTTTTTAAATGAGAAAAAAATCTCTGTGCGTAGATTTTCTCTATAGTAAATATTTGACGAGAGGTACTCGTTTAAACCCTTTATTTACGAGCGAACACCACCTTATTCGAGCCCTTTAAACTCACCCCATTTAAAAACTACGGGATGTTAACGAATTTTATTTACATAGTCTCATAGATCTTGTAAAACCCTACAAAATCCTTTTTGAAAAAATTTCTGTCGCTATAAATGAAGGAGTTATGTTTAAAAGACCAATCAATTTTTAAAAATTCGAATAGCCTACTTTGCAGCATAGTAATCTACATAACCGGTATATTTGGCGTTAGTGCGCTACACGTTCAAAACTTTTTTCATTCAAATCGATGTTTTGCCAATGCAAAAAAGGGTGCGGCGTTTTATGCGGCTGCAAAGCAGTTGGGTTGTATTGTAATTCCACTTGTTCTGAGTGCTCCAGTGAAGGTATATGTATGTATATACATGTAATAATAGTCGACCAGTGAACGAACACATCTACTACGATGAAGATCGAATCAACAAGACAGATATTTTTAAAAAGCATTAGTATTTGTATCTGTATTTTTCTATGTATGTAGATGTATGTGAATATGCGATTTATTTTTGTGTTAATAAATTTTTTGTATGTAATTCTACTTTTTTTATATCTAATAAATTAGTTTATAAAAATTGCAATATTGTGAAGGATAATTTTAAGGGTTGAAAATTTGCAAAATGAACTTAACACGTATTTTAAACAACAGAATTCTTGAATTAAATCACTATGATAATTAATCTTTTTTGGGGGAAAAAATTTAAAGCTCTTACAAGGGTTTACTTTTAAGGGTTGATTTTTGAGAGTTTAAATATTATGGTATTATATCCTGAAGCATGAAACAATTATTATTTAACCAATCCAAACCAAATTTTCCTCATATTAAGGCTTAAAATGTTAATTTATATTTTTCAACATTTAGGGGTGATGTTCACCCTTAAAACACAAAAAGCGTACAACGGCACGATATAGAAAATGAACTGGAGGGTGAAATGAACCTAATCCCAAATTTTTATGCAAATCGAAGCTAGACGAAAAATTGCGAGGTTTTGTCATTTTTTGAACTTCATTTACTTTACTAAGTAGCCATTGATTTGTCATAAATATGTGTTTGCTGCTGCAAAAACAATTTTTCAAAATATTCATTTTCTACATATCAAAACAAATGAATTCTGTTCTTGAAATTTTTGCAAAAATTTACTTTCATTATTATATACTTTCATAATTCACGCATTGTTTTATTTTCACTACATTTTAATAAACTATTTTTCAATAAGAACGGTGAGTGTGTACTAAACTATGAAGAATCAGTCGATAAAATTGCTTCATACCTCTCATGCAATACCTCTCTCATCTACTATGATAGATGATCTACTCCTTTTTTTCATTGCTATTACTTACATATATCTAAAAGAGAGCTGGGAAGATCAAAAGTTACATAAAGCAAGTATATGTGTATGTTGCTTAAAGCTGCCTATGATAATCATTAAAGTATCCATATTATTTCGGAATGAATAATTTATATCAAATGCTGGATAAATTTTTAAAAAATAATTATTTTAAATACATATACATGAAATATATGATTTTAAAAACGTTTCAAATTAGAAGATCACCGTTTTTGGTCTGCATTTACAATTGATTTTCACATGGTTGATGAAAAATTTCACTCGAAAAATAATCAAAAATTTCTAAAACTAAACTTGAACTATAACAATTTTTATTTTTCGTGCAAACTCGAAATGAGTCAGTGCAGAATCCATTTCAATAGCCTACAATATCCATAGATGATATAAATAGATATTTCGATTGAATTTGAATAAGATAATTGGCTCGCAGCACTGAAAATTTTTCGTTCTTTTCGGGCTGCAAAGAAAATCTCAAAAGTCTAGTTTTAAAGCTTTTCACATAAATAAACATAATTAATGTAACATTTTGTTGATCTTCGCCAAACCAATACTTTTGATTAACATCATTCACAAGCTTTCACTTCGAATCTGTCTTTTATTCACAATGAACGGCTCCAACTGAAACATTATTTCACAGAAAATCTCAACCACTAAGAATAATTATGTTGAAACAGCACAAAATTGAAAGTAAGCAGCTCAATCACAATGAATTCGACAAACATCTGGAAAATCGCTCGAAAAGTTATTGAAACTTCGATCGGAATTTTCTCTCTTTTCCAGCTATTTAAAACGCGAAATGTTGTTGACTTATACATAAGTCAAGACTTTTCCCAACTTTTTCAGGTCCTGCACAGTTCAACTGGCTGTTGCTGATGCTTCTGCGCCGGAAAAAGCCAAACAAACTTGAACTCGTCTCAATCCATTTTCCAGAGAAAAAAAGGAAAACAAAGTTTAATTTCGTTGATTGCATAAAGAGCCAATGCTGCTGGCTGGAAAATCAGGAAAATCTTTAAGTTGGAAATTCGATTAATAAATTTGAATAAATTCCCAATGGCCAAACTTCAAGTAGCAATCGAACCAATGTCTTAGTTTCCGATGAGTCCTTTGGCGAATGAAAACGCTTGCCAGTTTCAAGTAATGAATCAGACTGCTGTGCCGCCACCCCCACAAGGAGGAAGGATTCTAGTCCGTTGCGGTCGCACCATGTCGTTATCGTTTAGGGACCCGTGCGTTGAAAGTAAAACAGAAACTAAAGTTGTTCCCGACTGCAAGCAATTGCACAATCAATGCAATGGCGTTGAATGTTGTTCCAACTGCCACTGCAAGTTTTGCAATAATTTTAAAAAGTTTTCCACCAATTCAGAAACATAGTGCGTACTCGAAGATACAATGGGTGTCCTGATGCCGTGCTAGTGCCCCGACCGCAAGCACTCTATGGTATACAACATCAACAATGGAGTGGTGGTGAAATACTGCAACTTGGGAAATTTAAATAAATATCCTTCGGCCACTTGGCTGCCTTCCGTCGTCCTCGCCGCACTTTCTTACTATTCTCCGATTACAACAACGTCATTGAAGAACACGAGCTTCTGCAGATCCTGGTTGTAACAAAGTGTGGATCAACGAGGCGAAGGGTGCAAGTTTGCCAGGATTTCAAGGAATATTTGCCGGAGATACATTTCGAATAAATACATGACTGAGTGATTTATGGAAATTAGTTTCATAAGAATTCTCTCAGATTCGGGGTGTGTTGCTTCACCCTCTGCTGCGTTCCCAACATCACTTTCGTCCTCTTGAAAATTGCTAGATCCTTAGTAATGACGTTTGCCAACTGTTTGATGATGGCACAACATGACAAACAAGCCAGCCATGAAAAATATGAATTTGTACAAGCCTTTTTTCTGGCTGAATGCTTTTCGATTCGGCTGCTGATTTATAGACGCTAGCGCATAAATTCGCCATGAATTTGCGATTTCTGTTTTGATGGGGTTGAGTGGTTTTGTTAACAGATAAGGTGCTATTGGTAAGGGTGTCAGGACCCGTTCGGCTAAAATAAAGGCCTTCTTCAATCGTTTCAAATCATTCTTGTTCGAACGAGTTGAGATTTTAACTCGCATGAATTTTCGATTAGGAGTTTCAGGGAACAGAGAAAAAGTTGAAGGGTTCAATGAAGCAAAAGTTTTTTTTTATATTTAAGTGGCGGATGTAAGGAGTTGGTAGGCATATTGAACTTTCCGAATGAGAATGGGTGAACACGAGTGAACGGTATAAATGGGTTTGCTATGCTTCAACGTATATGAGTTGTCCTCAGTCATATGCAGGAGTAGTATGTATAATGAGTATAATGATGACAAGAAGACAGTATGTAAGCTAACTTTGGAACTTCTCTTCTCTTTCATTCTGTTTAAAGAATGCCGACCCATCCTTTTTCATAATTAACGTAGCTTTTCTAAGTGTAGTGTATTACAATAGAAAATGTGACAAACAATCGCCATTAAACCAAAGGTCAAATTTATTATTCCACGTGTTCGTCAGTTAAAAAAAAGTCAATTACCAAATTACTTTTGGTTTAATGTGCTATTTAAAAACAAGTTTTAGGGTCTCTTACTTACATTTTGCTTAGATATAAGCCCCTCTTAATTTTATTGGAAAACGTTTGTTAAGAATTTAAATAATATTAGGTGGCCCAAGTCAGCTCAGCTTTTGGTACTTTCAAAAAACAAAATTTAAACAGTGAAATTACTAGTAAGTAAGCACAATAACTCCTATAAAATTAAATTATGATCGGCTTACAGATAATTTTAAAATGACGCTGTACATTTTCCATGCATATGCAAAGAAGTCTTTAGTTTTTTTCCAATTGAATACTTATACTTTAAAAATTGTATAAAGATATCAAGGAAAATGGAAAAAAAAAGATGTGACCCTTTTGTAAATTTTTCACTGAAAAAATTCTGAATGCAAATGCTTAAACGATACCTAAAAGAGCAATGGAATATTTCCATAGAAGTGATCATTTCTTGGCATGATTTCCAACAGGCTCTGGAATTACTGTTTCGCTGCAGAAACTATTGCAATCAATATTTCATTCTGCGTCCGAAATGAAAAGTCGATTATTAGAAAATTAGCTATGAGTCGAGGACGAGATTAATTTCGGGCGTCCCAGACTCAGTAAATTCTTAGTCATTTTGAAGATTCGAACATTTTTTGTTGAAACTCATTAAATGCCACAGGTCAATTACAAGGAACCTTCTAAAAGCCATTGAGTGAATATATTTAGATTTCTCTGAGAATTTTCTTGAGTTTTCAGCAGAAACTTTCTATAAAAAGAAGTAGAATAGTCGAAACATCAATAAAAAATCCACGAAATCAACTCAATAAAAGCAGATCAGGAAATCAAGAAGATAGTTTTAAAACTAATTGTTCATAGAATATATTTCAGCCAATTTTTCCATCCATTTTCGATCCATTTGTGTGAATGTTGAGCGATTTCTTCGGCTTATACCCTTGCTTCCCTCAATCGTTCTTGCTCAAAATGAGTGACTTGAATTTTTAGTGGAAGCAAGAGAGCGGAGAAGCGAAGGCTACGTCCATATTCAAGTTACGTTCCACACTAATATTACTTTGCATTAAACCATGCACTAAAATGAACTAAAAGAGTGATTCACTCTATTTTTTATGTCGGTAATGTCCCAAATTGATGATAAGCATTTTTGTCTGCTCCATTTACAATAAGTATGCCATCTGAAAAAGTTTCTGTCAAGGCCCGCTGTAGGCTGCTTAATGTTGGCAAGATCTCGTATGCCATGTTTCAGAAGACAATTCAAAGAGGTATAGATTGTACATCTTTTGCTAGGAAATCGGTGTCTATAACAGTAAAATTACACAGAAGCAGAACTTCCAACGTCCTTTGCAAATGTATAAGATCTTGGCTTATCTGAGATGTTGATGGATACCGTTCTGTATTTTACTGTATCCATTTAAGCTCACAGATCTTGCTTTTTACAGCTCAAGATTCTTAAACCTGTCTAGTTTCACTCTTTTCTGAAAGAAGTAGAAAAGCATGGCAGCCAAAGCCCGCGTAAAATAGTGGAGACTTATATGGATGAATTTTACCATCCCGACTGATCGTAATTAAATCCAACTCTTCATCAGATGGAAACATCCGTTCTTCGTCGACAAGATCGAGAGATTGGAAAAGGTTTGGTGTTACTTTCACCACCAATGCAAAGATCAAAATCATAGCGATCCATGGTCAGGTTTGCTAATGCTTTTCCATTTAACTCAATACTTTTGTCCGGTGGCGTTACTGGTTTGCCAGTTCGATCCTTCCGTTAGATTCTCAGGATAATTACCAAAAATTCGTAATGAATAACCCCATTTCTGAGCTCGAATGGAGCTAGTGACTTCGCGTTGAGGATAAGAAAAGCAATCTTCATGCTATGTACTGGTTGCTTAGCCAAATGACCTCAGAGATTTTATTTGGCTAGGATGGTTCGGCACGTATCCACGCCCAGCATCTTGACCGGTTTGGAATTTCATCCCTGGAGACTGCTTCCAATTTTTATTCGGACCAAACTTCTTTCAATTTGCCAATGTGCTCTTTATACAGATTTACTTAACGTTGGTCTGTGCAGGCTTTTAGTTTGAAGTGGTCCTCAAACCAGATGATTTGTCCAGATGCTAGATAGCATCCAAACAGTCCGGTGGAGTGCCAGGGTTTTCCGCAATGGGTATGTACACATAGAGGAGCTAACTATCGAAGTAAGCATTAAACTTCGATTTTGAAATGTATCAAAGCGCAATTCACCTTAAGCTGTATGCGATTTCATTTAAAACGTTGGCGAATGTTGCGCTGTATGCTAACTGTGTTGTTTCAGCCTTACACGAGCCTAGTCTCTAGTCATGCTGTTTATAGTACATGCGATTTCAAATGACAATCAGTGATCCATTCTTTACTGAAACTTAGTTGATAAGTTTATCATTGGTTAGAACCTCCTAGTCTAGTCAACAACATTGTTTTCTGGTTTTTTGTGCTTTATGGTTAGCAACTTACTAACACTATTGATTAGTTGATAGATTTACTTGCTCGTGACACCACACTTAAACTTGATTGCCTGAAATGTTGTTTGTTGTTTCTATTGTGTCATTCATATGAAAAGTATATTTGAGGAGAGTATAATTAGAATGTGTATGCAATACATTAACAATGCATACAGGCTTCCAATATGTTGATGTGCACTTGGTTGGTTGGTTGGTTGTAGTGGCAGCCCCTTTTATCCACTTAGGTCACGATAGGCCCATTGTAATACCACCAAAGATAACGGGAGCACTAGAACCTGAAAGATGACGAGAATGATCCAGATTCTCGTATGAAGCCAGATATGCAGCCAATGTCTTAATTAGCTACTTTCGTGAGGTTGTCCAGGAGGGGCGAGCCATAGGTTTGCATGCGCTTCCTGGACAGTGCTGGGCATTCGCACAGAAAGTGTTTAATTGTTTCTTCCTCATCTTTTGATCTGCAACTTCGGCAGAAATCATTGAAAGGGACACCCAATCTTTCTTCGTGTCTGCTGATCAGATAGTGTCCCATCAGTGTAGAAACGATGGAACTCAGGGTTTCACGGCTTGTGTTGAGAAGCTGCTTGGCGCGTTTGGAGCACAGTGCGTGCCATGTTGCCTTACTGCATTACAGGTTTCTTCGAGCGGCCAGTTCCTATTCGCAGCCTCCACGTAGTACTGGTTAAATCCTAGCTTCATTGAGGCTAGAAATTGGCCGACTTGGGTAGTAAGTGTATACTCCTGAAGCTCAGTGGCAGCTCTCGCTATGGCATCAGTTCCGCAGTTTCCCAGTATGTCACTGTGCCCCGGTACCCAGCAAATGATCACTTCACAGTTAGGTGAAGCATTCCATAGCAATTTTAGATAAGGTATGCACGCTGGATAGTGATTGGATAACAGCGTGACTGTCAGAAAAAATGTTGAAATTTCTTATGGAAATTTCCTGCTTTCACCTTTTTCTGTGGTCCAGTCCTCTCTACTTGAGATGACTGACCGGAAACCATGGTGAGAACAGGGAATCGCAGAAGCAAAGTCCACTTGTTACACCTCTATTTCGTGTAACGCCCGCAATCACACCGCAGCCGATCCTGGCCACGGTCACCCATTTTTGCGCCGAGACTGCCCTGTCCGCGAATCCGGAAACGAGAACAGGATTCGCGACGACCCAAAACCACCAACCACCACAAATAGGGAGCCTGAAATAAATGCACACAAGCCACGGAAATGCGATGTCCGCTTCGCCACTTTACAAAATTAACTACACTTTCTTTATCATCAACGCACTGTTTTATTTTTTTCAATTTATACCTAGCTCATACCTATCTATACTTAATGTCTACTTACAATTTTATTCCTTCCTATTATCTTAACGCCACTGGCTCCTGATCCATATACCCCTTGCCAATCGTGCACCGCTTGCTGTCCGTCATCCTCTTCTACCTTCGTTCACAAGACGTAAGTTTTTTTCAATCTTCCGCGATTTACTCAATCCACCAAATCCGTAATTCTCCGATTTATGCTTCACTCTTATCAGCACCCACAAGGACCCAGAACAGCACCGTCGAAGACTCCACACCAAAAAGTCCCGCCAGATGTTCTGCCGGCGATATTTAGGGGATCCCTCGATCCCATTTTTTCTATATCGGCGGTCAACGGCCCACGAGTTTGCTGATCCCGTCGAAGCTTTCCTAGCTTTGGGACCGGTTTTGTCGACGCACGTCAGCTGGCGATTTAAGCTTTGTGCGATTGGCCAGAGCGTTGCACCTCGGGGGGCAGGGGGGATACTGTGACTGCTGTTTGTGTGATGTGTTTGGAATGCTGGTGAAATAATCGTTGCAGTCGTTAACCATGGTGAATTGCAAGTGCAAATGGTTGTTGGTATCACAGGCGCATAGTAGTCTCCATTGGCGTATCGTAGACCGGGCGGAGCCTGGATTTGGATCTGTTGCGGCGATTGTGTGAGAGCTGTTTGTTGTTGTGATTACTGGCAACTTATCTGCAGGGTATATGACGTTGACTTTAATGCATTTTGCTGTTGATGATACTTAAATTACGTAGCTTTCGCGAGCACGATCAGGAACACTCTCCATAAAAATCGTACTACCTACTTCGCTATCTAGTTCAAAATAAGTGTACATAATTCAATATTCTTAGCCTGCATAAACCCCTTATATATTTTTATACTTTTTTAATCAATACCCTAAGCAAAATATTTTCATATTTATGTAATTAATTAATTATGTAGTGTAATACAATATAATTCATTATTTACTTGTTTGTGTGGAGTCGCGATCCGCGAATACCATTTTACAATCGGAAGCGTTTTCCCGCACGGTGGTTCGGGGTCTTCAAGGGCAGGGCAGTCCCATATTTTGCCCTTACGGGCTTGTGGATCGACCAAGCTGCGTGGCGAACGTAACACACTTTCCCTGGTGCTAGTCCATCCCTCCGTAGTATTGTGGAGTGACCAATGTTTTTTCAACCGAACCGCAGAGCACTTGGCCTGCTGTCTCGTAAGTAGAGCTACTTACAAAACAGCAGGCCGATAGGAAACCAATTTAATAGCATAAAAAGTGCCTTTGTAGGGGTAGTCCGTAGAGCCCAGGTGATTGCAGTAGCTGCAACCTTTCTGATCTTGTTTAGCTTTTGCCATAGCAGGTCACCATAACTGCACCATACAGAAGGAGTGGTTCCATTATCGCCGTATAGAGCCATCATACAATTTTGGGTTCAATCCACTCCTTTCCCAATAGCTCTTTTGCAGCAGTAGATTGCGCACGCCACTTTGCGTGCACTTTCTTCTATGTTCGCTTTCCATGCGAGTTCAGAGTCCAAAATTAGACCTTAATATTTGACCTGATGAGATGGGTTGAGACTTATCTCATCAAGATTAGGTGGGACAAATCGTGGAATTTTTGACCTATTTGTAAAGAGCAATTCCGTCCTCTGACTGCATTTTTTGCTCCATTCGGTGAGAATATCTAGGGCAAAGTTTAGTTTTCAGATAGGGTGCCAATGAATTTGCTATTGCAATATCTTCGGCATAGGCTATGACTTTGCAGCCAGTTGCTTCTATTTTTGTCCAACACTATTCATAGAAGGAGTGATAGCACCCTACCTTGTGGGGTGCCTCTGAAAGTCCTCCTTCTTAAGGTGCTGTTTCCTACTGTGGAGTTGATGTTCCTGCTGCTTAGCAGTTGTCCGACGAACCCTATCAGGTTGTCTTCGGCATTGCTTTCCCAGAGTGCTTTTCCATTAGCCTTATGGCTGATATTGTTGAAAGCCCCTTCAATGTCTATAATGTCTTGCGTGTATTCTTTGACGCTTAGCGATTTTTTGATGTATCTGGTGAGTGAGTGATAAGCTGTTCCAACCGATCTTCCTTTTGTGCACTTGAAAAAATCAGATTTTTATTTAGAAGTTATAGCTATCATCTATTTTGGACCTATCTTAATTTAAAATCAATATGTTTCTGGCTTGAGGCTTCAAAATTTTTGAAATAAAAAACTCCTCCTAATGAATCGCAATTATTTTATATATTTCAGTTATTAACCACAAAAAAAGTATTGAAACGTAGTATAGTCTAGTGAAAATATTTTTCTCAAATGGCATAGCAACAAAAATCTGTCCAAAGAGCAAAACATGATTTCTTCAAAAGCCTTGGTAGCCGATTCATTGAATAGTACACTATTTTGAAAGCCTTTCACCAACCCAAGAGTCAAACTATTCGTTGTGGAAAGCTGCTAAACAGTTAGATAGACCTATCAAACGGGAGACACCAATCAGACTACCAAATGGGGCCTGGGCTCGCACTGATGCTGAAAAAGGCTTCATCTTTGCCTGCTATCTCGAGGAAGTTTTTAAACCAAACCCTAAACAAGCGGATGTTCGCCTCTCTTTCTATCCAATGCAAGCCTCTGCTGTACCAATTCGCTTCAAGATCGCTCAGGTGATCCGTTCCATACGCGATCATATCGGCCCAAAGAAGGCCCCCGGACACGACCGCATTACTGGCAAAATGATAAAGCAACTACCTAAAACTGCAATTATAATGCGAACGCACATTTTCAACAGTCTCCTGCGTCTTGGATATTTTTCCACAACATGGAAGCTATCTCAAGTTTTATGATCCCGAAGGATGGGAAAGACCCAACACTCACCAGGTCATACAGACCCATAAGCCTACTACCCCTGTTATCAAAACTATTTGAAAAAATGTTATCCTCTAAGCTGTCTCCCCACATAAATGATTCAGAAGCAATACCTTTGCACTAATTTGGATTTTGGGAAAAGCATGAAACTAGCGAGCAAGTCCATCGTTTAGTTTCTGTAATAGAGACAATACTGCGCAGCCGTGTTCTTGGATGTTGCGCAAGTGTTCAATAAGGTGTGGCAAGAAGGGCTTATTTATAAAATCAAGTGCAAACTTCCAGCAAACACTCATCAAGTCATGGAGTCTTACCTGACTGGCAGGAAGTCCTTCGTCAAGCAAAACTGCTTTTTTTCTCGCTCCTTCAATATCACAGCTGGCGTGCCTCAAGGAAGTGTTCTCGGCCCATTGCTTTATTTAATATATACAGCAGACTTACCAACATGCGATCATCTATTTACTTCCACTTTTGCTGACGACACCGCAATTCTTTGTACTCACGCCAACCCCCATATGGCTTCTCAAATCCTGGACAACCACCTAAGAAATGTGGAACGTTGGCTGGTACAATGGAGAATAAAAGTAAACGAAACCAAGAGTAACCATATAACCTTCACGCTTAACAGGGAAACTTGCCCTGAATTATCACTCAACGGCGTGCCTGCTCTGCAAGCTTCTTCAGTTAAATACTTTGGGATTCACCTAGAAAGAAGGTAAACCTGGAAGAAGCAATTTGAATCCAAAAAGACTCAAGCCAACCTTAAATTCCGAAATCTATACTGGTTGCTGAATAACTTCAAACTAAACCTGGACTATAAGATTCTGCTCTACAAAGCAATTATCAAACCTATCTGGGCTTACGGTATACCACTTTGGGGCTCAGCAAGCATCTCTAACAAAGAACTCCTACAGAGCGCGCAATCTACAATCCTAAGGACGATTACTTCTGCACCGTGGTATGTTAAAAACGCCTGTATACACAGAGATCTTGATATCTCAACGATCAAAGAAGAAATAATAAAACAAAAACAAAAATACGTGAACAAGTTACTCATTCACCCTAATAACTTGCCTAGGAGCCTTTTGTTTGAACAACAATTTTCTCGTCTCAAAAAATCCAACATCTTATGATAAATGTTAATTTCAACGAACAGCAGTACCAATAAATATTGAATTCTTAACAAAATAACTTGTTCCGAAGCGTCGGCAACGAACAAGACTCACCTTAGCTATAAGACTTTAAAACTTAATGTTATTTTCTTGTACTTAGGAAAAAAACGTTAATTAAAAAAATCGGCAAAAATAGGAGCAAAACATTGCCAAAACAAGAGGTGAGGTGCGACCCTTGAGGTCCACACGGTCAACTTCCCAGTAATATTTACATAAATATTAAAAATATTAAACACAATAATAATTATGGAAATAATACTACTTTTAATAATAAAAATGTACCTCTCATACAAGTTATTGAAATGACTTCATAATAATCGTAACATCTACGCGAGCGTCAATTGATTACGTAAAGATTTTCGTGGATTGGTTTGATTTAATATTCACGCGGATCAATCAGAAGGCGGGCGGGTTACAAAGCCTTTTCTACGTTATTTGTTATTTTCATATCGATGCTTGAAGGGCAAAACATCGCTAGCAAAAATGAATGCAGTTTTTGCTATTACGACAACTGAAGAGATTTTGTCGCGTGATGGCCATTTTGAATAGTTGCGGTCAAAACTGCTAGCACTTCAACATAATCACTGAATTTGTATTTTTTCACGATTTTTCATCAATGAATCTAATAATTATTTCTTATTTTCTGTTGATTTTGAGAAACATTGATTATGCAGTCAAAAATAGGTTCAATTGCATGTAAAAAGTAAAATATATGTATTACAAATGATGACGGAAGTAACTGAAATTTTACGAATACTAAAGAACAAAACTCCTCAAAACTACAATTTTCTATTTGATGAAAGCTTTTCAAAGCATATGATCTCAAAAAGTGTTGACTACAAAACATTTTACCATTCAAAACGTTGATTATCACAATTGCAAATTTGATTTGATTTGTATTGGTTTTCAAAGTTTTAGCAAATTTTTTATTAAAGTTAAAACACGGTTCTGTGAAGACTATTAAAAATCTCCGCAAATTATGCAAATAATAATAAACTTTGATTGACTTTACAACAATGTCTTTAGAATAAGAGATTTAAGGTATAAAAATTCGTATGAACCCTTTTTAACTTCCCAGTATATGGGAAGTTCTTGTAATCGCCTCGAAAATCGAAATTGAAATTTTCAACATTTCTTTACGTTTTGAGGTCTATAGAGTATATATAAAGTGTTTTTAGAAAGGGAGATGTATGTGTGTGTGTGTGTGTGTATGTACGTACGTACGTACGTATGTACGTTCGTGGACACTTTTTTCTACGACGATTACTCACGTAAACAAAGTCGTATCGACTTCGTTAAGGTGTCAATCAAAGCGTCTTTGCAATCTTAAGAGCTGATTAGTTTTTGGAAAACTTCGGTCGGGGGGGTTTGCTGTTTTGCCCGTTTGAAGGTCATTTCTGTCATGCGTTGTATCTCGCGAACCTAAAGTGCGATTTTCTTGAGTAAGGTGTCAATCGACGTGTATTTACATTTATGTGATTCTATCAAGTTTTTAAAAAATTTCTTGGAGCCGTTTTTTAATTTTTGTAAAAAAAGTGCAAAAAATAACGGTTTTTTTCAAAAACAATAAATTTTTAACCTTATTTCCAAGTCGCAGTAACCAATGTTTATAAAATTGATATATTTCAAACATTTCTATTGAAAATGACATCAAAGTTTATTACTCATGATCACGAAAAAAATCAAATAAAAAATAAAAAATCATTAACAGTCATCATGTTCTTCAAGGCCATTTCTGTCATGCTTTATATCTGACGAACCAAACATACGATTTGCATTGTTAAGGTGCCAATCGACGCGTATTAACATTTGCGTGAATCTATCAAATTTTTATAAAAACTGTTGGAGCCGTTTTTTTTAATTTAAGAGAATAAAGTGCAAAAAATTAGATTTTTTTTCATAAACAATAAATTTATAACCTGATTTGCGAAATATAGTAATCAGTGTTTATAAAATTTATATACTCCAAACAATATTTGTAGAAACAATTTCAAAACTTTGTCTCATGATTACGTAAAAAATTAAATTACAAATAAAAAATAATTAAAAGTCATCATGATTTCCAAGGTCATTTTTATCATTCACTATATCTCACGAACCAGATATAATATTTGCATCATTAAGGTGTCAATAGACGTTTATTAACATTGCTGCAATTTTTTTAACATTACATAAAAATTGTTTCAGCCCCTTTTTAATTTAATAAAAGAAATGCAAAAAATTAGGCTTTTATGGTTTTAAGGGTTTTTCATAAAAAATTATTTTTCAACTTGATTTGCACAGCACAGTAATAAATTTTTATAAAATTTATACATTCTTATCAGTTTTTGAAGAGAAACCAGCAAAACCATAATCCATGATTATAAAAAAAAAACTAAATAAAAAATAAAAAATCATTCAAAGTTATTATGTATAGAGGGTTCATACGAATGACATTAATTTATATCTTTTATTCTAAGGAAATTGTTGTAAATTCAATCGAAGTTTTATAATATTTGCGTAATTTGAGCAGATTTTTAATAGTTTTTACAGTGTTTTAGTGTTAATAAAAAAACTGCTTGAATGATAGAAGTCCAAAAAAAACCCTTCCGTAGATGATATGATTAATATCAACTCATTCCTGTTGCTGCTTTGAATACCTCTCATTATTATTATTTAAAGCAGTAATATTTTTAAAATTATTATTTTGTTTAATATTTTTTAAGTTTATCTAGATATTACTGGGAAGTTGACCGTGTGGACCTCAAGGGTCGCACTTCGCGGCTTGTTTATTTTTAATTCAATTTGTTTTTTTTTATTAAATTAAAAAAAATGGCTTTGAAGTTTTTTTTTAAATTTAAAAACATCATTAAAATGTTAATACGCGTTGATTGACTTCTTAATGATGCAAAGATTATATTTGGTTCTCGAGATATAATGATTGACATAAATGACAATGAAGGACATGATGACTTTTAATGATTTTTTATTTTTAATTTAATTTCTTTTGTAATCATGAAAAAAACAGTTGGTGGTTTTTTTACAACAACTGTTTGGAGTATATAAATTTTATAAATATTGATTACTGCGAATTGAACATAAAGTTGAAAATTTGATGTTTTTGAAAAAAACTCCAATTTTTACCACTTTTTTTCAAAAAATTACAAATCCGCTCCAACAACTTTTATAAAAATTTGATAGAATCACGAAAATGTTAATATGCGTCGATTGACATATTGATGAAGCAAATTGTATGTTTGGTTCGCGAGATATAGCACATGACAGGGTTGACCTTAAAGGGGTGAAAACAGCAAATCCCCCCGACCGAAGTGTCTCAAAAACTAATCAGCTCTTAAGATTGCAAAGACGCTTCGATTGACACCTTAAAAAAGTCGATATGACTTTGTTTACGTGAGTTATGCTCGTCGTAAAACTGTGCGCGAACGCACGTACGTACGTACGTACATACACACACACAGACACATACAAACTTCTTTCTAAAAACACTTAAAACATACTCGTAAGACCTCAAAACGTAAAGATATGTTGAAAATTTCAATTTCGATTTTCGAGGCGATTACAAGAACTTCCCATATACTGGGAAGTTAAAAATAACTAGTACTCGCATTCGCTTTGCAACAATAAATTTCTGATTCGCGCAATCACCATCTATGTCCAGCCAATTGACTCCACAACTATTGAACTGAAATTTATTTGCTCACTTCGGCGACATTGGAACCTTGCCCACAATCATATTGACAGTCACATTTTTCCCCGGGATGCATTTGGCCTAAACCAAGTTAACAAAATTGTCAACGCTCCGTGTGATTCCAAATGCAACGTGGGTCCTTACAGCAGTCGTCAGTCCCATCTCGTTCACATGTCTACGTATGTTGAGAGCGTCATCCATAAAAGTAGTTCGTACGGGTTTTGGTACATATGCGGAGCTTCGTCCTAGTGAGCAACGATTCCCGACAAAACACCAGGATACTCCATAGTCACATATTTCCATGACTAAAGATTGTTGTCCCTTGATTCAGGATCACGTTTGAGTCGCACGAACTACCTTTATGGCTCTGGCAGTTTTTCAAAGCATTTAAAAATGTTTCTACCAGAAACGTATTCTTTATGAAAATTAGACGTGCATTATGACCACAAATTATCCCGCCGTCTATCGTTCTGTATGTCGCAGGAGCTGAATGATAAAAAGGACAACGATTTCGTTGAAACGGCTGGATGACTGGTCACATCTGACAAAGATGGACAAAAATCTGCCTCTGAAATTCCGACGCTCAAGCACATCCATATATTACGTGCACATGGAGAAGTGAAGCTTGGGAGAATGGAACTAGTCAATGAACCTCAGCAGCAGTAGGAGCAGCAGTAACAGTAGTAGCAGCAACAACAACATCAACTTAATAAAAGGACGATGAAAATCTTTGGCAATGTCTGCACTTTTGCTCCCGGAATTGGAGCGACGAGCTGCAACTTTTTTATGGATCGTTGATTTTATGTGACAGCCAACTGAATGTCTCATCTGTCGAAGACGTTTCCGAAGAATAATTTCTTTTGGAGATTCAACCATTTTTTGCCCATCTTTTGGTTCCCGTTGCAAGGACCTTTTTTATATAGTGTGATTCATGTTACACGATTGTTGATAGTTTGAATTACAGAGGTGAATTTTAGTTTCGCAAGGACTATAGTGAATACTTGGGCAGATGCTTGAGTTATAAATAAATTGGATGGATGTTTGGCTACAAACCTTTAGAGAAATTTATGCGCTCATTTTGAAAAATAAAGAAATTTAAATGGATTTCATTTGAAATTAATAATACTCGAGAAATATAACTTTCAATGCGACCAAAATCCGTGTTAAAGAAAATGACTGCGAATTAAATGTGCCATAAATTAACGTTGATTCAATAATTTTCATTTGATTTATGGAACTATTTTTCAATATCGGTAAAATTATTCATAAGCAATAGAAAAAATGAAAGTACACTGTTCCAAACATGTCTCTTAGTTTCGCGTTTTTCAGTTAAAGAGTTCAAATGTAAACATCTGGATTTTCTTATTTTGTGAACGTAGTGCAAAGGACAAAAGATACAGAAGACCGAACAATATCATTTTCCCTAGGTGCAATTTCACCGCTCAGACAATCGAGTAAAATATTTATAAACAGAATATATGTTTGTATGTATTTCTGATTGGCAAATTTTATAGTATTCTGGCAAAAAATAAGGTAAAGAACAAAACCTTACTCTGAAATCCTGACACGTGTCATAGAAATATATTTAGGACAAGAATAGAAACAAAGAAAGGTTACATTCAAATTCGAGTTTGCATTGACTTGACAAAACCAGATGTTTTAGTTTAATAGGAAAGATCGTAAGGCGTATCCTTAGGGGATGATGTGAATGCGTTTGCAAACGAGTTGTGTTTAAAAAAAATAAGAGAATGGGTTTAGTTGGTGTCAAATGACCTTCTGAAGTTCAAAATACCGCGGTGGCTCGTATATTTTGAGTCAGATGAGGCTGAGCAATAAAGCAACTATACTTTCTTGTACAAATACTTGCAATAGGAAAACAGGCCCTTTTTTTAACTTCCCAGTATATGGGAAGTTCTTGTAATCGCCTCGAAAATCGAAATTGAAATTTTCAACTTTTCTTTACGTTTTGAGGTCTATAGAGTATATATAAAGTGTTTTTAGAAAGGGAGACGTATGTGTGTGTGTGTGTGTGTACGTCAGTACGTCTATACGTTCGTGGACAGTTTTTTCTACGAGCATAACTCACGTAAACAAAGTCCGATCGACTTGGTTGAGGTGTTAATCGAAGCGTCTTTGCAATCTTAAGAGCTGATTAGTTTTTGAAAAACTTCGGTCGGGGGGGTTTGCTGTTTTGCCCGTTTGAAGGTAATTTCTGTCTATACTGGGAAGTTAAAAATCATTAAAAGTCATCATAATTTTCAAGGTCATTTTTATCATTCACTATATCTCACGAACCAGATATAATATTTGCATCATTATGGTGTCAGTTGACGTGTATTAACATCTTTGTGAAGTTTTTAACATTATAAAAATTCGTTTTAGCCCTTTTTTTAATTTAATAGAAGAAAATGCAAAAAATTATGGTTTTTTTCATAGAAAATATTTTTTAACTTGATTTGCACAGCACAGTGGTACCAGTTTATAAAATGTATACATTCTTATCAGTTTTTGGAGAGAAACCGGCAAAATTTTATTCCATGATTATGAAAAAACTAAATAAAAAATAAAAAAAATCATTCAAAGTTACCATGTAAAGAGGGTTCATACGAGTGCTATTACTTTATATCTTTTATTCTAAAAAATTGTTGTAAATTCAATCAAAGTTTTAAGATATTTGCATAATTTGAGCAGATTTTTAATAGTTTTTATAGTCTTTTAATCAAAAAAAAAATGCTTAAATTTTGAAAACCAACAAAATTTTTCAACACCAAAAAGGCCCCCACCGATTGATCCGCGTGAATATTCAATCTGTCCTCATCGACCAAAAACTCTACATAATCAATGGACCCTCCCGTAGACGATATGATTCATATTAACTCATTCCTGTTACTATTACCTCTCATTGTTGTAATGTTGTTGATGTTTATGTAGATATTACTGGGAAGTTTACCGTGTGGACCTTAAGGGTCGCACCTCGCGACTTGTTATGAAAATGCTTGCAACAAAAATATTAGTTGAGACCATATTCACATTTTCTGTTATAAGCAAGGATGCGGAGTGGAATAAGAGTCATGGAGACGGAATCTCAAAGCCGCATAAAGTATATTTCAAAGGAATTGGAGCTAAAAATGAACAATTGATAATCAAATGGTCGTTATTTTCATAACCCTGCAAAGATAATCTACGTTTGCGAGACGTACAATGAGCGAAAATTGTAAGCGGTTCTTGCTAATTATATGCCGTATCGATTCACGTCGCAGCCTACTTACTCGCCGTTTAAAATCTTAAAATAACAAGTGTGCTCACAAACACTTTAAAAATTAATAGAATATATTTTTAACTACCTGACAACCATTTTAAAATCATACGTCCACAAGACGTAAAATATGATTATCTTTGCAGGGTTAAGGACTGTTTTCCGCACTTGAAATTATCAAATCAAACATGCGGGCATCAACGAAAACAGATTTAGTTAAGGAGATTTATTTTTGAATAAAAAAATAATGCAGCGGTTAAATTCAAAAGTTAGCATGTTATATCATATTATGGTTATCATTGCGAATCATTAATTGTTATAAAATTTATTAAATTGAACTGTTTACTTCTGTACTGTATGTCGGTTGGCTTTCATTGGAAAATGTTCGTATGGAAAATTCTCCAGAGATGATACCCACGGCTCCAGTATTTTTTGTATGCGATATAATTGCATAGTGAAATGAACCTTTATTTAATTCAAATTCAGTATCAAGATCAAATTAGCGTTGAAATTATAATAGAAGTGCAAATCTCAAAAAAATCCTAATGAATTCAGAGGTTGAGTCGTAAAAAATGTAGTTTGACTCCGCAATCCTGGTTGCAAATACTACCAATCGCGCAATTGAACTATTCTTGTTTGCTTTCACTGCTCATGTGACTGAATAGTTCATTTATTTGACTACCTAAAAAATCGCAGAAGAAGTTAACAGGAGCCATGCAGCTTTCAACATCAAAGCATGGTGGCAATATGTATTACTCAAAAGAAAATGTTCAAGACTTTTGTTGCATTGGCTGTTTGGGATACGCTTGGGGGCTGATCACACGCAGCCTTAGTGAAATTTTTCGAATAAACGGAAAATTTTCACTTTACAAACCCATTAAGCCAAAAATGGACCTTTTCGCTGAAAATGATTTGACGGTGAAAATACGGTTCAAGTTCAAACTCATTTTCAGCCCATCCATTGAACATACGACGCAAACGATAGTCCAATGACAATCTATAGATCCTATAAACCTTAAAGGGGAACTCCAGTGTAGAGGTAAAAGAAGTCATTTTTTGAAAAAAAAAATTCAAAAACCAAACAACATACCAAACATTGTTAAAAATATCTTCATTGTTCAATATTAAACATCCTCTTTGAATTTTTTCAGAACTATAAAAAACAAAATGGCGGCTCCCCAGCATTTCTTCAGGAACTCTTCTTTTTCATGCCTTCGTAACCGGACCGTTTTCTCCTGAAATTTTAAGGTTATGGCTATCAAACAAATAATTGTCGATAAAGCATAATAACAGCCAGAGATGTACTGTAGGATTTCTTTTAAATTGATTTTTAACAAAATGGCGTCATTTTGAAAAAAATGTAAAAAAACGAATAAAAACCTAAATATTTTATATAAAAAAAGTCCTATGTACTTCCTACACAGACACTAGTTTTGAACAAACTGTACAAATTTCAAGTAAATTGAACAAAATACGTTTGAGAAAAAATGCCGGCCAGTTTGAAAAACGTTGTTCCGAGATAAACGCGTTTAGAGTTTAAGTTATTGAAAAATCATGGATAAATTTGATATAACTCTAGTCTGCAATGCCTGCACCATATAATTGGCCTTCCAGATTTTCCTCCTTCTCTATGGTCGACTTGCTAACAATTATATGTTTCGCAAGTTTGCTATACACAACTTTCTTGTGAAAGCCACGGTTCCGGAGATATGGGGGTGTCCCACTTTCTTTTGTTTTTAAGATGGAGCCCAGAGGCCATCCGCTGTGACCCCAGGAAATTGAACTTAAGTTAACTATACCATCTCGCACGCTTTGCAATAAAATTTTTCATGCCTTTTGGAAATGCACGGTCAAACTCCCATTTGACTGGACTAGAGCACGTGTACAGTTTTGGAGGATTTATACTTAAAATTGTTCTAAATTTCAATACCAACAGTGCGCGGGGTAATGCGCGAATTGCGCTCCTAAAGAGCAGTGAGAGGCGCCGCGCTAATTTAAAATTTCAAACACTTGGTGATGTTTCCACTAGATGAAACGTTGCCACATGATTTCTATGATAAGGTCGGTCTTCTGTAGGGCATTAAAAAAATTATGATTTTTTGAAAATCCTACAGTGGTGTTCCTCCTTAAGTTCAGTTCCAAGATTTTACTCAAAATTGTTCATGTACGAAATTAGACAGGTTCAATGGCAAATTATATTGAAAATTTTATACCTTAAAAACATCTCCTTCAAAAAAATAAAAGTATTTGAAAATATGAACATTTACACGGTGTGTCAATAAAATACAAGCAAAAAATGTGTATTAATTTGAAAACTTGGACAAATAAAACTCTCGACCAATAGAAGAATCAAAAGGGATAGAAGACTTATCTTTTTTTTTATTAAAAAACGTGACTCGCCAAAAATGTTGCTAGATTCAGCCACTCATGCGGTAGAAAGCGATTGGTCACAACAGATTAACTGAAGATGAGAGTTAAACCAGCATCCACAAGATGTTTAAAGCGGATCTTTATCTCCAATAATAAAAATTGTTATTTTTTAAACTAAACCATAGAGTTGCATTTACGAGTATGTAAGAAACATAGCTCGCGTGACCCGCACTGGTGTAAAAGTGAACCGTAGCGTTCATAATGACCGATATTCCGGGAGAAGAGTAAACATTGCGAAAAAATGGCCACTTATTTGGGAAGGAAATGAAATAAAATTATATAACTTAACCATCAAATCATAAATAAAGCTCTTCGTTCCAGGCTTTCTTTCACAAATCTCACCGACTTCAATGTTATTAAATTGTATATTTTATCCATAAACTTTAACTGTATTGCTTACTTCAATCCGGCGTTGTAAAAATCAAACATTTTTCACCAGAGGATTCAAGTGTGTTTGATATCATCTTAAAAAACAGGTGAACCACAAACCGACCATCATTCCATTATAACGACAGAAATTCCTAGAAAACAATTTCATAAATTTCAAAGCATTCTTGGAATTGATTTCATTCCCGTAGGCTCTGTTGGCTTTTCAATTTTCTCGTAAGCACTCGTGCGTTGATTTATTTTTGCATGTCAGGAATATAGAATTTATAGCTTTTTCTCTTGCATACTTTTTGCTGCGTTGCAATATAAATATAGCCAATATTCATGGAATAGTCATTTGAGTTTATGATGGCTACAGGGAATACAATTCAATTGATTTGTAAACTAATCTTCAGTGACGTTTTCTAAGTACAGGAAAGTGCCACTGGGTTTCAAATAAATTTTTTTCCAATGTCTTGAACAAGTTATACGCAATTTTTAGGATAAAATAACAACGAAAACATTGAGTTTTGTAATTGAAAAAAATTAAGTTGAAAATACTGTACAAACAAACAATGACAAACAATGTAAATAGAACATTTCCCAATTGATTTAAACCTTTTTCAAAATGGTTTGGACATCTTCCCAATTGGTTTAGACTTTTACCCGATTAATAAGGACCTTTTCCCGATTTTCCTCTGGGCTCCTTCCCAGTTATTTTAGGCTTTTCCCAAATGATTTCAACTCTTCCCCAAAAATTCTTGGTGATTAAAAGGTGTGTACCTTAATTGTTTTCTAAACGGATAATTTGACGAATTCAATATAGTAGTGCTAGCTCCAATGCTTTTGTTACACAATGCGGTTCATTGTTTTTACAGTGCAGCGACAGAAAACTTTTCTGCAGGGAAATAGTAGAAAGGTTTTCAATGAATATATTTTTTGATCAATGTATGAAAGCTGTACAAAAAAAGGGACTGCATCTAAATGATTAAGTTATCTTGCAGATGCGAGCGGCAACTTTAGGAGAAAAGTGCATAAAATAAGTGTAGTAAGCGGTGCTCACTGTTATAACTCTGCGGGCGATAACTTCTTCCAATTTTTTTAGCCGTTTGCTTGGTGACACGTGTCGTCTTGCTTTTAGAGGAGGCTTTTTTCAAGACCTATTCTACGTATGTTCTTTTTTTTGGCAGAACATATTCGTTTTCATTAATTATATTAGAAATTTTTGGTGATTTTTTAGCTACAAATTCATCTGTGTAATGAGCAACTTCAAGATAATTTCATTAAAAAAATATGTCACGAACAAACTTTAGTGTAAATAGTTTCGAAATGCATTTTGAGCATTTAGAATTTTACATTTGCTCAGAGAAAAGAAAATCAAGAGAAACTTTTCTTATTCAGATATGTCAAATCTTACTATATAATTTAAAAGTACCAGTCAAAAGGGTTTAACCAATGCTTTTTAGGATCAAAATTAGGAAAAAGTCTATTCGGCTAAGTCCATCCACATCATTAGTTCTTCCCACAAATTTTCTATATCAAGTTTCTTGCGTACGATTTATGCCGTAAATTTACATGCTTGCTTAACAAATTGGAGTTATTATTTGAGTATTATTTTAAACCCATCCAAAATATTGAGAGAATCGTCAGAAAATAATTTTGAAATTATGAAATTGTAAATTTCAATTGATTTTTTCAATTGCTTATATAGTTTTGTCATTCTCATTTTAGACCAAGGCTGATCTGTATTCAGTTGGCCATTGAAAGGGGGCACGCTGATTTCTGCAGGAAAATTTGTGTGATAACTCGTATACCAACAATTCACCCTATGCTCCCTGTCAAAAAAATCGGGAACATAAAAAATCAAAATGTTTAAAAAAATACATAAAATACCTTTTTTCCTGCTTGTCTCACTCCTAACTTTAAAATGGTTCATTCTAGAGCAAAGTTGTGTGTGAATGAAAGTTTCGTAGTAAACTTTTTTACACGAAAAGATTGGTTTAAAATTTAAAAACATTTAACTCTTGCCGCAAAATAGCAATAATTTAAAAAAATGGGACAAAAATCCGTTTCTAATTCAATTTTTTTTTACCATTTTGAATAAACTAAGGACCTTTATAAATTTTATTATAATTAAACAGCAAACAAATTTCTACCAAAATTGAATCAGTAGATTTCACGTAACAGCTTGGCAGTCAAAATTTATAGAAAAAAATTCAATTTTTTTTTGAAATCTTGCAATTCAGAAACTGAAGCCTAAAGAAGTTTGAATAGAAAACCACTTCACGTATTGAATGCATTTTACAAAACTAAAATCGGAATTTTAATATATTTTATAAAAAATTTTAATTTAATAAATGAAACAAAATTTAAAAATTATAATTTTGACGTTAAACATATAATAATTTTAAGGTCAATAATACGAAGAATATTGAGCAGCATAATATTACTGTATTATGCATTCTTACTTTTATTAATATATCGTAAAAAAATAATTGAAAAAGATTTTTTTTTAATTTGTTTAAACAAATGTTTTGAAATGTTTTATTTGTTTAAACAAAAATGTCGTAGAAAAACTATTTCAACATAGGAAGAAATATGCGGCTTTATTTTGTTATAAATAAATTAATTTATTTATAACATAATAAAATCATCTTAGGGATTTGTTAATGCGACATTTAGGCTTCTCTGTTTGTGTTACATCGGCTCATAAAAAAAGGTGAAAATCACTACACTACAAGCCGAGAAAATGCTTTTTTTTATATTTTTTTTTACAATTCGTTGCAAGTGCACGTCATCTTTGACCGGTTATATCTAATTAACTAATGAACATAATTCAATAAATTTATTTTAAAAGCAGCGTACTTTAAATTTCTTTCTCACGTAATTTTTTGAATTTAATTTAAATTCATGGTTACCGACATAATCAATTTGTTTATTAGCAAAAAAAATTTATAATTTCGAAAAACTCCTGAGGCCGCCTTGACAATCTGATTTTAGTTTTGTAAAATGCATTGAATACGAGAAGTGCTTTTCTATATTTAAACGCAAATTCAAACTTCTATGGACTTGCAAGGTTTCAAAAAAATTTTAATTTTTTTCAAGCTGTTATGTGAAATCTACCGATTCGATTTTGATGAAATTTGTGTGCTGTTTATTCTATTATAAATTTTTTTAGGCGAGCTATGAAGGTCCTAAATTTATTTAAAATGGTAAAAAAATGAATAACAAACGGCTTTTTTCTTATTTCTTTTAATTATTGCTATTTTACGGCAAGAGTTAAATGTTTTAAAATTTTAGACTAATCTTATCTTGTAGAAAATGTTATTACGCAAATTTTATTCTGACGCAACTTTGCTCTGGAATGAACCGTTTTAAAGTAAGCAGTGAGACAAGCAGAGAAAAACGTTTTTTAAAAAATATTGAATATTTCGATTTTTTTATGTGCCCGATTTTTTTGAGAGAGAGCATGGATCAAGAATTGTTATGCGAGTTACTACACAGCTTTTCCTGCAAAAATCAGCGTGCCCCCTCTCAACGGTTAAGGCACTATTACACTTTTCAAATTTCAAAAAATCGATTTTGTTTTTTTTTCGTTTTTCGCTTACTTACACGTTCAAAAGTCAGCTTCTAAAATATTATGTCGAAATTCTTAAAAGAATATTTTTTAAAGTAGTTTTAAGCGATGCGCGTTTACGCCTCTTTGCAAGCTCTTTCGCAGCTGACGAGCGCGCAGCTGTTATATGAATCCCTTCTCCAAAATAGCGGTTTCTTTCTTAATGTATGTGAATTGTCAACTTTCTCCTTCATCCTCAGTGTCTATTAGTCATGTACGAAAGTAGTTATTGATAGAGCATAAAATGATAAAATCCTATTTTTCAAAAATTATCTAAGATTAAATGCAAAAAAAACTTTGAACGCCTTTTTTCTCGAAACGACCTTTTCTCAAACAGTGCAGGGATTATCTCCAAAACTACGGAATGGGTCTTAATGAAATTTTGCACAGTTATTTGTCAAGCGTTCCTACAGGGCAACTCACCTCAATTAAGCCAAAAAACAATGGATTTTTAGTGAACGAAAATTGGAGCGAAGAAATGGTCGTTTTTTGAACATTTTGCTCAGGCAGCCGCCGATTTTTCACTATCGAAGGTGAATTGCCCTATGAGAGCATTAAATCTTCAAAACTCTTTTCAATTTTTTTGTTTAAGATGTCCCAATCATGAGATAATCCCTGCACAGGAAGGCAGTCTTTTTTTGGATTAGAATTTGACGCCATCTATGTGCAAGATATAAAAGAAAAAGAAAGATAAAAAAAAGTTTTTAGACACTTAACGATGTAAATAATGTTATGTAAAAAGATTTGTATTGATATCTAATAAAGGATAAAGGTATTGATATCTAATAAAGGAACTTGCAAGATGAACATGTTAACTTGTCGGGTAAACGGTCTTACTATTTCAACAAATATTATGATGAAGTAAATTCAAACAAGTTGACAAATTACACTTTTATAAAAGTCAAGGTTTTAAACTTTCATGTTGAATTGCTTTCTGTCGCTGACGTTGGTTGTTTGATCTCTACCAGAAACCTGACAGTTTTCCCGAAATTTTATTTAAAAAATTGATTGCATATTTCCCAAATGACATAAAAAATTTGCTGACTGTAAAGTAAGATTTTTGACAATAATTTTGAATCACAAAAAGCCAACCTAAAATGGTTTCTCATATAACTCTTATTTGAAAGTTTTGTTTTATTTTATCAGTTTCATTTGAGTCGAACATATTTTACATTGTATGCAGCTTTCAAAGTAAAATTCATCAATCCAGCTGCTATCTTCCAAGTATTGGGATTGCCACTGATATTTATAGAATTGAAAATAAGTTACCAACGAATAATTATCGACAAACATGTGTGCATTTTTGTATATGCACATATGTAAGTGAAATCCTGGTTGAAAATGAATAAAGCATAAGTTCTTTCATTCCAAAGTCAATGAAAAACAGACAAAACAGGACAAAGATTCCAGGAGATAGGAATCGGTATAACATTCACCTTGGCAGACAACAATCAAACCGAACCCCATGATACTTGCTTTTATCGAAGTAACGGACGGAAATGAAACAAGCCGCGAGGTGCGACCCTTGAGGTCCACACGGTCAACTTCTCAGTAATATCTACATAAACATAAACAACATTACAACAATGAGAGGTAATAGTAACAGGAATGAGTTAATATGAATCATATCGTCTACGGGAGGGTCCATTGATTACGTAAGGTTTTGGTCGATGAGGACAGATTGAATATTCACGCGGATCAATCGGGGGGGCCTTTTTGGTGTTGAAAATTTTTGTTGGTTTTCAAAATTTAAGCAAATTTTTAATTAAAAGACTATAAAAACTATTAAAAATCTGCTCAAATTATAATAATATCTTAAAACTTTGATTGAATTTACAACAATTTTTTTAGAATAAAAGATATAAAGTAATAGCACTCGTATGAACCCTCTTTACATGGTAACTTTGAATGATTTTTCATTTTTAATTTAGCTTTTTCATAATTATGGAAGAACATTTTGCCGGTGTCTCTTCAAAAACTGATAAGAATGTATAAATTTTATAAACTGGATCAATGTGCTGTGCAAATCAGGTTAAAAAATATTTTCTATGAAAAAAACCATAATTTTTCGCATTTTCTTCTATTAAATTAAAAGAACGGCTAAACCGAATTTTTATAATGTTGAAAACTTCACAAAGATGTTAATACACGTCAACTGACACCTTAATGATGCAAATATTATATCTGGTTCGTGAGATATAGTGAATGATAAAAATGACCTTGAAAATCATGATGACTTTTAATGATTTTTAATTTTTAATTGATTTTTTTACGTAATCATGAGAAAAAGTTTTGATGATTTTTTTGCGAACATTGTTTGGAGTAGATAAATTTTATAAACATTGATTACTAAGACTTGACAATAAGGTTAAAAATTTATTGTTTTTGAAAAAAAAACTAATTTTTTGCACTTTTTTCTAAAAATTTTGAAAACCGCTGGAAGGCTTTTTTTCAAAATTTGATAGAATAACACAAACGTTAATACGCGTCGATTTACACCTTGTTTAAAAAAATCGTATGTTTGGTTCGCGAGATATAGCACCTGACAGAAATGACCTTCAAACGGGCAAAACAGCGAACCCCCCCGACCGAAGTATCCCAAAAACTAATCAGCTCTTAAAATTGCAAAGACGCTTCGATTGACACCTTAACGAAGTCAATCGGACTTTGTTTACGTGAGTTATGCTCGTAGAAAAAAGTGTCCACGAACGTACGTACGTACGTACGTACGTACGTACACACACACACACACACACACACATACATCTCCCTTTCTAAAAACACTTTATATATACTCTATAGACCTCAAAACGTAAAGAAAAGTTGAAAATTTCAATTTCGATTTTCGAGGCGATTACAAGAACTTCCCATATACTGGGAAGTTAATATGTACGAATACTCGTATATTACGATTAATATGGACGAGATTGACAACATTGAGAACGGATGAATGAACTGCCCCCGGGAAAAAATGATTCCACTTCACAGGATAAAAAACAATCTTGAAGCGAAGTGGAAGGAATAGAAACAACAACCGCATAATCGAAATCATCCATGCGATAAATCAGTTACTTTGAAGTAAACTTCAAGCTTGGTATACGTTGTCGTCATCATCATACCAGTCCTCCTAACAACACACCTACCCCAGCCCCGTAGTCCTTCCACTCGTCATCCTTGTCATCGTCGTGCAACAAGAAAACTTCAGGAAAATCTTCAATTGGAATCTGTAACAAGCATGACTGTGATAGAAAAAAGTCCAGGTGGGGTAAAATCTTATTTAGTTATATTTTCACGAATGACTGAAGGTGCTTCGTATGGATAATTTGATAGCGCCAAGCATGAGATGAGGGAAAATGAAGAAATTTGATCTTTGGTCAATATTTTACATACTTTTAAAAGGAAACCTTCAAACCAAATTGACGAAAACATCAACATGTTATCGTACTCTCCTGTGGGCATAAAACATTTAAGGTTGCCAGCCATTTGGAGAAAGTATGAAATACATCATTCAGGGACTATCTGGAAAAGTGCTTCCGGCGGACACGAACAATTTCAAATCGCAAAACATGATTAATTAATAAAGGAAATGGCCAGTCTACTCTACGTTTATTGACCGTCATCAGTGGAACTGTTTGACCCCAAGCCAAAAACCTTGTTTTGCCTTCTGTACGGCAGAGTTGACCAAGAAACCTTCAAAATTTATGAACGGATTTATGAACGGATCATAACAGGCACCCATCAAAAGCAATGCGTTTGATACGTCTTTCTATCAAGCACTTTTACAAACTTTCATAAGAAACATCCTTGTGGGTTTTCTTCTGCACGCTTTGCTAATTTTTGAGAATGTCTTTTGCTTCATTACTAACAAGTGCTTCTCGCACTGAATCTTGGAATTTTATTCAATACTGTTTTAGATAATTTGCAAAACGAAACTTAGTTATCTAAATTCAATAAATTTAAATTCTTATTTGAGTTCAATTTTAATTTCGATTCATCGTCATTAAAAGGTAAATGCATTAAAATGTTTTCGACATTAAAATTTTGGATTTTAAACTAAAGTTTTGAATATCGTAAAATCGTTTATATTTCTAATTTTTGGAAACAACTTCAATTCTCAAAGTTATCCCAATAGATACATACATATGTTCAAATATTTGTGCGAAATTTAATGTCCAGATTTCGGTTTTGGCTTCGTTACGGTTCTGTAAAGTTTACCCTATGATGATGGGCATGTTCATACATTTTGAACTGAAGATTAACCCTCCAGCAGAATAGCATTATATCGCACTTACATATGCCAAAAATTGTTTGAAATGGAGGAGTTGCCATGATTTTTGACAAAACATAGGTTTCAAATGGGCTAGGATCTATGAATGTCAATTGTATTTTTTATTGCAAAAATATTTTAAATTTTCGGATCTATGTGCTTAGTTCAAGTAATGAGTCTTTATATTTGTTGATCTGAATTCTATTCAGTGTGTTCTGTGTCAAACTGAATCGACTTAATCAAACGTAAATCAAATCAACTTTAAATTTCATAAGACAAGACTAACACTCTTCCCAATTAGGGTTGACAACCCTCAAGCACACTAAACTTTAACTTATCCTGTGCAATTTTGTTTCTCGTAGAGTTTTGCACTAACAACAGAATCAAGTTTTCCGTGTTGTTCGTCGGATATTCTCTACCTTATGACACATATCCTTGCAAAAACAAATCTATCTAACGTATGTCAACATGTATCGTACCGTTTTGGAAGCCTTTCTACTGCCTTGTTATAGTTTTGGTCATAAACTCACTCTACATCAGTTTGCCTCGAAAATGGGAGCAGAATATAATTAACTCTTTTCATAAGTAACGAAGGTATACAGAAGGCAATTAGGGGTGAAGTTACCTTGATACTAGGTGAAATTCTGATTTATTCATTCGCCCGAAATAATTTTCGGCACCTCATGTTGTAGTGCCTACAAGGATTGTGTGTTGTGATGATATGACGTTAAGATAGCTATGTATATATTTTAAATAAATGTTGACAGTGTTGCTATGTTTACAGATAAAATGAATTTTTGGACAAAACGAGTGAAATTTAGGCTTTAAAATAATTGAAAATAAAAATATTGTACGAATAAATAATTGAATTTTCAAAAATGTTTTACGGAAGACTTTTGTTTTTTGAAACAACGATTTTTTACGAAAGTACGTTCGAAATATAATTTAAGAATGTAATTTTTTTTTCGTCGTTGGGAGGTGGAAATCTTCAAAAGATACCGAGTTGCTCCTGCTTCTCGGCATGTCGGATTTCTACC